>JARQOD010000003.1:19894852-20020327 GCA_033576555.1 Oophaga sylvatica
CGAAAAGGAGGCAACTTGGGAATCCCAGAACTCGGGGCCACGGCAGGAGCCTGGACTCGCCCCTCCAGAACCTCAATCCTGGCTCGCAAATCCTGAGTAGTCTGTCCAACCACTTGCATATTGTGATTATTTAGGTCCTGAAGATTTGTAAAACGGGTCTTTATATTCTGCAACTCTGCAAGGATATTATCAGTCACTCCACAAAGTTCCTTCATGCGGGCCTCCATTTTCCAGATCTTTTAAGACAGGATACTGGAAGAAGAGGAGAGAGAAAAAAAAAAACAATAGTGTTCACCTGTGGCAACACTGAAGAAAAAAAAACTTTAAGGGAACTGCTCACCTGGAATGGTTGTGAGAAGTCACAACCACTATCATCACAGAAAGCTTTCAACCAGACATCTGATATCCAGAGTTTCAGCAGACAAAAGAGAAGAGAAAAAAAAAAAAACAATAGTGTTTACCTGTGATAACTCTGCAGAAAAAAAAAACTTAAGGGAATTGCTCACCTGGAATGGTTGTGAGAAGTCACAACCACTGTTATCACAGAGAGTACAACCGGACATCCGATATCCACAGTACAGCAGACAAGCCTTTCCAGACCCAGCAGACACTAACGTTTGGCTTCAGAATCTTGTAATGTATGTGATACAGTTCATATAGCGTCTTGTGCTTGGGTGCGATGAAAATACTTGAGACACAGGTTGAAAAAGAAAGTCTTGTATTGCTTCATACAAATTGGCAAAAATAAACATACAGGTTGCAAACACAGAAGCAGGAGACACAGCGGGCCAAGTAATCTAAGTTCATCAATAACTCTCCACAACAGATTCAGATCTTCTTCTATGTTACCGCAAGTCCATGCAACCGTGAGGCTTTCAAGAGCAGAGTTCAGAGTCCACAAGAGCTCCAGAGTTTCTCAGTAGAAATGGCTGGAGTACAAAGTCCAAGGCTTCAGGAGTCAGAACACAGGTTCACTGCAGGCCAGATTCTGAAGCACTGATTGCTCAGGTGTGGCTGTTTAAGAAGCAAACGGAGAGAATCAGGGCGGGAACATGCAAGCTGGAAAACTCCATTTTAACTGAGGGCAAGATAGCTGCAGCAAAACAGAAAGCAAAATGGCCGACGAACAAACTGAGTTTCAGAAACAGATATACAGAACCTTACAGTGTGTGTGTTTGATTTTTCTTTCATACAATAGGATTAATAATTGATAGTTGTCTAATTGACAGCTCTCAATTATTAACCTGGCTTAAAGTGACCTTTCAATTGCAAGGTCATTTTAACCCCTTATTAACCCATTCGCCACCGCTACAGGGCAATGGGAATAGACGGGCAAAGTGCCAGAAAGGGCAAATCTAATTAGAGATTTGCCCTTTCTGGGGTGTCTGGGGGCAGATGTTAGTAGCCGGGGGGGGCCAAAAATAATGGTCCCTCACTGGGCTATTATTATCTGCCCCCACTCACTGGCTTTGTCTGTCTGGTTGCGAAAATAGGGCGGGAGCCCACGCATTTTTTTTCAGCAATTTTACACCTCATATATATATACATGTCATTGAGTTTGTGACACATATATATATATATATATTTATAGTTTATACACTTCTACATAGTATAATAGCCGCTAATTCAATTGCCGGCTTTTGTGAAAATGCAGAACCCGACATGAAATGACACTTGGTTTACATAGAGTTAACCATGTCTTTTCATGTACTTTGATATCTGATTTGCACAAACAATTACATGAGTGTAAGTGTGCAAAATTTCACACCTGTAGGGGTTAATTAAAGGTGTAAATTCGTAGCAAAAAAGTCCGTTTTTTTTACAACGAATTTACACCTTTAATTAACCCCTACAGGTGTGAAATTTTGCACACATAGACTGATGTAATTGTTTGTGCAAATCAGATAGCAAACGACATGAAAAGACATGGTTAACCCTATGTACACCAAGTGTCATTTCATGTCGGGTGCTTCTGTCTTTTCACAGAAGCCGGCTTTACCCGGCAATTGAATCAGAGGATATTTTACTATGTAGAAGTGTATAAACTATACATATATGTATATATATATGTCACAATGACATGTATATATATATATATAATATATATATATGTATTCTATGTGTGTATATTTAGTGTTTACAAGGAAAGAATGGGGTTTTTTTAGTTCCGATATTTTGTTCCCATAGACTTACATGGGACTTCCGGTATCGGTATCGGGTATCGCCGATATTTTAATGGTATCGGCGATACCATTCCGATTCCGATACTTTGGGATATCGGAAAGTATCGCTCAACTCTAAGTGGGATCCATGCGGGGTTCATATTATTGTTTTTAATTGTTGTGCAATAAAGCTTTGTCATTTTCTGATTACTTAATTGTTGGTGTGCATACCTTATAGTGGCTTTCTTTTTCTTGTGTTTTCTTCCATTTTTGGACTACTGGTTTTGCACCCCTTAGTTTAAATATATTGATTATTATTGTTGCTGTGCGCCATACTCTGTTTTCATTGTTATAAGAGAACTCAGCCAGTGGGAGGAGATCCACCCAATCATCCTGTTGGTGGCAGATAAAGCAGCGGAGATACTGCTCCAGGGTCTGATTGGTTCGTTCTGTCTGTCCATTAGTCTGGGGATGAAAAGCAGAAGAAAGGTTTACTTTCTTAAAGCGTCTTGTGCTTGGGTGCGAGGAAAACACATGAGACACAGGTTTTATATGGAAGGACTTGTATTACTTCATACAAGTAGGCAAAAGGGTCACACAGTTTGCAGGTACAGAGGCAGGAGACACAGCAGGCCAGAGTAACTTTAAGCTCAGCAATAACTCTCCACAACAGGTTCAGGATCTCTTCCTCTGTTACCGTAATTCCCTTGCAAACGTGGATTTATCAAACAGCAGGTTTCCAGAGTCCACAAGTGTTTATAAGTTCCTCAGTAGGAAAGGGCTGGAGTACCAAGTCCAAGGTTTCCAGGAGTCAGGTCACAGGCTCACTGCAGGTTTGATTCTGAAGCACTGATTGCTCAGCTGAGGCTGCTTAAGAGGCAAGAGGGAGAGAATCAGGGCGGGAACATGAAAGCTGGAAACTCCATATTGACTGAGGGCAAGATAGCTGCAGCAAGACAGAAAGCAAAAATGGCCGACAGAAAAACTGAGTTTCAAGAAACATGTCAAAAGAGACTAAGAACCTTACAGGAAGAGGGGGGAGAATAATCAGTAAAGCCATCAGTAAGTTCTTTGTCTTCTCTGTCAATTTATTTGTACAATGCTCTTAGGGAAAATGGAGGTTCTGGAGGAGAAGCTACACTAAAACTACACGATAGTGTGTCAGCCTTCAAATTCTTGGACACCGACCTAAAAGTGATAGAGAAATTGAAACTAGAGAAAAATAAAGACCATCTGGCCTGTCCAGGAGTTAGCCGTTTAGCTGATTCAATATACGCTAAATTCTTATGGTCAGTGACTTGATGAACTGGCCCCTGCAGAAAATGTCTCCATTCCTTAAAGCTTAATTTAACCCCTTCACAATCAGAGGTATTACCGTTTTTGCGTTTTCGATTTTTGCTCCCCTTCTTCCCAGAGCCATAACTTTTTTTATTTTTCGGTCAAAATGGCCATGTGAGGGCTTGTTTTTTTGTGGGACAAGTTGTACTTTTGAAAGACACCATTGGTTTTAACATATCTTGTACTGGAAAACGAGGAAAATAGGCATTAGACCTACCGGTAATTATGTTTCCAGGAGTCCGTCCTGACAGCACCAGGGAGGACATCCTTCACCTCTTGCAGGGACAGGAAGAACACACAAGAGGTTAAAAGCCCTCCCCGCCCACATTTCCTCAGTGTTTTACCAAGTACCACAACGTATATGATGCAACTTAACATATTTATTTACAGTATCATATTACGACATATGACATAACATAATTAGGAAGGGAACTATCTGTGCTGTCAGGACGGACTCCTGGAAACATAATTACCGGTAGGTCTAATACCTATTTTCCAGGACGTCCTTCCTGACAGCACCAGGGAGAATACTAAAGAACCCCCTCAGGATGGGATGACTGCCTGGAGAACCATTCTCCCAAAAGCAGTCTGTTGTCTAGACAATACATCCAGCTTATAATGCTTACAAAATGTGTCCAGCCTGGACCAAGTTGAGGCCCTACAAATCTGGTTTACTGATGCCCCAACCCTCTCTGCCCAGGAAGTTGATAATGCATGAGTCGAGTGGGCTTTTAAACCTGCTGGGGGGCTGATGCCTTGAGAGAGATAGGCCAGATTAATTAAAGACGTTATCCACCTTGCGATAGAAGATTTTGAGACCTTCTTCCCTCTATTTTTCACCCCAAACAGGATAAATAGGTTATGGTCCTGCCTGCAACTGTGAATGGCCTTCATATAATCAATGACAGCCTGCCGTACGTCAACCGGGAAGGGGAAGAAAAGGAAAAAAAAAGCCAAGGTCACCACCATAGACAAATTTGTCTATGCCCCCCTTCCTGGGGACCCCCTGTCCCGTTGTGTGGAACCCGCTACCCACCCCGGCTCGGGCCCTGTGGTGGGTCTGCAGCAAGGGAGCAGGGAGAGGAGAGTCTGCCCGGATCTAGGGGCCATGCCTAGTGGTGGCAGCTTGGACTCGGGCAGCGATATGGAGAGTGTCGGTGCCAGTATTGTTGATGGTGGTGGTGCTTGGGCCCAGTCCTCTGTAGCAGGGGGGGCTGGCCCGGCACCTGGAGTCGGTACAGCCGGGGCTGCATTTCCGTCGGCGAGAGCTGGGGTCTCCGGGCCCCCCACACGCGGATCCGCTAGGTCTGGATCACTTTTGGGGGTCCAGAGACCTAGAAAGGGGGCGGAGTCTGCCGTAAGACAGCAAGTAAAGAAGTGCAAGTTGTTGGTCACTCCCCTGGCGGTGTCCGTGGCAGGGTCGGGGTCCTCTGCGCGTAGATCCAATAATGGGTCCGCTCCGGGGGCCCGCCGCTGCTGGACACTGAGGGGGAGTGGCCGACCTTGCCAAAAGCGAGTGGTGGGTACAAGAAGGCAGTGGTGGCCTGCAAGGGGGGCATGTCCTCCTCGGCCGCTGTCCTACCTGCTACTGTCGCGTCTGGCGGGGGGGCATAACCTTGCGGGCTACTGCACCACCCTCTATGACTGCGGCTGGTGGAGGGCGCAGCCTCGGCGGCCGCAGCTCCGCTCGCTGTGCTCGTATCTGGCAGTGGGGGCGTGGCCTTTCGGGCCTTCGCTCTACCCGCCATGGCCGTGACCAGCGGAGGGTGTGGCCTCGGCGGGCCCACTGCCTTCTGTCCCGCTCAAAAAAATAATACCCAAGAAAGCTGGCAAGAGGTTGCCGGGGTCCCCAGCCCACTTACCTCCATCTGGTGGTGAGGGGGCTCCGGTGCCCCAAGAGAGGCCAGCGCAGGTCTCCAGTGGGGGGCAGGGTGCAGAGGGAGAGCCCGGCCCTGCTCCAAACAAAAAAAGTGTAACAACAACGAAAAAAAAATGAAGCTAGAGAGCCCAGGAAGTGCTGCTGCTCCTGAGCCCAGGCAGAGCTTCCTGAGTGGGCTCTGTTCTGCGTCTCTTAAAAGGGCGGCAGTACTCCTGGGCAAAAACAATGCGGGGCAGAGCACCGATCAGCCAGGGCCCCCAGCAGGTAAAAAACTAATCTGCAAAGAAAATAACAACGATCTTTTTGAAGAATTGGCTGAGGTGAATGGTATGAGTGAGGTGAGTGACATGAGTGACAGGGATATGGGAGTGGATGTGGGAGTGAATGCGGAGGGAGTGAGTGTTGGTGTAAGTGGGAGCACGGGCGGTGAGGAAGGGGCTGGCCCATCTGGCCCCCCAGCAGTGAGTCTCCTTGCCTCTGGACTCTGGGGACGGCGTTTTGCACCGCCGTTTTCTGGAGGCCCTTAAAAAAGGAACGCGGTCGGTCAATGTAGAGGGAAGAGAGGTGGACCTGTCTTTCTGGTTGGAGAGACATGGCCTGGCCGCCTTCCAAGATAGAAGGGAGGGGAAACCATTTGGTCCCTCCCGACAGCCGGGCAAGGGCCGCCCAGGAGGAATGTGGTCCATCTTCGTTGGAGGGGCGGTGAAGCTTGCCCACCCAGGAGTAGGGTGTTGGAGCTCCTCCTGAAGATGGGCTTCAGGGCGACAGACATCTTTGCCCTGATCCATCCCTCGGCCACCCTATGGACAGGATCCTGGTCTTTTACCAGGGGCAGCCGAAGGTCTGCCAAAAGTGCGGTGATCCCCGCCACTTCAGCGCAAGCTGCAAGATGCAGAAATGTGCCTTGTGTGGTGGGGTAGGTCATCTCGCCGCATCTTGCAAGGACATTTGGTGCCACCTGTGTGGTGACCTAGGTCACCTGTATAGCCGCTGTCCTCGCTCCTTTACCAATGCCGCTTCAGGCCCGGTGGGGGGAGACCGTGAGGGGGCAAACCCAGGCGGCGCGACCTCTGCTGTGGCAGTTGGTGGTGGCGGGAGAGGGGTTAAGGGGCCAGTGAGGAAGGACAAGGCCAATAGAGGTCCCTCTTACCAGAGCAGACAGGAAAAGCGCCACGGGGTGAGGGGCGGGGAGAGCCTCAGGCAACTGGGGTGATGCTTGACCCCCCTCTAGGCCGGTGGCCAGTGTCTTTGAGGCCCCGGGGAGGAAGAGGTATGTGAGTAGATCAGGAGGATGGAGAGGGAGGAAAACCTGACTGACTCCGACAACTCCTCCCAATATGAAAGTGTGGATGAGGAGGTCACGGATCAGCCTACAGTAGAGAGGGGTGATAAAAAGCATACCGGAAGGAGGAAGAAGAAGGTGGTTAAGCCTTCCAAACCTCCTCCCTCGACCGTAAGTATGCCAACGGAAGGGCTCACCTGTTATGATCTGCTACAAGCACTAAGGAAAGGTGGGAATTCTGTCCCTACAATAGGACTGAGCTGGATCCCTACGATGTAACGGGGAACCTGATCCTGCGACCAGACCCGCTAAAGTCCTCAGCTAGTCTGAACGAAGACCTATAGTTGCGAGGGAGGAATCCCTACAAGATCTAGGGACTGGGTGAAAAGGTGGACACCTCCTAACAGAAAGTGTAGCAGGGAAAATAAAACAGAAAACAAATACTAAGAGATCCTCAGATCAAGCAAAACTAACAGAGTAAGGCACCTAAGCACCCGGCTAGCTTAAAAGTAGATAATACAATGAAGTCCAGCAAAGCCAGAAGGGCGGAGCCAGACTAAATAGGGAAAAAAGGTCATTTGACCAGCAAACTGAAACAAAATCTAACAAGAGGGTTCTAACAGTACCCTCCCTTCTAAGAGGATCCTCCGGATCCCCTAGGACTTAGGCTTATCCGGAAACCTCTTGTGAAATGCTCTGACAAGTCTAGACACAGAAACATCATCCGCCCTCACCCATGAGTTATCCTCGGGTCCATAACCCTTCCAAGGGACGAGGTACTGCAAACTCCCTCTATACCGTCTAGAATTTAGGATGCGGGAAATCTCATATTGCCCGTCCTCCACCACCAGGGAACAGTGGCCGAGACGTCTCCATCTGAGACCTCAGCTTTTTTCAAGAGAGAAACATGAAACACCGGATTAATCTTCCAGGAGGTAGGAAGTTCCAACTTAACAGCAGATTGGTTAATAACCTGAAGCACCTTAAAGGGCCCTACAAACTTGGGACCCAATTTCTTAGACGGAATCCTCAAGCGCAGATTCTTAGAGGACAACCAAACCATGTCACCAATAGCAAACAAAACCTCTTGTCGTTTTCTATCAAAATACACTTTGGATCTTTTGTTAGCCTCCTGAAGATTACCACGCACATCAGTCCAAACTCTCTCCAAAACACCAGAAAAATTCTCCTCTTCAGGTACAGCCGATCCCAAGTTGGAAAATGACCCAAACGACGGATGTCTCCCAGTACAACAAAAAAAAGGCGAACAACCAGCAGAAGCGGATGTATGGTTGTTAAGAGCAAACTCAGCAAGTGGCAGAAACTCAGACCACCCCTTATCAGTCACAAAACAACGCAAGAACTGCTCAACATCCTGGTTTTTCCTTTCTGTCTGGCCATTAGACTCAGGATGATATCCGGATGAAAACGACAAATGAACTCCCAACCTGTCACAAAAAGCGCGCCAAAAACGAGCCACAAACTGAGGTCCCCTATCGGAAACAATGTCAGTAGGAACGCCATGTAGTCTGACTATTTCCTTGACAAAGGCCTTAGCGAGAGTCTTAGCGCAGGGCAATTTGATGAAAGGAACCAAGTGACACATCTTGCTAAAACGGTCCACGACCACCCAGATGACAGTGAAACCCTCAGAGGGGGGAAGATCAGTAATAAAGTCCATAGCCAAATGTGTCCAAGGTGCACTAGGGACCTCCAGAGGGCAAAGCAACCCCGCAGCAGGAGTATGAGAAGACTTAGATCTAGCACACACAGTGCATTGACGCACCCACTTAATGACTTACTTCTGCCATCCTGGCCACCAAAAACTGCGACCCACAAGTCTCTTGGTCTCAGAGATTCCAGGATGACCTGCCAACCGAGAGTCATGACATTCAACAAACAAATCTCTCCTCAGGGTACCAGGCACAAACAACCTCCCATGCGGTGTGTTAGATGGGGCATTCTCCTGTGCTTTAAGAATTTCATCTTCCAACACGGAGTCCAAAACAGCAATAACAACCCCCTCTTGCAAGATGTTTTCCTCCTCCTCCTCAGTACCCACCATAGGAGAAAAGCTGCGAGACAAAGCATCAGCTTTAACATTTTTAGTACCTGGGATGTAAGTAACGGTAAAATTAAACCGTGAGAAAAACAGTGCCCACCTAGCCTGACGGGCATTCAAGCGTTTGGCAGCATCAAGGTAGATCAGATTTTTATGATCGGTGAAGACTTGAATGGGAAATTCCGCTCCCTCCAAAAAATGACGCCAGTGTTCAAATGCGAGTTTAATTGCCAACAATTCCCGATTACCAATATCATAATTTAGTTCAGACTCAGAAAATTTCTTTGAAAAAAAAGCACAGGGATGTACTCCATCCGTCTTTGCCTGAGACAACACCGCGCCGACCCCCACAGAAGAAGCATCAACCTCAACCAAAAATGGTTTAGTCACATCAGGCTGCGTAAGGATGGGAGCAGAGATGAACCTCTCCTTTAGCAACACAAAAGCCTCAATGGCCTCAGTAGTCCACTGAACCGCATCAGCACCTTTCCTGGTGAGATCGGTCAGAGTTTGGCAATCACAGAAATTTTTTTTATGAATTTTCTATAATAATTGGCGAACCCCAAAAACCTCTGTATTGATTTCACACCAATAGGTCTAGGCCAATCCTGCACAGCTTGCACTTTCACCGGGTCCATCTCAAAACCTTCACTGGAGACAATGTAGCCCAAAAAACTAAGTCTCTGTACAGTGAACTCACATTTTTCTAGTTTGGCAAAAAGTGAATTATCACTCAGTAACTGTAATACTTCACGCACACTCCTCCAATGAGACTCCAAATCTGGTGAATAAATCAAAATGTCATCTAAATACACAACCACACTTCTGCCGATCAAAGGTCTAAGGATGTCATTAATAAGATTCTGAAAAAATGCCGGAGCACTGGAAAGTCCAAAGGGCATGACCAGATTCTCAAAATGACCCAGTGGAGTGTTAAACGCAGTCTTCCATTCATCCCCCTCCTTCATGCGCAACAAATTGTATGCCCCTCGAAGATCAATTTTTGAGAACCACTTACCCCCCACTAACTGATTAAACAAATCAGGAATCAATGGCAGTGGGTAAGGATTGCGTACAGTAATCTTATTAATCTCACGAAAGTCTAGACAAGGCCGTAAACCGCCGTCCTTTTTTTTAACAAAAAAAAATCCAACCGCCACAGGAGATTTGGAAGGCCTAATGTGACCGGCGGCCAAGCTTGTCTGTATGTATTCCTCCAAAGCCTTTCTCTCGGGAATAGTCAAATTAAATAAATGACTTTTAGGAAGAGTCGCTCCAGGGACAAATTCAATTGCACAATCATAATCTCTATGAGGAGGCAATACCTGCGATTCCTTATCAGAAAAAACTTTCCAAAAATCCTGAATAGGTACAGGTAACTCCCCCTTAACTACAGCAGCAATACGCCCGTTACAACACTTGTCATAACAATTGGGACTCCAGGACTTAATTTCATTGGTAGACCAATCCAGTACCGGATTGTGCAATTTTAACCAGGGTAACCCCAAAATCACCGGTGAGGGCAAATTATTCAAAACTACCAAATCCAAATTCTCTTGATGAACACCATTAATAGTAAGTGGAAATTCACAGATATGGTGAGTAACATTTTTCAAGTGAGAACCATCCACAGACACCACATTAATAGGGGAAGACAGAAGTTTGGGTTTTAATTTTAGTTTTTCCAAAAATTTCCCATCAATCACATTGAGAGTTGAACCACAATCCACAAATACCTGAAACTCCATTAATTCCTCCTCAACAGCAGTGGTAGCAGAAAGAAAGACACCTTTATTGTTTAAACAAGCTATGCGGGCGAAACTGACCTCATTTTTTTTTTCTCTTTATTCATTCGAAGCGCACAGTTCTTAATAAAATACTCAGATTTGCCACAATAGAAACACAAGCACTTAGCAAATCTGCGTTCTTTTTCCCGAGAGTGAGGTGTCATTGCTCCAATTTCCATCGGCTCTCCAATGTCAGTACATTCCTTCTCCAAACTTGGAGCTGACAAGGCAGATTTACTCTCATTAACCCTTGCACGCAGTCTCCTATCCACCCGTATGGCTAAGTGCATAGCCTCTTGCAAGTTACCAGGTATGGGATAAGCAATCAGCAAATCTTTAACCCTTTCACTTAACCCTGCAAGAAATAAACTTTTCAAAGCTGAATCGTTCCAGCCCACCTGAGTGGACCACCTTCGGAAGTGAGTACAATATTTTTCCACATTACCTGATCCCTGTCTCAAACATCTCAATTCTGTCTCAGCTGATGAAACACGATCAGAATCGTCATATAATAAGCCCAAAGCAGAAAAAAAACTATCCACAGATCTAAAGCATGGATCACTAGGCTGCAGAGAAAAGGCCCAGTCCTGAGGTTCTTTGCGCAAAAGTGACATTATGAACCCTATGCGCTGTGATTTATCACCAGAGGATCTGGGTCTCAAACGGAAATACAACAAGCAAGCATTTTTAAAAGAAAAAAAATCTTGTTGTTCACCAAAAAATAAATCAGGCAAACGTACCTTAGGCTCCACGAAATGTGCTCCAGAACAACTACTCACGTGTTGCTTTATCTCAGCCACCTCCAGAGAAAGTCCCTGCAGGCGTTGAACCAAATCCTGAACTGAGACCATGATGGAAACAGAAAATCTTTCCTTAGAGATTTTTTTTTTTTTTTTTTTCTTGGCTGGACTTACTGTTATGATCTGCTACAAGCACTAAGGAAAGGTGGGAATTCTGTCCCTACAATAGGACTGAGCTGGATCCCTACGATGTAACGGGGAACCTGATCCTGCGACCAGACCCGCTAAAGTCCTCAGCTAGTGTAACGCTGGTATTGTCTGTACTTTGTTTTCCAGCGTTACTCAGCATGTCTCTGCTTTAACCCTTTTGCTCCTTCCCCCCCTAACCAGCTGGGATACTGTTGTCTGTTACCTGTATGGATGCTGCTCAGTTCCCAGCTCTGCTGCGTAGCCGTACTTGCGTGAGTGTCTCCGCTGCGTTGCATGACCACCCGCATGTGCGGTCCCTGACCTGCTGTAAAAGCCATCCGTAGCTTACAAAGTCCTCTGCAGTGGTGCATGACTTACTACGTGTGTGGCAGCAGCTACTGTCAGGCGCCTGGCCTGCTGTGAAGACCATCCGTAGGTTGCAAAGTCCTCTGCACTGTGCATGACTTACTACGTGTGTGGCAGCAGCTACTGTCAGGCGCCTGGCCTGCTGTGAAGACCATCCGTAGGTTGCAAAGTCCTCTGCACTGTGCATGACTTACTACGTGTGTGGCAGCAGCCACTGTCAGGTGTTCCTCTGTGATGAGTTGTCTGGCTCTGCATAGGGGGCGCGGCCCACACCTGTCCTGCTTTTATGAGGATTGGGTGTGTACTAGAATTACTGCTCCAGCCTATCGCTGTGAAGCAGTTCATATATAAAGTTCCCCAGCCCTGTGGGGCGTTGCCAGAGCTTCGCATTGTGTCTGCATTATGTTCCTGAACCTAGCCGTGTGTGTTGGTTTGCAGCTCCTGCTCTGAGTGAGATCAGCTCTGGAGAGCTGATTCCCCTTGTCCTGTCTTGTGTTTCTGCCTGGGGCTTAGTACCCAGATCGCCGTTCCTGGAGGCTGCATATCCAGGCCTGTTCCTGTTGTATCCTGTTTCCTGAATCCCTGATCCTGGATCTAACCCGGTACCTGAATGTCTGAACTGTGTTCTGTATTTCTGCCTATGCTGGGGGCTGATTACCCAGATCGCCGTTCCTGGAGGCTGCATATCCAGGCCTGTTCCTGTTGTATCCTGTTTCCTGAATCCCTGATCCTGGATCTAACCCGGTACCTGAATGTCTGAACTGTGTTCTGTATTTCTGCCTATGCTGGGGGCTGATTACCCAGATCGCCGTTCCTGGAGGCTGTATATCCAGGCCTGTTCCTGCTGTGTCTTATTACCTGAATCCCTGATCCTGGATCTAACCCGGTACCTGAATGTCTGAACTGTGTCTTGTATTTCCGCCTATGCTGGGGGCTGATTACCCAGATCGCCGTTCCTGGAGGCTGTATATCCAGGCCTGTTCCTGCTGTGTCTTATTACCTGAATCCTTGATCCTGGATCGCATTCTGTACCTGACTGTCTGAACTGTGTCCTCTGTGTTATGTTCCTGAAATCCTGCTGTGTTCCTGACTCCCTGAGATCCAATCCGTGTTCCTGATGTTCCAGTCCGTGTTTCTGACCCCGCCATCGTCTGAAGTCTGTCTGAGGTCGGTGTCTGATGTTCTGCTGCTGAGCCTGTGCTACGCCTGAGGCCTGAGAGAGAGGCCGCCCAAGTATGCCCGTGCCAGATAACCCTGGACTGCATCTACCCGTGATGTCCTCCAGCACTCGTCTGTGATCCTGAGTCGTGTACCCTTCTCTGATGTGAGGAATCGGGAGCCCGGTCTTATGTTCTGTTTATGTACTGTGTTTCTTTAAGTAAACTTTATGTTTCTTCTTACCTGAAGTTGTGCGGTGTTGTCTAGTCCTGCAGGTCGCCACCTTGCCCACATGCTCAGCTGCCACGGATCCCGGTCGCTGCCCTTCCCTATCCCGGGCAGGCCCGGGTCTCCCTCCGTGGTCCAGTGGGTCCACATTCTCTTACCATCTGGGACGCATGCCTCATGTCGTCGTGGACTGGCGGCGTGGGAGCATTGGCTAGTTAGGCAAGCTATGCCATGTCCCAACGCCCCGCAGCCGTGGGAAGCATCACAGAAAGCTCTGGCCATGGACTCCGCTGAGCATGTGTGGTCTGCAGGACTTTTCTCCAAGCTTCACCTGATCTACGAACTAGACTGCTTGGTCCCCACATGGTAAGTGGACTAGATGGCTCGATTCCCTGCTTGGTCAGCGGTTCGGACTTTTCGAGCTATGAACTCTGCTGCCATATTGTGAACTGTGGGACTTACCGCCAAACCCAATTGAATTTTCTGGGGAATTTTTTTTTACTTGGGTCTTCAGAAGAGGGGGCCTGAGGAGGGGGATACTGTAACGCTGGTATTGTCTGTACTTTGTTTTCCAGCGTTACTCAGCATGTCTCTGCTTTAACCCTTTTGCTCCTTCCCCCCCTAACCAGCTGGGATACTGTTGTCTGTTACCTGTATGGATGCTGCTCAGTTCCCAGCTCTGCTGCGTAGCCGTACTTGCGTGAGTGTCTCCGCTGCGTTGCATGACCACCCGCATGTGCGGTCCCTGACCTGCTGTAAAAGCCATCCGTAGCTTACAAAGTCCTCTGCAGTGGTGCATGACTTACTACGTGTGTGGCAGCAGCTACTGTCAGGCGCCTGGCCTGCTGTGAAGACCATCCGTAGGTTGCAAAGTCCTCTGCAGTGGTGCATGACTTACTACGTGTGTGGCAGCAGCTACTGTCAGGCGCCTGGCCTGCTGTGAAGACCATCCGTAGGTTGCAAAGTCCTCTGCACTGTGCATGACTTACTACGTGTGTGGCAGCAGCCACTGTCAGGTGTTCCTCTGTGATGAGTTGTCTGGCTCTGCATAGGGGGCGCGGCCCACACCTGTCCTGCTTTTATGAGGATTGGGTGTGTACTAGAATTACTGCTCCAGCCTATCGCTGTGAAGCAGTTCATATATAAAGTTCCCCAGCCCTGTGGGGCGTTGCCAGAGCTTCGCATTGTGTCTGCATTATGTTCCTGCAAGAAAAAAAGGTAGCACACTGTAGCGCTATAGCTTGCAAACACGAAATATGAAAAATATGAAAAATGAATTGCATCATTACCTTAGAAATATGAAAAATTGAGAAGTCTTAGCGCATAAGATGGCCAAATTATGTGAGCCTGATAGCCACGTCAAGGCTCTTCTCGTATATCAGGTCCTAACTAATGCCTATCCTCGCTTAGAAAAGTCTGTCTGCATGGGAACATATGAATCCTCTCTCCAGACTAAAATCTACATCTCTGTGGAGGGGTGATGAACCTGTTGTAATTAAAAAGCCCGTGACCACCAGGTGGAGTGCTCAGGTAGAAGGTAAATGAATACATATCAAAAAACTGACCGGCACATCCAAACATAGACTCAGTGTGAACAGGTGCTAAACCTAGAGTCACCAACTCATATACATACAAGAAAAAAAGGTAGCACACTGTAGCGCTATAGCTTGCAAACACGAAATATGAAAAATATGAAAAATGAATTGCATCATTACCTTAGAAATATGAAAAATTGAGAAGTCTTAGCGCATAAGATGGCCAAATTATGTGAGCCTGATAGCCACGTCAAGGCTCTTCTCGTATATCAGGTCCTAACTAATGCCTATCCTCGCTTAGAAAAGTCTGTCTGCATGGGAACATATGAATCCTCTCTCCAGACTAAAATCTACATCTCTGTGGAGGGGTGATGAACCTGTTGTAATTAAAAAGCCCGTGACCACCAGGTGGAGTGCTCAGGTAGAAGGTAAATGAATACATATCAAAAAACTGACCGGCACATCCAAACATAGACTCAGTGTGAACAGGTGCTAAACCTAGAGTCACCAACTCATATACATACAAGAAAAAAAGGTAGCACACTGTAGCGCTATAGCTTGCAAACACGAAATATGAAAAATATGAAAAATGAATTGCATCATTACCTTAGAAATATGAAAAATTGAGAAGTCTTAGCGCATAAGATGGCCAAATTATGTGAGCCTGATAGCCACGTCAAGGCTCTTCTCGTATATCAGGTCCTAACTAATGCCTATCCTCGCTTAGAAAAGTCTGTCTGCATGGGAACATATGAATCCTCTCTCCAGACTAAAATCTACATCTCTGTGGAGGGGTGATGAACCTGTTGTAATTAAAAAGCCCGTGACCACCAGGTGGAGTGCTCAGGTAGAAGGTAAATGAATACATATCAAAAAACTGACCGGCACATCCAAACATAGACTCAGTGTGAACAGGTGCTAAACCTAGAGTCACCAACTCATATACATACAAGAAAAAAAGGTAGCACACTGTAGCGCTATAGCTTGCAAACACGAAATATGAAAAATATGAAAAATGAATTGCATCATTACCTTAGAAATATGAAAAATTGAGAAGTCTTAGCGCATAAGATGGCCAAATTATGTGAGCCTGATAGCCACGTCAAGGCTCTTCTCGTATATCAGGTCCTAACTAATGCCTATCCTCGCTTAGAAAAGTCTGTCTGCATGGGAACATATGAATCCTCTCTCCAGACTAAAATCTACATCTCTGTGGAGGGGTGATGAACCTGTTGTAATTAAAAAGCCCGTGACCACCAGGTGGAGTGCTCAGGTAGAAGGTAAATGAATACATATCAAAAAACTGACCGCACATCCAAACATAGACTCAGTGTGAACAGGTGCTAAACCTAGAGTCACCAACTCATATACATACAAGAAAAAAAGGTAGCACACTGTAGCGCTATAGCTTGCAAACACGAAATATGAAAAATATGAAAAATGAATTGCATCATTACCTTAGAAATATGAAAAATTGAGAAGTCTTAGCGCATAAGATGGCCAAATTATGTGAGCCTGATAGCCACGTCAAGGCTCTTCTCGTATATCAGGTCCTAACTAATGCCTATCCTCGCTTAGAAAAGTCTGTCTGCATGGGAACATATGAATCCTCTCTCCAGACTAAAATCTACATCTCTGTGGAGGGGTGATGAACCTGTTGTAATTAAAAAGCCCGTGACCACCAGGTGGAGTGCTCAGGTAGAAGGTAAATGAATACATATCAAAAAACTGACCGGCACATCCAAACATAGACTCAGTGTGAACAGGTGCTAAACCTAGAGTCACCAACTCATATACATACAAGAAAAAAAGGTAGCACACTGTAGCGCTATAGCTTGCAAACACGAAATATGAAAAATATGAAAAATGAATTGCATCATTACCTTAGAAATATGAAAAATTGAGAAGTCTTAGCGCATAAGATGGCCAAATTATGTGAGCCTGATAGCCACGTCAAGGCTCTTCTCGTATATCAGGTCCTAACTAATGCCTATCCTCGCTTAGAAAAGTCTGTCTGCATGGGAACATATGAATCCTCTCTCCAGACTAAAATCTACATCTCTGTGGAGGGGTGATGAACCTGTTGTAATTAAAAAGCCCGTGACCACCAGGTGGAGTGCTCAGGTAGAAGGTAAATGAATACATATCAAAAAACTGACCGGCACATCCAAACATAGACTCAGTGTGAACAGGTGCTAAACCTAGAGTCACCAACTCATATACATACAAGAAAAAAAGGTAGCACACTGTAGCGCTATAGCTTGCAAACACGAAATATGAAAAATATGAAAAATAAATTGCATCATTACCTTAGAAATATGAAAAATTGAGAAGTCTTAGCGCATAAGATGGCCAATTATGTGAGCCTGATAGCCACGTCAAGGCTCTTCTCGTATATCAGGTCCTAACTAATGCCTATCCTCGCTTAGAAAAGTCTGTCTGCATGGGAACATATGAATCCTTCTCCAGACTAAATCTACATCTCTGTGGAGGGTGATGAACCTGTTGTAATTAAAAAGCCCGTGACCACCAGGTGGATGCTCAGGTAGAAGGTAAATGAATACATATCAAAAAACTGACCGGCACATCCAACATAGATCAGTGTGACAGGTGCTAAACCTAGTCACAACTATATACATACAAGAAAAAAGGTAGCACATGTTACGCTATAGTTGCAAACACGAAATATGAAAAATATGAAAAATGAATTGCATCATTACCTTAGAAATATGAAAAATTGGAGTTTTAGCCACTTAACTGAGCCATCATGGTGTCAGGCTTTAATTAGCCACCCCAAGGATGATTTTAGTCTGAAGTAGGTTCATATTTCCTGCACGACTGTTCTAAGCAGTCTGTTGCCTATGAGAACTTGATGCATACACTTTTGCCATCTATCGCAAGACTTCTCAATTTTTCATATCTTAAGGTAATTGTGCAACATTTTCATATTTTTCATATTTCGTGTTATGCAAGCTATAGCGCTACAGTGCTACCTTTTTTTCATTGTATGTATATGAGTTGGTGACTCTAGGTTTAGCACCTGTTCACACTGAATCTATGTTTGGATGTGCCGGTCTAGTTTTTTGATATGTATTCATTTACCTTCTACCTGAGCACTCCACCTGGTGGTCAGGCTTTTAATTACAACAGGTTCATCACCCTCCACAGAGATGTAGATTTTAGTCTGAGAGAGGATTCATATGTTCCCATGCAGACAGACTTTTCTAAGCGAGGATAGGCATTAGTTAGGACCTGATATACGAGAAGAGCCTTGACGTGGCTATCAGGCTCACATAATTTGGCCATCTTATGCGCTAAGACTTCTCAATTTTTCATATTTCAAGGTAAATGATGCAATTCATTTTTCATATTTTTCATATTTCGTGTTTGCAAGCTATAGCGCTACAGTGTGCTACCTTTTTTCTTGTATGTATATGAGTTGGTGACTCTAGGTTTAGCACCTGTTCACACTGATCTATGTTTGGATGTGCCGGTCAGTTTTTGATATGTATTCATTTACCTTCTACCTGAGCACTCCCCTGGTGGTCACGGGCTTTTTAATTACAACAGGTTCATCACCCTCCACAGAGATGTAGATTTTAGTCTGGAAGAGGATTCATATGTTCCCATGCAGACAGACTTTTCTAAGCGAGGATAGGCATTAGTTAGGACCTGATATACGAGAAGAGCCTTGACGTGGCTATCAGGCTCACATAATTTGGCCATCTTATGCGCTAAGACTTCTCAATTTTTCATATTTCTAAGGTAATGATGCAATTCATTTTCATATTTTTCATATTTCGTGTTTGCAAGCTATAGCGCTACAGTGTGCTACCTTTTTTTCTTGTATGTATATGAGTTGGTGACTCTAGGTTTAGCACCTGTTCACACTGAGTCTATGTTTGGATGTGCCGGTCAGTTTTTTGATATGTATTCATTTACCTTCTACCTGAGCACTCCACCTGGTGGTCACGGGCTTTTTAATTACAACAGGTTCATCACCCCTCCACAGAGATGTAGATTTTAGTCTGGAGAGAGGATTCATATGTTCCCATGCAGACAGACTTTTCTAAGCGAGGATAGGCATTAGTTAGGACCTGATATACGAGAAGAGCCTTGACGTGGCTATCAGGCTCACATAATTTGGCCATCTTATGCGCTAAGACTTCTCAATTTTTCATATTTCTAAGGTAATGATGCAATTCATTTTTCATATTTTTCATATTTCGTGTTTGCAAGCTATAGCGCTACAGTGTGCTACCTTTTTTTCTGTATGTATATGAGTTGGTGACTCTAGGTTTAGCACCTGTTCACACTGAGTCTATGTTTGGATGTGCCGGTCAGTTTTTTGATATGTATTCATTTACCTTCTACCTGAGCACTCCACCTGGTGGTCACGGGCTTTTTAATTACAACAGGTTCATCACCCCTCACAGAGATGTAGATTTTAGTCTGGAGAGAGGATTCATATGTTCCCATGCAGACAGACTTTTCTAAGCGAGGATAGGCATTAGTTAGGACCTGATATACGAGAAGAGCCTGACGTGGCTATCAGGCTCACATAATTTGGCCATCTTATGCGCTAAGACTTCTCAATTTTTCATATTTCTAAGGTAATGATGCAATTCATTTTTCATATTTTTCATATTTCGTGTTTGCAAGCTATAGCGCTACAGTGTGCTACCTTTTTTTCTTGTATGTATATGAGTTGGTGACTCTAGGTTTAGCACCTGTTCACACTGAGTCTATGTTTGGATGTGCCGGTCAGTTTTTTGATATGTATTCATTTACCTTCTACCTGAGCACTCCACCTGGTGGTCACGGGCTTTTTAATTACAACAGGTTCATCACCCCTCCACAGAGATGTAGATTTTAGTCTGGAGAGAGGATTCATATGTTCCCATGCAGACAGACTTTTCTAAGCGAGGATAGGCATTAGTTAGGACCTGATATACGAGAAGAGCCTTGACGTGGCTATCAGGCTCACATAATTTGGCCATCTTATGCGCTAAGACTTCTCAATTTTTCATATTTCTAAGGTAATGATGCAATTCATTTTTCATATTTTTCATATTTCGTGTTTGCAAGCTATAGCGCTACAGTGTGCTACCTTTTTTTCTTGTATGTATATGAGTTGGTGACTCTAGGTTTAGCACCTGTTCACACTGAGTCTATGTTTGGATGTGCCGGTCAGTTTTTTGATATGTATTCATTTACCTTCTACCTGAGCACTCCACCTGGTGGTCACGGGCTTTTTAATTACAACAGGTTCATCACCCCTCCACAGAGATGTAGATTTTAGTCTGGAGAGAGGATTCATATGTTCCCATGCAGACAGACTTTTCTAAGCGAGGATAGGCATTAGTTAGGACCTGATATACGAGAAGAGCCTTGACGTGGCTATCAGGCTCACATAATTTGGCCATCTTATGCGCTAAGACTTCTCAATTTTTCATATTTCTAAGGTAATGATGCAATTCATTTTTCATATTTTTCATATTTCGTGTTTGCAAGCTATAGCGCTACAGTGTGCTACCTTTTTTTCTTGTATGTATATGAGTTGGTGACTCTAGGTTTAGCACCTGTTCACACTGAGTCTATGTTTGGATGTGCCGGTCAGTTTTTTGATATGTATTATGTTCCTGAACCTAGCCGTGTGTGTTGGTTTGCAGCTCCTGCTCTGAGTGAGATCAGCTCTGGAGAGCTGATTCCCCCTGTCCTGTCTTGTGTTTCTGCCTGGGGCTTAGTACCCAGATCGCCGTTCCTGGAGGCTGCATATCCAGGCCTGTTCCTGTTGTATCCTGTTTCCTGAATCCCTGATCCTGGATCTAACCCGTTACCTGAATGTCTGAACTGTGTTCTGTATTTCTGCCTATGCTGGGGGCTGATTACCCAGATCGCCGTTCCTGGAGGCTGTATATCCAGGCCTGTTCCTGCTGTGTCTTATTACCTGAATCCCTGATCCTGGATCTAACCCGGTACCTGAATGTCTGAACTGTGTCTTGTATTTCCGCCTATGCTGGGGGCTGATTACCCAGATCGCCGTTCCTGGAGGCTGTATATCCAGGCCTGTTCCTGCTGTGTCTTATTACCTGAATCCTTGATCCTGGATCGCATTCTGTACCTGACTGTCTGAACTGTGTCCTCTGTGTTATGTTCCTGAAATCCTGCTGTGTTCCTGACTCCCTGAGATCCAATCCGTGTTCCTGATGTTCCAGTCCGTGTTTCTGACCCCGCCATCGTCTGAAGTCTGTCTGAGGTCGGTGTCTGATGTTCTCCTGCTGAGCCTGTGCTACGCCTGAGGCCTGAGAGAGAGGCCGCCCAAGTATGCCCGTGCCAGATAACCCTGGACTGCATCTACCCGTGATGTCCTCCAGCACTCGTCTGTGATCCTGAGTCGTGTACCCTTCTCTGATGTGAGGAATCGGGAGCCCGGTCTTATGTTCTGTTTATGTACTGTGTTTCTTTAAGTAAACTTTATGTTTCTTCTTACCTGAAGTTGTGCGGTGTTGTCTAGTCCTGCAGGTCGCCACCTTGCCCACATGCTCAGCTGCCACGGATCCCGGTCGCTGCCCTTCCCTATCCCGGGCAGGCCCGGGTCTCCCTCCATGGTCCAGTGGGTCCACATTCTCTTACCATCTGGGACGCATGCCTCATGTCGTCGTGGACTGGCGGCGTGGGAGCATTGGCTAGTTAGGCAAGCTATGCCATGTCCCAACGCCCCGCAGCCGTGGGAAGCATCACAGCTAGTCTGAACGAAGACCTATAGTTGCGAGGGAGGAATCCCTACAAGATCTAGGGACTGGGTGAAAAGGTGGACACCTCCTAACAGAAAGTGTAGCAGGGAAAATAAAACAGAAAACAAATACTAAGAGATCCTAAGATCAAGCAAAACTGACAGAGTAAGGCACCTAAGCACCCGGCTAGCTTAAGAGTAGATAATACAATGAAGTCCAGCAAAGCCAGAAGGGCGGAGCCAGACTAAATAGGGAAAAAAGGTCATGTGACCAGCAAACTGAAACAAAATCTAACAAGAGGGTTCTAACATCACCGGCTCCCCTCTGATCGCCCTCTCCAACGGTACCAAGCCCTCGATGACCCTGCTGAGACGGAAGTCGGGGGTGAGGGAGGGGCCGGGGGCAGCATCTGGGCGGCCTTCAGGGGATGGCGGAGTCCGTCCCCAGGGTATGCTGTTTCCTCTAGGGGGAAAGACCTGGAGCCCGGAGGCAAGGAGACCATGGGGATGGATACCTCGTCTTCCCTAAAGCGGAAGGGATCAGACTCCTCTTCGGAGGGGAAAGATGGGGAAGACGGGGTGGGGAAGAAGAAGGCCATCTAACCCAATCACCAATGATGGCGGAACTCACCCCGTTGACTCTGGCGTCCATTAATGTCGCCAGTATTAAGTCAGATGCGGCCAGATTTGTGGCCTTTGATTTTTTCACCCGATTTGAGGCTGAAATTTTGTTTTTGCAAGAGACCAGACTAACAGACATGGGGGCCATCCATAAAGCCAGGAGGGAGTGGAGGTGTGGGCCCTCATACTGGTCTCTTGCGGCCGAGCCGTATAGCGGGGTGGCGGTCCTTTTTAAGACCGCGGAGGTGGAATGTCGACGGGTTATTGAGATAGAAATGGGGAGGTGCCTGGTCTTAGACATTTTCATGAGGGGACAGGAGCTTCGGCTCATAAACATCTATGGTCCACAATCCAGGTGGGACCGTAAATGTCTCTTCATGAAGATCAAGCCCTTTCTTTTTACGAGCCGGCAGGTGGTCTTCGGTGGGGATTTTAATACCATTACGAGATCCCGTGATAGGGGGGGGGCCCGGAGGCCACCTGGCTTATGATAGTACAGCATTAAATAGTATACCCGGCATCCGGCACACCCGAGGTCACGGGGGTTTCACCTTTCATAGAGGTAGCTGTAGGTCTAGGATAGATACGTTTTTTTTGAAGGAGGATGCCATCTTTTCTGCAGTGTCCGCCGTTGAGGTGGAATTCTCCGATCACTGTTTAATTTTCTTTTCTCTGAATGTTACAGAGACACCCCGGATGGGAAGAGGGCTGTGGAAGCTGAATTCATCCCTCTTGGAAGAAGCGGAAGTGAGACAGTCCTTTGAGGAATTTCTTCAGAGCCAGGTACCGCTTTTGGATCTTTGTAGCAGTAAGTCTGAGTGGTGGGAGATCTTCAAAGAGAGGGTGGCGGGGTTCTTCCGTCAGCTCTCGAGCCTCAGGAGTCTGAACAGGCACCGCTTGTATCAGGCCTTGAGGAGGAAACTCGAGCAGCTCGTCTCGACTGGGGGTGACCGTGAGGAGATCTCCAGGGTGAAGTCTTTGCTCAGGAGGTGTCAGTATGATAGGCACATATCTTTGGTTTTTGAGAGGGATTTCGGGAGGTACCGCTCGCCCGACCCTTACAGAAACTGTAAGATGTCAGTGAATTGTAAGATGGTGACAGGACTGATCGACAGTACGGGTTCCCTGAACCGATCCAAATCAGGGATCCTGGAGGTGGTCAGATCCTTTTACTCAT
Organism: Oophaga sylvatica; assembly: GCA_033576555.1. Lineage (NCBI taxonomy): Eukaryota > Metazoa > Chordata > Amphibia > Anura > Dendrobatidae > Oophaga > Oophaga sylvatica. The sequence goes on from JARQOD010000003.1 coordinate 19,918,113, forward strand.
GTCTTTTGGGAAAGAGGGATCTGGATCGATATGGAATGTCGGCTTTCCTGGCTGAGACGATTCCTGAGCGAGGAGATGACCCCTCTCTTGATGTTTTGGTAGAGGCAATCAGGGAAGAGGAAGTGAGACTGTCCATTGATGGGCTTCGGCCCAAAAAAATCGCCAGGTCCGGATGGCTTAACATCTGAGTTTAACAAGACCTTTAGGGACTCCTTGGTCCCCCTCATGACTAAGGTGTTTAATGAGTGCCTTTCCTTGGGCGCTTTTCCCAGCTCAATGAGGAGGTCAGCCCTGATTATCCTATCAAAGGGTAAGGACTCGTCCCGTATTGAGAATTGGCGTCCCATAGCGCTTCTCAATGTGGACCAGAAGGTTCTGGCAAAGGTGCTGTTTAATCGGCTGGTGAAGTTTGCACCCCGGCTCCTTTTGGGGGCTCAGCACTGCTCTGTTCCAGGCCGCAGTACTTTTAGTGCTGTGCTCGGTGTCCAAGAGGCAGTGGAGCAGGGCAGGGCGGGTCACTGGAAGGGGTATGTAGGGATGTGGTCTCGCTTGTGTGCGACCGGAGGTAAGCAGGAGGGCGACTCTTCTTGGTTCTTTAAGCAAGTTTATTAACACTTCATAAACTTGCTGTAAAACAGAAAACAAAACAGTCTTCTCTGGCACAAAGTAACAGAAAACAGATAAAAGTCCTTGTACTCTAACCGAGTACTCTCTTCAGCACACACACACTGGAGGTCTCCTCACCTCCAGCCACTCACACCTGTTGTCAGCATAAGCCTAATTTATATCCCAGACACCCAGCTTCCCCAGAACACATGACTGGTCATGTGGTAGTGACATCATCCCAGGTCCTTTAACCACATATACTGCTATGGTGATGCCACTACCCAGGGCTAATGTGTACTGGGCTATATAACAGAGACAAGGCATCTCTGAGCCAGATACCTCCCGTCTATTACACAACCCTACATACCTCCCCCCTCTGCCTAAAGCCGTGGGGCTTGGCACTTTCTCCCACTAGACACGGGATTCTTGAGAGGGCATCAGCATTACCGTGTAGCTTCCCGGCCCTGTGTTCTACCTGGAAACTAAAGTCCTGCAGGGCTAAGAACCAGCGGGTGACCCTTGCATTTCTACCCTTGGTTTCCCTCATCCATCTGAGTGGGGCATGGTCAGATATCAACCTAAACTTCCGTCCCACTAGATAGTACCGTAAGGTGTCCACTGCCCATTTTATGGCCAAGCACTCCTTCTCCACGACAGAGTAATTCTTTTCACACGAAGATAGCTTCCTGCTCAGGTAAAGAACTGGATGCTCCTCCCCATGTATCTCCTGTGACAGAACTCCCAATCCGACATCTGAGGCATCTGTTTGAAGAACAAACTCTTTCTTAAAGTCTGGGGCTACCAGGACCGGTTGCTTACACAGGGCCCCTTTCATTTCTTGGAAGGCCAATTCTGCTTCTTCAGACCATTTTACCATCAATGATTTGGTCCCTTTCAGCAGATCAGTCAGAGGGGCAGCCCTTGTGGCGAAGTTTGGGATGAACCTCCTGTAGTATCCCACAATCCCCAGGAAGGCTTTCACTTGCTTCTTGGACAACGGTCTTGGCCATGTTTGAATCGCCTCGATTTTATTGATTTGGGGTTTTATTCCACCACGACCTACTACATATCCAAGGTACTTGGCCTCTTCTTTCCGCAAGGCACACTTCTTTGGGTTTATTGTAAACCCTGCTTCCCTTAGAGCATCAAACACTGCTTGGACCTTTCCCAGATGACTCTCCCAGTCCGGGATGAAAATAACGATATCATCCAGGTACGCAGCGGCGTATTGCTTATGAGGTGCCAGGATCCTATTTATGGCTCTCTGAAAAGTCGCTGGCGCTCCCTGCAGGCCAAACGGCATCCGGACATACTGGAAGCATCCGTCTGGTGTTGAAAACGCCGTTTTCTCCTTGGCTTCCTGGGCCATGGGAATCTGCCAGTATCCCTTCGTCAAATCCAAGGTGGTTATGTACCTGGTGGGTCCAAGTCTTTCGATGAGCTCATCAACACGTGGCATGGGATATGCGTCGCACTTGGAGACCTCATTCAGCTTCCTATAATCATTGCAGAATCTCCATTCTCCATCAGGTTTTGGGACCAGGACAATAGGACTCGCCCAACCGCTCTTGGATTCCTCAATGACTCCGAGCTTCAACATACGCTCCACCTCCTTGGAGATTACTTCTCGATGGGCCTCAGGGATTCGATAGGGCTTCACGTTCACCCGCACATGTGGCTCTGTCAGAACTTCATGCTCTATGACCTTCATGCACCCTGGCAACTCTGAAAACAGGTCCCTGTTCTACTGGAGAAATTCCTGGCATTGCTGTTTCTGGTCCTTTGATAGGGTCTCTGCTATCGTAACCCCTTCAACGTCACCTTCTGAGTGGCCCAGCAAGCATGGAGTTACAGCGGACTCTCTATCATGCCATGGCTTGAGGAGGTTGACATGGTATACCTGGTTTGGTTTCCGTCTTCCGGGTTGGTGAATCCTATAGTTTACTTCACCAGGCTTCTCCATCACCTCATACGGCCCTTGCCATTTGGCCAAGAACTTGCTTTCCACCGTCGGAACTAGCACGAGCACTCGGTCTCCCGGATTGAACTGTCTCACTCTGGCTGATCGGTTGTAAACCCTGGCCTGGGCTTCTTGTGCCTGGAGGAGGTGTTCCTTCACGATTGACATCACCTTCGCAATCCTCTGTTGCATCAGGGCCACATGCTCAATAAGCCTTCGGTGGGGCGTAACTTCGGCTTCCCAGGTTTCCTTGGCGATATCCAGGAGACCTCGCGGATGTCGGCCATACAGGAGCTCAAACGGTGAGAACCCCGTGGAGGCCTGTGGAACTTCACGGATGGAAAACATCAGGTAGGGTAAGAGACAGTCCCAGTCTCTACCGTCTTTCTCTATGGCTTTTCTTAGCATGCTCTTTAGGGTCTTGTTAAATCTCTCCACAAGGCCATCTGACTGAGGATGGTACACCAAGGTCCTCAACTGGGAGATTTGCAGGACCCTGCATAACTCCTTCATCACTTTACTCATGAACGGTGTCCCCTGGTCGGTCAGGATCTCCTTCGGCAAGCCTGTCCGGGAAAACACATGTACCAACTCGCGTGCTATACTCTTCGCTGAAGAATTTCTCAGGGGAATTGCCTCCGGATAGCATGTGGCATAGTCCAGGATGACTAATATATACTGATGGCCCCGGGCTGATTTAACTAGGAGACCGACCAAGTCCATGGCAATTCTCTCAAATGGCACTTCAATAATGGGCAATGGCACCAGGGGGCTTCGAAAATGAGAGGTAGGGGCAGTTAACTGACATATAGGGCAGGACCTGCAATAGTTTACTATCTCCCGGTGACACCCAGGCCAATAGAATCTTTGAATAATCCGTTCCTGTGTTTTGTCTACCCCTAGGTGTCCCCCCAAGATATGTGAATGGGCCATGTCCAACACCTTCCGTCTATAGGACCCGGGCACTAGCAACTGCTCCACCAACTCCTCCCTTATTTTCGTGACCCGATACAACAGCTCCCCACTCAGCATAAAGTATGGAAATCTGGTGTCGGCCCCCGGTTCCTGTGCAACCCCATCAATGACAGTGACATTGTTGAAGGCTTCCCTCAGAGTTGGGTCCCTGTGTTGGGCAGTCCCAAAATTCTCACTGGCCACCCCTAACTCTGGAATGTCAGATACAGGAGACACTTCTTCCTCATCTCCTACCAGGACACAAAAAGTAAACCTGTCTTCCTCTGGGTATGGCGCTACCTGATTAGGGCTTACTGGTTCCCTAGTCTGGCTAGTGACCTCAGCAGACTTTCCCCACAGATCCCAGAATAAACAAAAATCCTGACCTATAATTATAGGGTGCAATAAGTCCCGAACAACCCCGACTTCATGGGACTCAGTGCCCTGCGCAGTCTCAATGTCCACTCTGGCCATAGGGTAGTCCTTTGCATCACCGTGTATGCATCGCACGCCGACCTTTTTCCCGGGAGTAGTTTGAGAGGCAGATTCGCCCTCACCAGGGTCACAAGACTCCCGGAGTCCAGCAGCGCCGTTACTACTCGACCGTTCACCCTCACGGGACATGCTTGAGGCCCCTCGTTAAGGATAGAATTCACACTACAGACTGGATTGGCATAGAATGAGATACGACGTCCCATGCTGCAGTCCATCTGCTCGGTAGTCTGGGGACACCGTGCAGCTATATGTCCTGGCCTGTGACACTTCCAACAGATAACATCATCCGTAGGGACCTTGGGCACCACATCCCCCGCCCCTTTTGACCTTGGATGCGCCACCCCTTTTTGGGACTCCGCCCCTGCTGGGACCCCCAGTACGGAATGGGCTGCTTCCCCAAGGTACCTTCCTTCCCCTGGTACCTCTCGACCAGTCCGACCAGTTCATCGGCACTCCGGGGATCACCCTGGGCCACCCAAGTCTGTAGGGGCCTGGGCAGGGAGTGCACAAACCGATCCATTAGGACTCTCTCTACCATCTGTGCCGGCGTAGCAGACTCTGGCTGTAGCCATTTCTGGACGAGGTGCAGCAGGTCAAACATTTGGGAGCACGGCGGTTTGTCCCGGGGATACACCCAGCGGTGCACTCTCTATGCCCTGACAGTCATTGTCACCCCCAACCGTTCGAGGATCTCCACCTTTAACTTAGGATACTCCTGAGCGTCCTGCACAGTTAAATCGAAGTACGCCTTCTGGGGTTCCCTGTCAGGTATGGGGCCAGTACCTCTGACACTGCTCTGGGGGAAGTCTTTCCCTTTCCGCAACCCTCTCAAAAACAGACAGGAAGGCCTCCACATCATCCCCGGTGGTCATTTTCTGTATCGTGCATCTTACCGCCTTCCTGATGTGGTTGTCATCAGCCAGACCTGGGGTTGGGGCGCTCGTCCTGCCCTGGATGGCGGTTGTCAGAAGCTGCAACTGCTGCCGTTATTCCTGCTGGCTTTGTTGTATTTGCTGCACCAACAACCTGTTGGTCTCTTGCTGCTGTGCCTGCGCCTGGACCAAGTGTTTCAGCAGGTCCTCCATTTTCTCCTGCAATGCTGGCTGGGTTGCTATAACCTTTACCCACGACATGCAGCACCCACTTCTCTGCTGGGAACGCTGCCCGCACGTCTCCACCAATTGTAGGGATGTGGTCTCGCTTGTGTGCGACCGGAGGTAAGCAGGAGGGCGACTCTTCTTGGTTCTTTAAGCAAGTTTATTAACACTTCATAAACTTGCTGTAAAACAGAAAACAAAACAGAGAACAGATAAAAGTCCTTGTACTCTAACCGAGTACTCTCTTCAGCGCGCACACACACTGGAGGTCTCCTCACCTCCAGCCACTCACACCTGTTGTCAGCATAAGCCTAATTTATATCCCAGACACCCAGTTTCCCCAGAACACATGACTGGTCATGTGGTAGTGACATCATCCCAGGTCCTTTAACCACATATACTGCTATGTTGATGCCACTACCCAGGGCTAATGTGTACTGGGCTATATAACAGAGACAAGGCATCTCTGAGTCAGATACCTCCCGTCTATTACACAACCCTTTGCCACTCTACAGGTACTTGCTGTCCTTAGATCAAGTGAAGGCCTTTGACCGGGTGAATCACGAGTACCTCTGGTCTGTCCTTTTGAGGTATGGTCTGCCTGGGAGGTTTGTAAATTGGTTAGAGACCTTATACCAGGGGGCTGAGACTTTTCCACTCGTGAACGATTGGGTTGGTCACCCTTTTGAGGTGAGTTCCGGGGTCCACCAGGGTTTTCCTCTGAGCCCACTTTTAAACGTGTTCGCGATCGATCCCTTCTTGAGGAGGGTAGATCGTGGACCGTTGGTGGGAGTCGGGATGGACAGGGCGGAGCCGGGGGCCACTCTGAGGGTGGTAGCGTAGGCTGACGACGTCTCCCTCTTTGTGTCCTCGACAGAGGAGGCGGATTGAGTCATGTCTGAGGTCAAGCGCTACTCGGAGGCGTCCGGGTCCATGATCAACCGGGAAAAGTGTGAAAGTCTTTGGCTGGGAGGGGGAGATCCTAGTTTGATCTCCCGGACTCCCTTCCAGGGCCCAGAACTCCGCCAAAATCCTAGGTATCGAATTTGGCCCCAGGGACTACCCCCAGCAAAATTGGGAGGGCAGACTTTAAGATCGCCGCCCAAAAGGTGGACCAGTGGAAGGGTTGGTCTTTAACCCTGAGGGAAAGGGTCAACTTGGCCAAAGGCTTTCTGCTTCTCTTGTTAATATACCTGGGCAGTGTCTGCATCTTGCCAGAACCTCTCTGGACACGGGTCTATAGCCTGTTCTTCCAGCTGTTATGGGGGAACAGGCTTAACCTAATTAAGAGAGAGGTAACGTACCGTATGAGGAGACTAAGTTGGTTGGGTATGGTCAACCCGGTGGTGTTTCTGATAAACAGCTTTCTTAAGATCAATGTTGCCAACCTCTATTCAGAGAGGGCTCCTCCATGGGTATTCTCCTGCAGGGGTTGGTTTCGGTCTTTCTTCCAGGAATGGGAGACAGGAGGGCAGGTGAAGGAACTGTGCACACCACACGGACATCTCCCGGCTTATGCTACCCCCCGGTTCTGAAGGTGATCCGCCGGTGGGGTCTGGGAATGTGGGAAATCAGGACCATGTCGAGGAAATTCCTTGACAGCAGGGTTCTGTTGACCATTTCCAGAAGCCCTGGTGCTCAAGGATTGCCCAGGCCGGGATCTGGAGGTTGGGCTTGGGTTAGTAAATTCCAAGTGGATTCCCTTGAAGTTTTGGGACTTGGCCTGGCGGTGCTTCTATGGGAGGCTGTATGTAAGGGACAACCTGAAGTGCAGGAGCTCCGATGATCAGGGTTGTCCCTGTGAGGAGTGTGGCGACATGTTGGAAAACATGGAGCACTTCCTCCTTCAGTGTCCCTTTAATACAGGGGTCTACAACAGGGTGGGTGCTTCCATAGGCTGGCCTAGGCTGTCCTCCTTTCTTATCCGGAGTGGGCTTATGGGGCATACAGATCCCTGGGTGGCCGAGAACGGAGCACTTTATTCCTAGTTAGTGTAGTCTTTAGGTTCCACACTTGGAATGCACGGAGTTTAGTTTCCACGCAGCGGAAAGTCCTCCCCCGGGATGAGGTGGTTAGAAACATCTTGGGTGACCTGGGGAAGGTGTGCTCTTTGGAGTTCGAGAGGCTGGGTGCGAGGAGGGCCTCTTGGCTTTGGAGGGGTTTCTCCTTTAACGTGCCCTAGGGAGAGCTGGTCTGTGTGAGATTGTTGGTAGGGTAAGATAAGGTGGTGTGGGTGTTGAGGAAGAGAAAAGAAGGGACAGATAGGGACAGGGAGGGCCAGTTTAGGGATAGCTAGATAGTTATGATAAGCTAGGTAGAGTAGAGATAGGTAGGGACAGGTAGGGATAGTTAGGGTCAGTTTCTTTTCTTTTAGGGACAGATTTAGTTGGTGAGGGACAGGGTGCGTGTGTTGGTGGTTAGGGATGGGGCCTCTTAGGACTCCAGTTTCCCGGTGGTGGGCTGGTGTGTGGCACATTTAGCTTTTTGTTTTGTAAATTCAGGAAATAATGGATATTGGGCTTGCAGGCGCTGATCTTAGGCCTTGTAAGTTATGTGGTCAGTGTATAGCGTTAATGTCTATAAATGTTTATAATGTTGTGTGTAAAGTAATGTAATGTAATGTGGTGTTCTTGTGTGGTAGGTCTGTTAACAGGGTCGGACTGGCCCACCGGAGAACCGGAGGATTCTCTGGTGGGCCCTGGCATCTGGGGGGCCCTGGCACCTGCTGGCATACAGGGGCCAGTTGCCTAGGGCCCCCGCTGCTCCAGGGGCCCCCAGCCGGTGGCGTGTCGCTAATAGCGGCACACCACGCAGCTGCCATGGGGGCCCCGTGCCAGCAGAGCAGCAGCGGGTGACAGGAGCCCCTGTCCCCGCTGCTAAAGAGAAATGAATATTCACTGTTTCCCACGCCCACATGGGCGTGGGAAGCAGTGAATATCATTACTTACCTGTCACCCGCTCCAACCGCTGAGCGCCGCTGTCATCGCGTCCTCTCTTGCAGCGATGTTCAGGCAGAGGGCGTGATGACGTCATTAGTGAGCGCCCCCTGCCTGACCATTCACTGCCGGAGGAGCGAAGACAGCGGCGCTCAGCAGTGGACCCGGACCGGTGACAGGTAAATATCGCAGGTGCCCAGGACACCAGCACCTGGCCCCCAGCGACGAGAGGTGAGTATGTCTTTTTTTTTTTTTTTTTGCAGCATCTATGGGGCATAATCTGTGGAGCATTTATGGGGGCATAATCTATGGGGGCATAATCTATGGGGGCATAATCTGTGGAGAATTTATGGGGGCATAATCTATGGGGGCATAATCTGTGGAGAATTTATGGGGGCATAATCTATGGGGGAATAATCTGGGGAGCATTTATGGGGGCATAATCTATGGGGGCATAATCTGTCGAGCATTTATGGGGCATAATCTATGGAGCATCTATGGGGGCATAATCTATGGGGGCATAAACTGTGGAGCATTTATGGGGGCATAATCTATGGGGGCATAATCTGTGGAGCATTTATGGGGGCATAATCTATGGGGGCATAATCTGTCGAGCATTTATGGGGCATAATCTATGGAGCATCTATGGGGGCACAATCTATGGGGGCACAATCTATGGGGGCATAATCTATGGAGCATCTATGGGGCATAATCTATGGAGCTTCTATGGGGGCATAATTTATTGGGGCATAATCTAAGGAGCATCTATGGGGGCATAATCTATGGAGCATCTATGGGGGCATAATCTATGGGGGCATAATCTGGGGAGCATTTATGGGGGCATAATCTATGGGGGCATAATCTGTGGAGCATTTATGGGGGCATAATCTATGGGGGCATAATCTGTCGAGCATTTATGGGGCATAATCTATGGAGCATCTATGGGGGCACAATCTATGGGGGCACAATCTATGGGGGCACAATCTATGGGGGCACAATCTATGGAGCATCTATGGGGCATAATCTATGGAGCTTCTATGGGGGCATAATTTATTGGGGCATAATCTAAGGAGCATCTATGGGGGCATAATCTATGGAGCATCTATGGGGGCATAATCTATGGGGGCATAATCTGGGGAGCATTTATGGGGGCATAATCTGGGGAGCATCTATGGGGGCATAATCTGGGGAGCATTTATGGGGGCATAATATGGGGAGCATCTATGGGGGCATAATCTATGGAGCATCTATGGGGGCATAATCTATGGGGGCATAATCTGGGGAGCATTTATGGGGGCATAATATGGGGAGCATTTATGGGGGCATAATATGGGGAGCATCTATGGGGGCATAATCTATGGAGCATCTATGGGGGCATAATCTGGGGAGCATTTATGGGGGCATAATCTGGGGAGCATCTATGGGGGCATAATCTGGGGATCATTTATGGGGGCATAATATGGGGAGCTTCTATGGGGGCACAATCTATGGAGCTTCTATGGGGGCATAATCTAAGGAGCATCTATGGGGGCACAATCTATGGAGCTTCTATGGAGGCATAATCTAAGGAGCATCTATGGGGGCATAATCTATGGAGTATCTATGGGGGCATAATCTATGGGGGCATAATCTATGGAGCATCTATGGGGGCATAATCTATGGAGCATCTATGGGGGCACAATCTATGGAGCTTCTATGGAGGCATAATCTAAGGAGCATCTATGGGGGCATAATCTATGGAGTATCTATGGGGGCATAATCTATGGGGGCATAATCTATGGAGCATCTATGGGGGCATAATCTATGGAGCATCTATGGGGGCACAATCTATGGAGCTTCTATGGAGGCATAATCTAAGGAGCATCTATGGGGGCATAATCTATGGAGCATCTATGGGGGCATAATCTATGGAGCATCTATGGGGGCACAATCTATGGAGCATCTATGGGGGCATAATCTATGGAGCATCTATGGGGGCATAAACTATGGAGCATCTATGGGGGCACAATCTATGGAGAATCTATGGGGGCATAATACATGGGCAGCATATGGGGCACAATCTATGGAGCATCTTGTGGGGCATAATACATGGGGCAGCATATGGGGCATAATCTCATTTTCCACCCTGGTCTTATACTCAAATTTTCCCAGTTTTTTTGTGGCAAAATTAGGGGGGTCGGCTTATACTCGAGTATATATGGTATCTATCTATTATCTATCTATATATATATATATATATATATATATATATATATATACTAGCTGTAGTACCCGGCTTCGCCCGGGTTAATTAATAACTGCTGTTAGCTGTAACAAAATAGACTATGTTAACAAAAATTTATTCTGCACATAAAAATCACACACCAAAACGTGCGGGGGTTAAAATTTCCATTCAACACATAGCCTATGACGCTCCCGGGGTCGAGACGTGCGGGTGTGCAAAATTTCATGCCCGTAAATGCAGATTCCTATGCCGGACATACACACAAGCATTCAGCTTTCTCCCCATTATGTAGATAGGGCCAAAATTGTTTGGCGATTTGGAACGCGCGGGGTTAAAATTTCGATTCAAAACATAGCCTAGGACGCTTTCGGGGTCGAGACGTGCGGGCGTGCAAAATTTCATGCCCGTAAGTGCGACGGTGCAGATTCCAATCCCGGACAAACATACCCAAATACATACATACATACATTCAACTTTATATATTAGATATATATATATAGCATTATCCCCTATGAGGGGGCTGCTTTATATTCTATGAGTGAGGCTACCCCAACTCCTGCTACATAATTAAGACATGTGCTACGTTATATTATACCCTGATATTAGTGTGTTTTACCGCACAATTGGTGGTCTTGTATTTATTTCTATGTAGCTACATAGTGGCCCCCAAGAATGATTTTCTCTGGTGGGCCCAAGGTGTTCCAGTCCGACGCTGTCTGTTAATGTTATGTATTGTATATAAGTGTAAATAGTTATATGTTTGGGGGGGTATAGTTTAGGTTGGGTGGGGGTTTTTGTGTGGGGGGAGGGCATGGAACTTGCCATGGACCCGAGGGTTGTATAGATTTCTAAGGGCATAAACTTTCATGGACCCGTCAAGTTTGCTGTGAAAAGAGCATGAACTCATGGACCTGTGGTGTGGTGGAGAAAAAAGAAAAATAAATAAAAAAAAAAATTTTTTTGTGCATGTCTTATTGTGTATATATAGGTTGTGTTGTATGTATGGCCAGGTGAGGGCTTTTTCCTTTCTTTTGGGTGGGTGAGTGTCAGTGTGTGTGCATGTTTCTTTTATGTTTTATATATAATTTTGGTTAGGGGTAATGTTCCTCTGGAAGCTGCAATAGTTTTGGAAGGACTCTGGACTTTTTGGTTTATTTGATGCTGGTTTCTTTTGTTTCTGTTACTTATTTTAGCTATGTTTTATTTCTGTACAGTTTATTATTTATTATGATGTATTGTTTATAATTTTATAATAATAGAGTTACATCCACTGAGGCCCCTGATCATGTGACCCCTGACTCCTCCCCCCCTGTGACCTCATCACAGGTCCTGTGCGCACAGAGCAGCCATATATGTGGAGTGCGGCTCTGCGGGTGGAGGTAGGTGCTGGAGGCTCCATTATTCTCTATGTGGAGTATGGCTCTGCGGGTGGAGGTCGGTGCTGGAGGCTCCATTATTCTCTATGTGGAGTGCGGCTCTGCGGGTGGAGGTCGGTGCTGGAGGCTCCATTATTCTCTATGTGGAGTGCGGCTCTGCGGGTGGAGGTCGGTGCTGGAGGCTCCATTATTCTCTATGTGGAGTGCTGCTCTGCGGGTGGAGGTCGGTGCTGGAAGCTCCATTATTCTCTATGTGGAGTGTGTCTCTGCGGGTGGAGGTAGGTGCTGGAGGCTCCATTATTCTCTTTGTGGAGTGCGGCTCTGCGGGTGGAGGTAGGTGCTGGAGGCTCCATTATTCTCTATGTGGAGTGCGGCTCTGCGGGTGGAGGTAGGTGCTGGAGGCTCCATTATTCTCTATGTGGAGTGCGGCTCTGCGGGTGGAGGTAGGTGCTGGAGGCTCCATTATTCTCTATGTGGAGTGCGGCTCTGCGGGTGGAGGTCGGTGCTGGAGGCTCCATTATTCTCTATGTGGAGTGCGGCTCTGCGGGTGGAGGTAGGTGCTGGAGGCTCCATTATTCTCTATGTGGAGTGCGGCTCTGCGGGTGGAGGTCGGTGCTGGAGGCTCCATTATTCTCTATGTGGAGTGTGGCTCTGCGGGTGGAGGTAGGTGCTGGAGACTCCATTATTCTCTATGTGGAGTGTGGCTCTGCGGGTGGAGGTCGGTGCTGGAGGCTCCATTATTCTCTATGTGGAGTGTGGCTCTGCGGGTGGAGGTCGGTGCTGGAGGCTCCATTATTCTCTATGTGGAGTGCGGCTCTGCCGGTGGAGGTAGGTGCTGGAGGCTCCATTATTCTCTATGTGGAGTGTGGCTCTGCGGGTGGAGGTAGGTGCTGGAGGCTCCATTATTCTCTATGTGGAGTGTGGCTCTGCGGGTGGAGGTCGGTGCTGGAGGCTCCATTATTCTCTATGTGGAGTGCGGCTCTGCGGGTGGAGGTCGGTGCTGGAGGCTCCATTATTCTCTATGTGGAGTGCAGCTCTGCGGGTGGAGGTAGGTGCTGGAGGCTCCATTATTCTCTATGTGGAGTGCGGCTCTGCGGGTGGAGGTCGGTGCTGGAGGCTCCATTATTCTCTATGTGGAATGCGGCTCTGCGGGTGGAGGTCGGTGCTGGAGGCTCCATTATTCTCCATGTGGAGTGCGGCTCTGCGGGTGGAGGTAGGTGCTGGAGGCTCACATTATATCTCTATGTGGAGTGCGGCTCTGTGGGTGGAGGTAGGTGCTGGAGGCTCCATTATTCTCTATGTGGAGTGCGGCTCTGCGGGTGGAGGTAGGTGCTGGAGGCTCCATTATTCTCTATGTGGAGTGTGGCTCTGCGGGTGGAGGTAGGTGCTGGAGGCTCCATTATTCTCTATGTGGAGTGCGGCTCTGCGGGTGGAGGTCGGTGCTGGAGGCTCCATTATTCTCTATGTGGAGTGCGGCTCTGCGGGTGGAGGTAGGTGCTGGAGGCTCCATTATTCTCTATGTGGAATGCGGCTCTGCGGGTGGAGGTCGGTGCTGGAGGCTCCATTATTCTCCATGTGGAGTGCGGCTCTGCGGGTGGAGGTAGGTGCTGGAGGCTCCATTATTCTCTATGTGGAGTGCGGCTCTGCGGGTGGAGGTCGGTGCTGGAGGCTCCATTATTCTCTATGTGGAGTGCGGCTCTGCGGGTGGAGGTAGGTGCTGGAGGCTCCATTATTCTCTATGTGGAGTGCGGCTCTGCGGGTGGAGGTCGGTGCTGGAGGCTCCATTATTCTCTATGTGGAGTGCGGCTCTGCGGGTGGAGGTAGGTGCTGGAGGCTCCATTATTCTCTATGTGGAGTGTGGCTCTGCGGGTGGAGGTAGGTGCTGGAGGCTCCATTATTCTCTATGTGGAGTGCGGCTCTGCGGGTGGAGGTCGGTGCTGGAGGCTTCATTATTCTCTATGTGGAGTGCGGCTCTGCGGGTGGAGGTAGGTGCTGGAGGCTCCATTATTCTCTATGTGGAGTGCGGCTCTGCGGGTGGAGGTAGGTGCTGGAGGCTCCATTATTCTCTATGTGGAGTGCGGCTCTGCGGGTGGAGGTCGGTGCTGGAGGCTCCATTATTCTCTATGTGGAGTGCGGCTCTGCGGGTGGAGGTCGGTGCTGGAGGCTCCATTATTCTCTATGTGGAGTACGGCTCTGCGGGTGGAGGTCGGTGCTGGAGGCTCCATTATTCTCTATGTGGAGTGCGGCTCTGCGGGTGGAGGTCGGTGCTGGAGGCTCCATTATTCTCTATGTGGAGTGCGGCTCTGCGGGTGGAGGTAGGTGCTGGAGGCTCCATTATTCTCTATGTGGAGTGCGGCTCTGCGGGTGGAGGTCGGTGCTGGAGCCTCCATTATTCTCTATGTGGAGTGCGGCTCTGCGGGTGGAGGTCGGTGCTGGAGGCTCCATTATTCTCTATGTGGAGTGCGGCTCTGCGGGTGGAGGTCGGTGCTGGAGGCTCCATTATTCTCTATGTGGAGTGTGGCTCTGCGGGTGGAGGTAGGTGCTGGAGGCTCCATTATTCTCTATGTGGAGTGCGGCTCTGTGGGTGGAGGTCGGTGCTGGAGGCTCCATTATTCTCTATGTGGAGTGTGGCTCTGCGGGTGGAGGTCGGTGCTGGAGATTCCATTATTCTCTATGTGGAGTGCGGCTCTGCGGGTGGAGGTCGGTGCTGGAGGCTCCATTATTCTCTATGTGGAGTGTGGCTCTGCGGGTGGAGGTCGGTGCTGGAGGCTCCATTATTCTCTATGTGGAGTGCGGCTCTGCGGGTGGAGGTCGGTGCTGGAGGCTCCATTATTCTCTATGTGGAGTGCGGCTCTGCGGGTGGAGGTAGGTGCTGGAGGCTCCATTATTCTCTATGTGGAGTGCGGCTCTGCGGGTGGAGGTAGGTGCTGGAGGCTCCATTATTCTCTGTGGAGTGCGGCTCTGCGGGTGGAGGTAGGTGCTGGAGGCTCCATTATTCTCTATGTGGAGTGCGGCTCTGCGGGTGGAGGTAGGTGGTGGAGGCTCCATTATTCTCTATGTGGAGTGCGGCTCTGCGGGTGGAGGTAGATGCTGGAGGCTCCATTATTCTCTATGTGGAGTGCGGCTCTGCGGGGTGGAGGTAGGTGCTGGAGGCTCCCTATTACTTGGGGGGGGGGTTGTGTGTGTCGGGGACATTAACCCCTTCATCACTGTGACTCTTCTTGTGTTTTGTTGCCACTTTGTAAGAATCATGATGGTACGTGTCCACGGGGTGTATTGGCAGCGCTTTGGACGCAGTGGATACCCCGCCCCGCGCGCTGCCCCCTTTTTTACGCACGGTGATTACGCATCTGACCATTGAACACATGTGGAATCACCGCACCCTAGTCATAGACTGAGCGTCTGCGAGAGATAAATAGATATGCTGCGGTCTGAAAAGACGCATTGTATGTGTGTATACACAGGTCTGCCGTCAGCGTCTTTGTACGCATAGTGGAGATAGGATTTCATAAAATCCCCTCCACTATGCTGGACGCTGCGTCTAATCCGCAGCAAATACTGAAGGAATACGCCTTGTGAAAACACCCTTACGTTTCTGTTCTGTTTCCTGTAATAGATACATACGACCCAACTATGGAAGACAGGAAGGGAGGAAACGGATTGTTCTCATAGTACAGGGCCCCTTTATTAGCCCCACACAGTGTAATGCCCCAATATGCCCCTTATGCAGTTTGCCTGATGCCCGCCAACAAGGCTGGACTGGGACAAAAAAGCAGCCCTGCCACACAAACCCCACCAGCCCACAAACTATAACACTCCTCACCCCGATAGTGAATTTCACTTTACTTTGTCGTGCCCCTCAGTCTCCTAAAAGGAGATATTTGAAGAGCCACATGTGAATGGCGCCACGCTGCATATGATCGACCACAGCTGCATTTACATGGTGCTCTACAGAGCTCTGATATTCAGGATCATTGAGGTCCCAGCAGTCGGAGCGCCAGCAATTGGAAAGTTATCCCCTATCCTGAGAGGGGATTCCTTGGGATAATCCATTTAAACAGCTTTTCCAGTATTTTATTTTTATTTGTCCATAGTAATATTGAAAATACTAAACCAATATTGACCCTCCCAAAGTCCAATGTCGCCTCTTCGTCAACAGGACAGGAGCAGTGGTACTGTGCAGTGTGTGTATACAGGACAGGAGGAGTGGTACTGTGCAGTGTGTATATACAGGACAGGAGGAGTGATACTGTGCAGTGTATATATACAGGACAGGAGGAGTGATACTGTGCAATGTGTATATACAGGACAGGAGGAGTGGTACTGTGCAGTGTGTATATACAGGACTGGAGAAGTGATACTGTGCAGTGTGTATATACAGGACAGGATGAGTGGTACTGTGCAGTGTATATATACAGGACAGGAGGAGTGGTACTGTGCAGTGTATATACAGGACAGGAGGAGTGGTACTGTGCAGTGTATATATACAGGACAGGAGGAGTGGTACTGTGCAATGTGTATATACAGGACTGGACAAGTGATACTGTGCAGTGTATATATACAGGACAGGAGGAGTGGTACTGTGCAATGTGTATATATACAGGACAGGAGGAGTGGTACTGTGCAGTGTATATATACAGGACTGGAGAAGTGATACTGTGCAGTGTATATATACAGGACAGGAGGAGTGGTACTGTGCAATGTGTATATACAGGACTGGAGAAGTGATACTGTGCAGTGTATATATACAGGACAGGAGAGTGTGTACTGTGCAATGTGTATATACAGGACAGGAGGAGTGGTACTGTGCAGTGTATATATACAGGACAGGAGGAGTGGTACTGTGCAGTGTATATATACAGGACAGGAGCAGTGGTACTGTGCAGTGTATATATACAGGACAGGGGTAGTGGTACTGTGCAGTGTATATATACAGGACTGGAGGAGTGGTACTGTGCAGTGTATACATATACAGGACAGGAGGAGTGGTACTGTGCAGTGTATATATACAGGACAGGAGAAGTGGTACTGTGCAGTGTATATATACAGGACAGGAGAAGTGGTACTGTGCAGTGTATATATACAGGACAGGAGGAGTGATACTGTGCAGTGTATATATACAGGACTGGAGAAGTGGCACTGTGCAGTGTATATATACAGGACAGGAGGAGTGGTACTGTGCAGTGTGTATATACAGGACAGGAGGAGTGGTACTGTGCAATGTGTATATACAGGACAGGAGGAGTGGTACTGTGCAGTGTATATATACAGGACTGGAGAAGTGATACTGTGCAGTGTATATATACAGGACAGGAGGAGTGGTACTGTGCAATGTGTATATACAGGACAGGAGGAGTGCTACTGTGCAGTGTGTATATACAGGACAGGAGGAGTGGTACTGTGCAGTGTATATATACAGGACAGGAGGAGTGGTACTGTGCAGTGTATATATATACAGGACAGGAGGAGTGGTACTGTGCAATGTGTATATACAGGACAGGAGCAGTGGTACTGTGCAGTGTGTATATACAGGACAGGAGGAGTGGTACTGTGCAGTGTATATATACAGGACAGGAGGAGTGGTACTGTGCAGTGTATATATATATATATATATATATATATATATATATATATATATATATATATATATACAGGACAGGAGGAGTGGTACTGTGCAGTGTGTGTATATATATATATATATATATATATATATATATATATATATATACAGGACAGGAGGAGTGGTACTGTGCAGTGTATATATACAGGACTGGAGAAGTGGCACTGTGCAGTGTATATATACAGGACTGGAGAAGTGGCACTGTGCAGTGTATATATACAGGACAGGAGGAGTGGTACTGTGCAGTGTATATATACAGGACTGGAGAAGTGGTACTGTGCAGTATATATACAGGACTGGAGAAGTGATACTGTGCAGTGTATATACAGAATAATACAGATACTGAGAATTACAAACCCAGTATACAGGACAGGAGGAGTGGTACTGTGCGGCGTATATATACAGGACAGGAGGAGTGGTACTGTGCAGTGTGTATATACAGGACAGGAGGAGTGGCACTGTGTAGTGTATATATACAGGACAGGAGGAGTGGTACTGTGCAGTGTGTATATATACAGGACAGGAGGAGTGGTACTGTGTAGTGTGTATATACAGGACAGAAAGAGTGGTACTGTGCAATGTGTATACAGGACAGGAGGAGTGGTAATGTGCAGTGTATTTATACAGGACAGGAGAAGTGGTACTGTGCAGTGTATATAAACAGAATAATACAGATACTGGGAATTACACCCAGTATACAGGACAGGAGAAGTGGTACTGTGCAGTGTATATATACAGGATAATACAGATACTGAGTATTACACCCAGTATACAGGACAGGAGAAGTGGTACTGTGCAGTGTATATAAACAGAATAATACAGATACTGGGAATTACACCCAGTATACAGGACAGGAGAAGTGGTACTGTGCAGTGTATATATACAGGATAATACAGATACTGGGAATTACACCCAGTATACAGGACAGGAGAAGTGGTACTGTGCAGTGTATATATACAGGACAGGAGGAGTGGTAATGTGCAGTGTATTTATACAGGACAGGAGGAATGGTACTGAGCAGTGTATATAAACAGAATAATACAGATACTGAGTATTACACCCAGTATACAGGACAGGAGAAGTGGTACTGTGCAGTGTATATATACAGAATAATACAGGTACTGAGAATTACACCCAGTATACAGGACAGGAGAAGTGGTACTGTGCAGTGTATATAAACAGAATAATACAGATACTGAGTATTACACCCAGTATACAGGACAGGAGAAGTGGTACTGTGCAGTGTATATATACAGAATAATACAGGTACTGAGAATTACACCCAGTATACAGGATAGGAGAAGTGGTACTGTGCAGTGTATATATACAGAATAATACAGGTACTGAGAATTACACCCAGTATACAGGATAGGAGAAGTGGTACTGTGCAGTGTATATATACAGAATAATACAGATACTGAGAATTACACCAGTATACAGGACAGGAGAGGTGGTACTGTGCAGTGTATATATACAGAATAATACAGATACTGAGTATTACATCCAGTATACAGGACAGGAGAAGTGGTACTGTGCAGTGTATATATACAGGACAGGAGGAGTGGTAATGTGCAGTGTATTTATACAGGACAGGAGGAATGGTACTGAGCAGTGTATATACAGTATACAGGACAGTAGAGGTGGCACTGTGCAGTGTATATATGCAGGACAGGAGGAGTGATACTGTGCAGTGCATACAGGGCCGGCTCCAGGTTTTTGTGGGCCCCGGGTGAAAGACTCTCAGTGGGCCCCTTTAACACATACTGCAATTCATGATGCTCCGATACGGCACAGAAACATAGGTATAGTACAATGCCAAATACTTCACTTCTTACATTACATGACTGATATCTATTGTAAATTCTACAATAGCTCAGAAACCGGACACTTTAATCCTCCATACAGAATAATGAGCCCCATATAATACTCAAAACCGTATATGATGGGCCCCATATAATGTTCCAGTATATTATGGGCCCCATATATTGCTCTATACAGAATGGGCCCCACATAATGCTCCATAAAGAATATGATGGGCCCCATATAATGCTCCAGTATATGATGGGCCCCATATATTGCTTCAAACTCCAAACAGAATGGGCCCTGTTATGTTTTGGTAGCTAAGGAGAGCAGGCAAAAACGGCAATACACCGGAGAGGTTGGAATCTACTGGATTGCAGTACCCTGACTAACCACCACAACTAAATGCAGCCGTGGAGCGTTCCTACGTTGGTCCTAGACGCCTCGTCACAGCCTGAGGGGTTAACTACACCTAAAGATAGAAAGAGGAAAGCTATCTGCCCCGGAGCAGATCCCCAAAGAACATAGGAAGCCCCCAAACATGTAATGGCAGTTAGACAAGAGGAAATACAGACACAGACAGAAAATAGTATGAGCAAACGTTGAGGCCCAATCTGCCTAGACAGAAAAGGAAAGGAAGGATACTTACTGCAATCCAAAAAAAACCCTAAAAAATGCCAACGCTACTAATTGCAAAAACACCTGAGATCACACGACCTCTACCACCTAAATTAGTTCTCTGGTGTAACAAAACTAAGCCGCAGCCACTGAAAAAACTGGAAAAGGCAAATGAACAAATAACAGTGGCTCCAGAGGAACTGAGAGGAGCCCAAGCCCCCCGGGGGGGGGGAACCTGGCTAACCTCACAGAAATGCAGAGAAATATGCAAATGGTAAGCACAAAAACAGAAAATATCTTATCTGAGAGCAGGAGAAGAGGCAAGACTCAGCAAGCTTCCAAGTGAACCAGGAAACAACGTTGAGACAAGAACAATTGATCACCGGCTACCATGATGGGAGGGAACCTCCCTTATATCCAGCCGGTCTGTGATTCCTGATTGCCAATCATTGAATGGTTCAGTACTGTTTGTAACCACCAGAGGGAGCTTCTGCTCAGAATTAATTTCTAAAACATTCACAACAGGGCCCCATATAATGCTGCATACGGTATATGATGGGCCCCATATAATGCTCCAGTATATGATGGACCCTATATATTGCTCCAAACAGAATGGGCCCCATATAATGCTTTATATAGTATAATGAGCCCCATATAATGCTCAATATAGTATATGATGGGCCCCATATAATGATCCACACAGAATATGAAGGGACCCATATATTGCTCAAAGCATAAAAAAAAAAAAAACCCTGAAATCCTCACCTCTCCTCATCCGCTGCTCTGCTTCTCAGCGTCGCCATCTTCCAGCTCTTTGCACTGTGACTCTTCAGACAAAGGGCGCACAGACATGACGTCTTCACACCCTCTGACTTGAATGTCACAGTCAGGAGGCGCCACAGCGGACTAGCAGGAAGAGATAAGTATCGCAAGTGCCGGGGCCCTGAGCAAGCGGGGGAGGGGTGGACTCTTTATTAGCCCATGTGGCAACATTTCAGTTCCACAGCAGAGAAAGGTTATGTTATGGATCCGAAACATTGCCACATGAGCTAATAAAGGGTCTGCCACTTTTTTCACAAGTTATCAGCGTGATATATATATATATATAATAACAGCAGATACTGAGAATTACACAATGTATACAGGACAGGAGAAGTATACACAGCTCCAAAATATATACTGTGTTAAGGAATATAGAACGGAGCTGTGTATATAGTATATAGTGTAGAGAGAGATGTACCAGTGTATGTAGTATAGATTCCACACTATATACTATATATACAGCAACATACTATATAAATATATGTACTATATATATATATATATATATATATATATATATATATATATACACAGCTCTACATTAAACACTATATTAAGACAGCATTATGCTATATACTATATTATGTTGCATACATCACATAGGAGACACCACAACTGCTAAATATATCACATTGCGACTGCTGTATATGCATTATATAGGTGGTGCTACAACTATACACAGCAGTCGCAGCGTCATATTCATAATGTATTTACAGCAGTCATAGTATCACCTGTATAAGGTATATAGACAGTTGTGTATACATTATATAGGTGATACTGTGACTGGTGTGTATAGTCACAGTATCACTTATGTAACATATACAGCAGTTTCACCTATATATTGTATTTATACCAGTCTAAGTATCACCTATATAATGTATATAGACTGCTGTATATACATATTATAGGTGATACTGCAACTCTGCTGTGTATACATTATATAGGTGATACAGTGACTGCTGTATATACATTATATAAGTGATACTGTAACTCTGCTGTATATACATTATATAGGTGATCCTGTGACTGGTGTGTATAGTCACTGTATCACCTATGTAACATATATACATCAGTTTCACCTATACATTGCATTTATAACAGTCACAGTATCCCTTATCTAATGTATATAGACTGTTGTATATACATTATATAGGTGATACTGCAATTATACACAGATTTAGCAGCCAGTATCACCTATATAATGTATATACAGCAGTCTATATACATTATATAGGTGATACTGTGACTACTATAAATACAATATATGGGTGATACTGCTGTATATATGTTATAGGTGATGCTGCGACTATACACCCCAGTCACAGTATCACCTACATATTGTATATACAACAGGTCACAGTATCACCTATATCAGTGATGGCGAACCTATGGCACGCGTCCTCGCCTCCTTGTTCTGGCCTCTCACATATTGAGCAGCACAGCCGCGGAGCTGAATGATGACGTCATCCGGCAGCGCTGCTCAATGTGTGAGAGGAAGCAAGAGGAAGGAAGCTGCGGGCACGCGGGCAGAGAGGCGGTGTGGCCGCTGTGCCAGTGAAGTGCTGTGTGTGTGTATGTCTGTGCGCTCGCTGAGTGTGTGTCTGTGCATGTGGTGAGCATGTGTCTGTGTGTGCTGAGTGTGGCCGCTGTGGAGAGATGATGGCGGTGATGGGGAGAGCGCCAGTGATGGGGAGAGCGCCAGTGATGGGGAGGAGGAAATCATGGAGGTGGTGGAATTTCTACATGAAGGGGATCATGATGGGGCATATTTCTACATGAAGGGGATCATGATGGGGCATATTTCTACATGAAGGGGATCATGATGGGGCATATTTCTGCATGAAGGGGATCATGATGGGGCATATTTCTACATGAAGGGGATCATGATTGGGCAGATTTCTGCATGAAGGGGATCATGATGGGGCATATTTCTACATGAAGGGGATCATGATTGGGCATATTTCTACATGAAGGGGATCATGATTGGGCATATTTCTGCATGAAGGGGATCATGATGGGGCATATTTCTACATGAAGGAGATCATGATTGGGCAGATTTCTACATGAAGGGATCTGTTATGAATGTGCTAGAGATGGTTTCTGAGCAGAGGCTCCCTCTGGTGGTTGCAGACAGTACTGAACCTTTCAGCGAGGAGTGGCAATCAGGGATCACGGACTGGTCTGATATAAGGGAGGTTCCCTCCCATGATGGTTGCCGGTGATCAATTGTTCTTGTCTCAATTGTGGTTCCTGGTTCATTTGGAAGTTTGCTGGAGTCTTGCCTGCATCTCCTGCTTTCAGATAAGATATTTTTTGCTTTTCTTTATGTGCTTGCTTTTTGCATTGTTTTCTGCACTTTTATGGAGGTCAGCCAGGTCCCCTCCTGGGGCCTGAGCTCCTCACAGTTTATCTGCAGCCACTGTTATTTGCTCATTTGCTTTTTCCTGTTTTTTCAGCGGCTGCAGCTTGGTTTTGTTCACACTGAGATCTGATTTAGCGGGTGGCGAGATCATGTGATCTCAGTATTTTTGTAATCAGAATTGTTGGATTTTTGTAGGGTTTTCTGGGTTGCAGAAAGTAATCTCTCCTTTCCTATCCTATTTAGGCTACTTTCACACTTGCGTTTTTTGGCGCAGCGCATATTGCGCTATCGGACGCATGCGAAATGTTCCCCTATCTTTAACATGGTGGGCGCAGGGTCTAGCGCTTGCACGCGTTCATGTGCGTTTGTCGTGCGCTGCGCATTTTCCCGGTGTGCGCCCATACGCGCTAGACGCTACATGTTGCATTTTTTTTTCCGGCTAACCGCTTTAAAAAAACGCGTGCGCACGTGTGCACATGCTATGCGCAAAAAATAACATTGCAGTCTATGGGGGCACTGGCGTGCGCATGGCTTTGCGCTCTCCAGCGCTTTTGCACGCATGCGATTTTTCTGTTTATAATGGAGCCAGAGATGATGGAGCCAGAGATGATGGAGCCAGAGATGATGGAGCCAGAGATGATGGAGCCAGAGATGATGGAGCCAGAGATGATGGAGCCAGAGATGATGGAGCCAGAGATGATGGAGCCAGAGATGATGGAGCCAGATGATAGATGATGGAGCCAGATGATAGATGATGGAGCCAGATGATAGATGATGGAGCCAGATGATAGATGATGGAGCCAGATGATAGATGATGGAGCCAGATGATAGATGATGGAGCCAGAGATGATGGAGACAGAAATGATGGAGACAGAGATGATGGAAATGTGACACATAGACAACGCATGCGCCAAAAAAACACAAACGCATGCAAAAACGCATGAAATCGCAGACAAACGCTGCATTTTTTTGTCAAAATGCGCATGCTGATGCGACTAAATATCGCAGCGTTTACAAGCGTTTGCATGCGTTTTTTTAATGCGCTTCATGTGCGCTCGAAACGCAGCGCAAAAAAACGCAAGTGTGAAAGTAGCCTTAGTCAGCTTGTGACCCCAGCTTTTGCTCAATCTATTTTCTGCCTATGTTTGTGTTTTCATCTTGTCTAACCGCCATTATATGTTTGGGGGCTTCCTATTTTCTTTGGGATCTGCTCCGGGGCAGATAGCTTTCATCTTTATGCCTTTAGGTGTAGTTATCTCTCAGGCTGTGACGAGGCGTCTAGAATCAACATAGGAACGCTCCACGGCTACCTCTAGTTGTGTCGTTAGCTTAAGAATCTGCAACCCATCAGTTACCAACATCTCAGGTGTTCTGCTGCCCTGCTGTTGTTCCTGTCCTTTCTCAGCTACCGAAACACAACAGTATCACCGGCCATAACTGAAAATTATATGGTACTCACAGAAGGGAAAAATAGTGTGGAAAGAAAAAAGTCAGAGTTGTCAGAGATTTTTTTTTTTTTTTCTGTCTGTTGCATTTTTTCCCTCTTTTTCTCTGGGTGCTGAGGAGGATATATTCTTTTTCTTTCAATGGAGTTTGCACAGTTGTCTGGCCGTGTGGATCAGCTTGCCACTGAGGTTCGGAGTATTGCTACCTATCTTGCTAGGTTGCCGGTTGTGGAACCCAGGATTCCCATGCCAGATTTGTTTTTGGAGGATCGGAATAAATTTCTGAATTTCAAAAATAACTGTAAGTTGTTTTTTGCCTTAAAGCCTAAGTCCTCAGGGAACGCAGCACAGCAGGTTCAAATTGTCATCTCTCTCCTGCGCGGCGATCCTCAGGATTGGGCTTTTTCCCTGAAACCTGGGAATCCTGTTTTGAATGATATTGATGCATTTTTTCTGGCTTTGGGGTTATTGTACGATGAACCTAATGTCACTGCTCAAGCTGAAAAAACCTTGTTGGCATTAAATCAGGGTCTTGAAGACGCTGAGTTGTACTGTCAGAAATTCCGAAAGTGGACAGTCCTGACCAAATGGAATGATGATGCTTGGCAGCCCTTTTTCGGAAGGGGCTGTCAGAGAATGTAAAGGATGTTATGGTGGGATTCACTGCTCCCTCTGGTCTCAATGATTCTATGTCATTGGCTATTCAAATTGACAGACGTTTGCGTGAGCGCAGAGGTATGCGTGAGATAGTGTTGCCTTGTTAGCCAGCTTCTGAGCCCATGCAGTGTGATAGAGTGACTTCTGGGGCACAGCGTCATGAGTTTCGAAAGCGCAATGGGTTATGTTTCTACTGTGGTGATGCCTCTCATGCTATTTCAGTCTGCCCTAAGCGGGGAAGACGTTTTGCACACTCAGTTGTCTTGGGTAGTGTTCAGACTAAATTTCTGTTGACTATTACCCTGATTTGCTCCCTGTCCACATTTTCTGCTCAGGCTTTTGTTGATTCAGGAGCAGCTATTAACCTGATGGATTTTGACTTTACCAAACGTCCATGATATCCCTGCGGAAGTCTATTCCCCTACTGGGCATTGATTCTACCCCTTTAGCGGAGAATAAACCCCAGTTTTCTACTCAGGTGATAATGAGGGTTGAACCAGATCATCAAGAGAGTTGCAAATTTCTGGTGCTGTATAATCTGCATGACATTATTGTACTAGGTTTCCTGTTATGTTTCGGTAGCTGAGGAGGACAGGAACAACAGCAGGGCAGCCGAACACCTGAGATGTTGGTAACTGATGGGTTGCAGATTCCTAAACTAACGACACAACTAGAGGTAGCCGTGGAGCGTTCCTACGTTGATCCTAGACGCCTCGTCACAGCCTGAGAGATAACTACACCTAAAGGCAGAAAGATTAAAGCTATCTGCCCCGGAGCAGATCCCCAAAGAAAATAGGAAGCCCCCAAACATATAATGGCGGTTAGACAAGATGAAAACACAAACATAGGCAGAAAATAGACTGAGCAAACGCTGGGGCCACAAGCTGACTAAATAGGATAGGACAGGAGAGATTACTTTCTGCAACCCAGAAAACCCTACAAAAATCCAACAATTCTGATTACAAAAATACTGAGATCACACGATCTCGCCACCCGCTAAATCAGATCTCAGTGTGAACAAAAACCAAGCTTCAGCCGCTGAAAAAACAGGAAAAAGCAAACGAGCAAACAGTGGCTGCAGACAAACCGTGAGGAGCTCAGGCCCCAGGAGGGGACCTGGCTGACCTCCACAAAAGTGCAGAAAACAATGCAAAAAGCAAGCACAAAAAGAAAAGCAAAAAATATCTTATCTGAAAGCAGGAGATGCAGGCAAGACTCCAGCAAACTTCCAAATGAACCAGGAACCACAATTGAGACAAGAGCAATTGATCACCGGCAACCATCATGGGAGGGAACCTCCCTTATATCAGACCAGTCAGTGAACCCAGATTGCCACTCCTCGCTGAAAGGTTCAGTACTGTCTGTAACCACCAGAGGGAGCCTCTGCTCAGAAACCATCTCTAGCACATTCATAACAGTTTCCCTTAGTTACAGTCTCATAATCCTGTTTTTGATTGGAAATCTGTGTCTGTGACCAGTTGGGGCTGCCAATGTGTTAATGCCGACACTCCTGTTTTTTCTTCCTCTCCCAAGTCTCAGGATGTTCCTGACTTTTTGACAGATTTTTCGGATGTATTTAATGAAAGTAAATCTGCATCTTTGCCCCCTCACAGGAGCTACGATTGCGCTATTGAATTAGTGCTTGGTGGTAAATTTCCTAAAGGTCGCCTTTTTAACTTGTCTGTACCTGAACACGATGCTATGCGATCTTATATCAAGGAGTCATTGGAGAAGGGTCATATCAGACCATCCTCTTCACCCTTGGGTGCCGGTTTTTTTCTTTGTGGCCAAAAAGGATGGTTCATTGAGGCCGTGTATTGATTATGGTCTCTTGAATAAGATCACTGTGAAGTATCAATATCCGTTACCCTTGATTTCTGACCTGTTTTCCAGGGTGAAAAGTGCTAGTTGATTTACCAAGCTTGACCTCAGGGGGGCGTATAACCTTATTCGCATTAAGCACGGGGATGAATGGAAGACGGCGTTTAATACCCCAGAGGGGCATTTTGAGTACCTAGTGATGCCCTTTGGGCTCACTAATGCTCCTTCCGTCTTCCAATCCTTCATAAATGATATTTTCAGGCATTTTGTGGATAAATTTCTGATTGTTTATTTGGATGATATCTTGATTTTTCCCAATGACTGGGACTCTCATGTGAAACATGTTCGGACTGTGTTCCAGATTTTGAGAGAGAATGCACTGTATGTGAAGGGATCAAAGTGTCTTTTTGGCGTACAGAAGGTCTCATTTCTGGGATTCATTTTGTCTCCGTCTGTTATTGAAATGGACCCGGTCAAGGTTCAGGCCATCTGTGATTGGGTCCAACCTACTTCATTAAAGGCTGTTCAGAGATTTTTGGGTTTTGCCAATTTTTATCGTAAATTTATTGGTAATTTCTCCGGTATTGTTAAACCATTGACTGATTTGACCAAAAAGGGTTCTGATGTGGTGAATTGGCCTCCTGAGGCAGTCTCTGCGTTTCAGGAACTTAAGCAGAGATTCACTTCTGCTCCTGTTCTACAGCAGCCTGATGTTTCTCTACCGTTTCAGGTGGAGGTTGATGCCTCTGAAATTGGGGCAGGTGCCATTTTGTCCCAAAGAGATCCAGAGACATCAAAGAGTAACCCTTGTGCCTTTTTCTCTCGAAAATCTTCTCCAACTGAACGTAATTATGACGTGGGTTATCGGGAGTTATTGGCCATGAAGTGGGCCTTTGAAAAGTGGAGACATTGGCTGGAAGGAGCCAAACATCAGGTGGTAGTCCTCACAGACGATAAGAAGCTCGTTTATCTCGAATCAGCCAAGCGACTTAATCCTAGACAGGCCAGGTGGGCCTTGTTTTTCACACGTTTTAATTTTGTGGTTTCTTTTCTTCCTGGCACTAAGAATGTTAAGGCGGATGCCCTCTCGAGGAGTTTCTTTGCGGACTCTCCTGAGTTATCTGATCCTACTGTTATTTTGAAAGAGAGTGTAGTTCTTTCCGCCATCTCACCCAATTTGAGACTGGCCTTGGAAGGTTGTTAGGAGGATAAACCTGAGCGCTGCCCTATTGGGAAATTGTTTGTCCCAGACCAGTGGAAGAAGAGTGTGATGTCTGAGATTCATTGTTCCGCGTTGGCTGGTCATCCCGGGATTTTTGGTACCAGAGACTTGGTGAGTCGGTCCTTTTGGTGGCCTACTTTGTCTCGTGACGTCAGGGAGTTTGTGCAGTCCTGTGGGACTTGCTCTCGCTCCAAGCCTTGCTCTCGCTCTAGTGGTTTGTTAATGCCATTACCTGTGCCCAAGAGGCCATGGACCCATATCTCTATGGATTTTATTTCCGACCTCCCTGTTTCTCAGAGAATGACCGTTATCTGGGTAATCTGTGATAGGTTATCCAAGGTGATACATCTTGTGCCATTACCTAAGTTGCCTTCCTCCTCCGAATTGGTGCCTTTGTTCCTTCAGCACGTGGTTCGGTTACATGGCATTCCGGAGAACATTGTGTCTGACAGAGGAGTCCAGTTTGTTTCCAGATTTTGGAGGACATTTTGTTCTAAACTTGGTGTTCAATTATCTTTCTCCTCTGCTTTTCATCCTCAGACCAATTGACAAACCGAGAGAACAAACCAGACCTTGGAGACTTATTTGAGATGTTTTGTGTCTGCTGATCAAGATGACTGTGTCTCTTTTTTGCCTTTGGCTGAGTTTGCTCTTAATAATAGGGCTAGCTCTGCCACCTTGATGTATCCATTTTTCTGCAATTTTGGGTTTCACCCTCGATTTTCTTCGGGACAGGTGGAGGCTTCTGTCTGTCCGGGTGTTGACTCTGTTGTGGAGCGAATGCAGCAGATTTGGGACCAGGTAGTGGAGAGGTCTCTCTCAGGAGAAGACCCAACGGTTTGCCAACCGGCGTAGGACTGATGGTCCTCGGTTTAAAGTGGGGGACTTGGTTTGGTTGTCCTCAAGAAATATCCCTATGAGGGTTGCATCTCCAAAGTTTAAGCCCAGGTTCATTGGACCTTATGAGATCATGGAGATTCTTAATCCTGTTTCCTTCCGTTTGCTTCTTCCAGGGACATTTAAGATCCATAACGTGTTCCACAAGTCCTTATTGAAGAGGTTTGTCGAGCCAGTGGTTCCTATGGCTGCGCCTCCTGACCCTGTTTTGGTTGAGGTCAATCTGGAGTAAGTGGTTGAGAAAATATTGGATTCTCGTTTTTCTAGACAGAAACTCCAGTATTTGGTTAAGTGGAGAGGTTATGGTCAGGAGGACAATTCTTGGGTGTTTGCTTCGGACATCCATGCTAGGAGACTGATCCGTGCCTATCACCGAGCTCATCCTGATCGGCCTGGTTGCACAAGTGAGGGTTCGGTGAACCCTCCTCAAGGGAGGGGTACTGTTATGAATGTGCTAGAGATGGTTTCTGAGCAGAGGCTCCCTCTGGTGGTTACAGACAGTACTGAACCTTTCAGCGAGGAGTGGCAATCAGGGATCACAGACTGGTCTGATATAAGGGAGGTTCCCTCCCATGATGGTTGCCGGTGATCAATTGTTCTTGTCTAAATTGTGGTTCCTGGTTCATTTGGAAGTTTGCTGGAGTCTTGCCTGCATCTCCTGCTTTCAGATAAGATATATTTTGCTTTTCTTTTTGTGCTTGCTTTTTGCATTGTTTTCTGCACTTTTGTGGAGGTCAGCCAGGTCCCCTCCTGGGGCCGGAGCTCCTCACAGTTTATCTGCAGCCACTGTTATTTGCTCATTTGCTTTTTCCTTTTTTTTTCAGCGACTGCAGCTTGGTTTTGTTCACACTGAGATCTGATTTAGCGGGTGGCGAGATTGTGTGATCTCAGTATTTTTGTAATCAGAATTGTTGGATTTTTGTAGGGTTTTCTGTGTTGCAGAAAGTAATCTCTCCTTTCCTATCCTATTTAGTCAGCTTGTGGCCCCAGCGTTTGCTCAATCTATTTTCTGCCTATGTTTTTGTTTTCATCTTGTCTAACCGCCATTATATGTTTGGGGGCTTCCTATTTTCTTTGGGGATCTGCTCCGGGGCAGATAACTTTCATCTTTCTGCCTTTAGATGTAGATATCTCTCAGGCTGTGACGAGGCGTCTAGGATCAACGTAGGAACGCTCCACGGCTACCTCTAGTTGTGTCGTTAGTTTAGGAATCTGCAACCCATCAGTTACCAACATCTCAGGTGGTCTGCTGCCCTGCTGTTGTTCCTGTCCTCCTCAGCTACCGAAACACAACAGGGATCATGATGGGGCATATTTCTGCATGAAGGGGATCATGCTGGGGCATATTTCTGCATGAAGGGGATCATGATGGGGAAGATTTCTACATGAAGGGGATCATGATGGGGCATATTTCTGCATGAAGGGGATCATGATGGGGCATATTTCTACGTGAAGGGGTCATGATGGTGCATATTTCTACATGAAGGGAATCATGATGGGGCAGATTACTACATGAAGGGGATCATGATTGGGCAGATTTCTACATGAAGGGCAAGATGGGACAGAGTTCTGCATGAAGGGAATCATGATGGGGCAGATTTCTACATGAAGGGGATCATGATGGGGCATATTTCTACATGAAGGGGATCATGATGGGGCATATTTCTACATGAAGGGCATGATTAATTAAACCCAAACCATGGGTAACATCTTTAAACATAGTTCCAAAATGGAACCGGGCAACTCTCTATATAATAATGTATAACACAGAAAGATAGAGCATCCAGCCCAAATAGGTACACAAGACAATGAATAAAAATATATATAACCTTTATTTAACAATAAATTCTAAAACATTCACATTATAGTAATTAAAGATGAGAGGTGTAATGGTGGGTGAACAAGTATAGACACCTGTTGCACATAATTCAGCACATCTCAATCTGCAGAAAAAATCTATAACACACTTGGTGTACCAAGTGAAACCGATAATACAGTCTAGTTCCCAGGCAGGAGGGCAATGTAAACTCCCTTAATAGGGTAGTATATTATCCCACAAACCATAAGGGACAGTCAGCCCATAAATTCCTGTCTGGTGCATAGACATAAAAAATCAGCGTAAATAGATAATTGTTATGTTACGGTAGCTGAGGAGTGCAGGTAAAAAAGGAAATACACCAGAGAAGTTGGAATCTATGAGATTGCAGTACCCTGACTAACCACCGCAACTAGAGGCAGCCGTGGAGCGTTCCTACGATGGTCCTAGACGCCTCGTCACAGCCTGAGAAACTAACTACACCTAAAGATAGAAATAGGAAAGCTATCTGCCCCGGAGCAGAACCCCAAAGATAATAGAAAGCCCCCAAACATGTAATGGCGGTTAGACAAGAGGAAATACTGACACAGAAAGAAAATAGTATGAGCAAACGCTGGGGCCCAAACTATCTAAATAGAAAAGGACAGGAAGGGTACTTACTGCAATCCCAGAAAACCCTGAAAAACACCAACTCTACTAATTTCAAAATCACCTGAGATCACACGACCTCTACCACCTAAATTAGTTCTCTGGTGTAACAAAAACAGCAGCCACTGAAAAAACTGCAAAAAGCAAAAGTACAAAACACAGTGGCTGGACTAAACTGAGAGGGCAAAAGCCCCCGGAGGGGACCCAGAAGGCCCCCACAGAAGTGCAGGACAAAATGCAAAAATATAGCAAAAACACAAAATAAGAAATTGTCTTATCTGATAGCAGGAGATGCAGACACGACACAGCAGGCTACAAGGGAAACTGGAAAGAAGGATTCAGACCAGAACAATTGATCACCGGCAACCCTGATGGGAAAATGATTCCCTTAAATAAGACCAATCAGTAACACCTGATTCCCAATCCTCACTAGTACCGCTTGTAACCACCAGAGGGAGCCTCTGCTCAGAACTCATCTCAAACCCATTCACAACAGTACCCCCCCTTGAGGAGGGGTCACCGAACCCTCATTTGAGCAACCAGGTCGGTCAGGATGAGTTCTATGATACGCACGGATAAGTCTCCTAGCATGGATGTCCGAAGCAAACACCCAAGAATTATCTTCCTGACCATAACCTCTCCATTTAACCAAATACTGGAGTCTTCGTCTAGAAAAACGAGAATCCAATATTTTCTCAACCACATACTCCAGATTGCCCTCAACCAAAACAGGGTCAGGAGGCACAGCAGCAGGAACCACTGGCTCAACAAACCTCTTCAACAAGGACTTGTGGAACACGTTATGGATCTTAAATGTCCCTGGAAGAAGCAAACGAAAAGAAACAGGATTAATAATCTCCATGATCTTATAAGGTCCAATGAACCTAGGCTTAAATTTAGGAGATGCTACTCTCATAGGAATATTCTTTGAGGACAACCAGACCAAGTCCCCCACTTTAAACCGAGGACCATCAGTCCTATGCCGGTTAG
This sequence comes from Oophaga sylvatica, assembly GCA_033576555.1. NCBI lineage: Eukaryota > Metazoa > Chordata > Amphibia > Anura > Dendrobatidae > Oophaga > Oophaga sylvatica. The sequence continues at coordinate 19,950,479 of JARQOD010000003.1, forward strand.
CAAACCGCTGGGCCTTCTCCTGAGAGAGGGACAACCTCTCCACTACCTGGTCCCAAATCTGCTGCATACGCTCAACAACAGAGTCAACACCTGGACAGACAGAAGCCTCCGTCTGTCCTGAAGAAAATCGAGGGTGAAACCCAGAATTACAGAAAAACGGAGACATCAAAGTGGCAGAGCTAGCCCTATTATTAAGAGCAAACTCAGCCAAAGGCAAAAAAGAGACCCAGTCATCCTGATCAGCAGACACAAAGCATCTTAGATAAGTCTCCAATGTCTGGTTTGTTCTCTCAGTTTGACCATTGGTCTGAGGATGAAATGCCGAGGAGAAAGACAATTGAACACCCAGTTTAGAACAAAAAGTCCTCCAAAATCTGGAAACAAACTGGACTCCTCTGTCAGACACAATGTTCTCAGGAATGCCGTGTAAACGAACCACGTGCTGAAGGAACAACGGCACCAATTCAGAGGAGGAAGGCAACTTAGGTAATGGCACAAGATGTATCATTTTGGAAAACCTGTCACAAATTACCCAGATGGTGGTCATTCTCTGAGAAACAGGAAGATCGGAAATGAAATCCATAGAGATATGGGTCCATGGTCTCTTGGGCACAGGCAATGGCATCAACAAACCACTAGAGCGAGAGCAAGGCTTGGAGCGAGAGCAAGTCCCGCAGGACTGCACAAATTCCCTGACATCGCGAGACAAGGTAGGCCACCAAAAGGACCGACTAACCAAGTCTCTGGTACCAAAAATTCCGGGATGCCCAGCCAATGCGGAACAATGAATCTCAGACATCACACTCTTTTTCCATTGGTCCGGGACAAACAATTTTCCAACAGGGCAGCGCTCGGGCCTATCCTCCTGACACCCCTCCAGAGCAAGTCTCAAATTAGGCGAGATGGCGGAAAGAACTACACCCTCCTTCAAAATAACAGAGGGATCAGATAGCTCAGGAGAGTCCGCAAGGAAACTCCTCGAGAGGGCATCCGCCTTAACATTCTTAGTGCCAGGAAGAAAGGAAACCACAAAATTAAAACGTGTGAAAAACAAGGCCCACCTGGCCTGTCTAGGATTGAGTCGCTTGGCAGATTCCAGATAGACCAGATTCTTATGGTCCGTAAGGACCACCACCTGATGTTTGGCTCCCTCCAGCCAATGTCTCCACTCTTCAAAAGCCCACTTCATGGCCAATAACTCCCGATTACCCACGTCATAATTACGTTCAGTAGGAGAAAATTTTCGAGAGAAAAAGGCACAAGGGTTACTTTTAGAGGTCTCTGGATCTTTTTGGGACAAAACGGCACCTGCCCCAATTTCAGAGGCATCAACCTCCACCTGAAATGGCAGAGAAACATCAGGCTGCCGTAGAACAGGAGCAGAAGTGAATCTCTGCTTAAGTTCCTGAAACGCAGAGACTGCCTCAGGAGGCCAATTCACCACATCAGAACCCTTTCTGGTCAAATCAGTTAATGGTTTAACAATAACAGAGAAATTACCAATAAATTTACGATAAAAATTGGCAAAACCCAAAAATCTCTGAAGAGCCTTTAATGAAGTAGGTTGGACCCAATCACAGATGGCCTGAACCTTGACCGGGTCCATTTCAATAACAGATGGGGACAAAATGAATCCCAGAAATGAGATCTTCTGTACGCCAAAAAGACACTTTGATCCCTTCACATACAGAGCATTCTCTCTCAAAATCTGGAATACAGTTCGAACATGTTTCACATGAGAGTCCCAGTCATTAGAAAAAATCAAGATATCATCCAAATAAACAATCAGAAACTTGTCCACAAAATCCCTGAAAATGTCATTCATGAAGGACTGGAAGACGGAAGGAGCATTAGTGAGCCCAAAGGGCATCACAAGGTACTCAAAATGCCCTTCAGGGGTGTTAAATGCCGTCTTCCATTCATCCCCGTGCTTAATGCGAATAAGGTTATACGCCCCCCTGAGGTCAAGCTTGGTAAACCAAGTAGCGTTTTTCACCCTGGAAAACAGGTCAGAAATCAAGGGTAACGGGTATTGATATTTCACAGTAAATTGTTCAAGAGACGATAATCAATACACGGCCTTAATGAACCATCTTTTTTGGCCACAAAGAAAAAACCGGCACCTAAGGGTGAAGAGGATGGTCTGATATGACCCTTCTCCAATGATTCCTTGATATAAGACCGCATAGCGTCATGTTCAGGTACAGACAAGTTAAAAAGGCGACCCTTAGGGAATTTACTACCTGGCACTAATTCAATAGCGCAGTCATAGCTCCTATGGGGAGGTAAGGATGCAGATTTACTTTCGCTAAACACATCAGAAAAATCAAACAAAAAGTCAGGAACATCCTCAGCCTGGGGGGAGGCAGAAAAAACAGGAGTGTTGGTATTAACACATTGGCAGCCCCAACTGGTTACAGACACAGATTTCCAATCCAAAACAGGATTATGAGACTGTAACCAAGGGAAACCCAGCACGATAATGTCATGCCGATTATATAGAACCAAAAATTTGCAGCACTCCTGGTGATCAGGTTCAACCCTCATTATCACCTGAGTAGAAAACTGGGGTTTATTCTCAGCCAAAGGGGTAGAATCGATCCCCAGTAGGGGAATAGACTTCTGTAGGGGTATCAAGGGAAATCCACAACGTTTAGCAAAATCATAATCCATCAGGTTAATAGCTGCTCCAGAATCAACGAAAGCCTGAGCAGAAAATGAGGACAGAGAGCATATCAGAGTGACAGTTAATAAAAACTTAGTCTGAACACTACCCAAGACAACTGAGCGTGCAAAACGTCTTCCCCGCTTAGGGCAGACTGAAATAGCATGAGAGGCATCACCACAGTAGAAACATAACCCATTGCGCTTTCGAAACTCATGACGCTGTGCCCCAGACACCACTCCATCACACTGCATGGGCTCAGCAGCTGGCTCACAAGGCAACACCACTCCACGCATACTTCTCCGCTCACGCAAACGTCTGTCAATTTGAATCGCTAATGACATAGAATCATTGAGACCAGAGGGGACAGGGAATCCCACCATAACATCCTTTACATTATCCGACAGACCCTTCCGGAAAAGGGCCGCCAAAGCGTCGTCATTCCATTTGGTCAGGACTGCCCACCTACGGAATCTCTGACAGTATAACTCAGCGTCATCAAGCCCCTGATTTAATGCCAACAAGGCTTTTTCAGCTTGATCAGTGACATTAGGCTCATCGTACAATAACCCCAAAGCCTGAAAAAATGCATCAACATCACTCAAAACAGGATCCCCAGGTGTCAGGGAAAAAGCCCAATCCTGAGGATCGCCGCGCAGGAGAGAGATGACAATTTGAACCTGCTGCGCTGCGTTTCCTGAGGACTTAGATTTTAAGGCAAGAAACAATTTACAATTATTTTTGAAATTCTGAAACTTAGCTCGATCCCCTGAAAACAAATCTGGCATGGGGATCCTAGGTTCCACAACAGGCAACCTAGCAAGATATGCAGCAATACTCCGAACCTCAGTGGCAAGCTGATCCACACGGCCAGACAACTGTGCAAACTCCATTGGGAGAAAAGATCCTCCCCAGCACCCAGAGATACAGAGGGAAAAAAAAAAATGCAACAAACAGAAAAATATCTCTGACAACTTTTCTTCCTTCAAAATATTTTTTCCCTTCTGTGAGTACCATAATATTTTTATGGCCGGTGATACTGTTATGTTACGGTAGCTGAGGAGTGCAGGTAAAAAAGGAAATACACCAGAGAAGTTGGAATCTATGAGATTGCAGTACCCTGACTAACCACCGCAACTAGAGGCAGCCGTGGAGCGTTCCTACGATGGTCCTAGACGCCTCGTCACAGCCTGAGAAACTAACTACACCTAAAGATAGAAATAGGAAAGCTATCTGCCCCGGAGCAGAACCCCAAAGATAATAGAAAGCCCCCAAACATGTAATGGCGGTTAGACAAGAGGAAATACTGACACAGAAAGAAAATAGTATGAGCAAACGCTGGGGCCCAAACTATCTAAATAGAAAAGGATAGGAAGGGTACTTACTGCAATCCCAGAAAACCCTGAAAAACACCAACTCTACTAATTTCAAAATCACCTGAGATCACACGACCTCTACCACCTAAATTAGTTCTCTGGTGTAACAAAAACAGCAGCCACTGAAAAAACTGCAAAAAGCAAAAGTACAAAACACAGTGGCTGGACTAAACTGAGAGGGCAAAAGCCCCCGGAGGGGACCCAGAAGGCCCCCACAGAAGTGCAGGACAAAATGCAAAAATATAGCAAAAACACAAAATAAGAAATTGTCTTATCTGATAGCAGGAGATGCAGACACGACACAGCAGGCTACAAGGGAAACTGGAAAGAAGGATTCAGACCAGAACAATTGATCACCGGCAACCCTGATGGGAAAATGATTCCCTTAAATAAGACCAATCAGTAACACCTGATTCCCAATCCTCACTAGTACCGCTTGTAACCACCAGAGGGAGCCTCTGCTCAGAACTCATCTCAAACCCATTCACAACAGATAATATGGCATTGGAAGAAAGAGGGTGAAGGAAGGGGAAAAGGAGGGACCCCCTAAATCTACCAACTCCTGTAAGGTGCCACATTAATTGCAGAAAGGGATGCTGGAAGGTGCTTACCCATATTATGGTTTGTGGGATAATATACTACCCTATTAAGGGAGTTTACATTGCCCTCCTGCCTGGGAACTAGACTGTATTATCGGTTTCACTTGGTACACCAAGTGTGTTATAGATTTTTTCTGCAGATTGAGATGTGCTGAATTATGTGCAACAGGTGTCTATACTTGTTCACCCACCATTACACCTCTCATCTTTAATTACTATAATGTGAATGTTTTAGAATTTATTGTTAAATAAAGGTTATATATATATTTATTCATTGTCTTGTGTACCTATTTGGGCTGGATGCTCTATCTTTCTGTGTTATACATTATGAAGGGCATGATGTGGCACATTTCTGCATGAAGGGGATCATGATGGGGCATATTCCTGCATGAATGGGATCATGATGGGGCATATTTCTACATGAAGGGGATCATGATGGGGCATATTTCTGCATGAAGGGGATCATGATGGGGCATATTTCTGCATGAAAGGGATCATGATGGGGCATATTTCTACATGAAGGGGATCATGATGGGCATATTTCTGCATGAAAGGGATCATGATGGGGCATATTTCTACATGAAGGGGATCATGATGGGGCATATTTCTACATGAAGGGGATCATAATGGGGCAGATTTCTGCATGAAAGGGATCATGATGTGGCATATTTCTTCATGAAGGGGATCATGATGGGGCATATTTCTACATGAAGGGCATGATGGGGCACATTTCTGCATGAAGGGGATCATGATGGGGCATATTTCTGCATGAAGGGGATCATGATGGGGCATATTTCTACATGAAGGGGATCATGATGGGGCAGATTTCTGCATGAAGGGGATCATGATGGGGCATATTTCTACATGAAGGGGATCATGATGGGGCATATTTCTGCATGAAAGGGATCATGATGGGACATATTTCTACATGAAGGGGATCATGATGGGGCATATTTCTGCATGAAATGGATCATGATGGGGCATATTTCTACATGAAGGGGATCATGAAGGGACATATTTCTACATGAAGGGGATCATGATGAGGCATATTTCTGCATGAAAGGGATCATGATGGGGCATATTTCTACTTGAAGGGGATCATGATGGGGCATATTTCTACATGAAGGGGATCATGATGGGGCATATTTCTACATGAAGGGGATCATGATGGGGCATATTTCAACATGAAGGGGATCATGATGGGGCATATTTCAACATGAAGGGGATCATGATGGGGCATTTGGCATGTGTTGGCACTTCATCATAAATAATTGGGTTTTAGGTTGCAGTTTGGGCACTCGGTCTCAGATATAGGCCATCACTGACCTATATCATGTATGTAGACTGCTATATATACATTATATAGGTGATACTGTGATTATACACAGATTTAGCAGCCAATATCACCTATATATTGTACAGCAGTCTATATAGAGTATACAGGTGGTACTGCAAGTTCTGTATATACAGAAAACACATTTTCCTTATTGGGACTCACTCAGGTCCCTGAGATGGGGGGATGAAGAGCTCTGAGCTGAGGTGAGTCCATCGTCGGGCGTGCACAGGAGCGGATCCCTGCTGGGACGGTGAGTACAGCAGGAAACAAAAAAAAAGCTGCTTTGACGCTGGTACTGACCAACGTCTGACAAAAGAGGGCTGTGGTGCGCGCCGTGGTGGCCCTTTCAAACTTGTGAAAGAAGGCCCTGTGTACGCGCACTCTCATAGTTGCACACATTGACAGGGTCCGCAGCCACGCGCATGCACATTCTGACAAGTGCCACAGAGACCCTTATCAGCGTGTGCAAGCGAGAGAGCACACGCACACAGGGCATTTAGTAAGATGTTATAAAGGGCCATCGGCCCACTTAATATTACAGAGCCGCCAGCCCATCGGGCATCTGCCCAGTCCAGCAGATTAGCAATCCGGGCCTTCCCCCTACACACAGTATAATGTTACCACAGTACCGCCATCCACCCACACACTATATAATGTTCCCACAGTACCGCCATCCCCCACACACACGGAATAATATGCCCACTATACCGCCACCCCCCCACACGCAGTATAATGTTCCCACAGTACCTCCATCCCTCACATCCAATATAATATTCCCACAATACTACCATTCCTCCACCCCCAGCATAATGTTCCAACACTAACACCACCCCCACAAATCACACAGTATATTATTCCCACTGTACTGCCATCCCCCCACACAATATATTGTTCCCACAGTTCCACCATCCCCCCACATACAGTATGATGTTCCCAGGGTACTGTCATCTCCCCCACACACAATATAATGTTCCCACAGTACCGCCAATCACCCCACACACAGTATATTGTTCCTACAGTACCGCCTGAGGTCCTGCAGTTGCAGTTGGAATAAATCCTGAGATTTTACAGTTGGAATAATCCCTGTGAAAAATGGTTTTACATTTGCCTGCTCCCTTACGTACAGTTGAAACCAGAAGTTTACATACACTATATAAAAAGACATATATGCATGTTTTTCTCAATATCTGACATGAAATCAGAATAACCCTTTCCCGGTTTAAGTCAATTAGGATTACCATAATTATTAATATTTGTCAAATGCCAGAATAAGGAGAGAGAGAGAGAATGTTTTAAGGCATTTTTATTACTTACTGCAAAGTCAAAGTTTGCTTATATTTCATTAGTACTTGGTACCAATGCCCTTAAACTGAATGACTTGGGTCAAACGTTTGAGATAGCCTTCCATAAGCCTCTCACAAAAGTTGGTTGGAATTTGCGCCCAATCCGCCTGACAAAACTGGTGTAACTGATCCAGGTTTGTAAGTCACCTTGCTTGCACCTGCCTTTTCAGCTTTGCCCCTAAATTTTCAATAGGATTGAGATAAGTCGAGATCAGGGCTTTGTGATGGCCACTCCAAAACATTGACTTTGTTATCCTTAAGCCACTTTGGCAGTATGCTTCGGGTCAGTGTCCATTTGGAAGATCCATTTCCGTTGAAGCTTTAACTTCCTGGCTGATGTCTTGAGATGTTGCTTCAGAATTGCCTCATAATCTTCTTTTCTCTAATAAGCCCCCCCCACGACAGCACACAGGAGGATGTCATCTCATCCTAAAAAGGAAAGGAAAAACTCCTTGTGCTGTTGCTGACTCCATTGGACTCAGGACTCTCCCCTGCAGTCTGCGCCTTCGGGAAAAGTCTGGTGCTCTTCAGGCTGGAGAGCTCTCCAGCCCTTCTCCTCCAAACTTCTTCCTTGGCTGGATCAGAGAAGCCGAAACGCAGCGAGGGAGGCGTGCTTTTGGCTTCCCTGGCTGAAGATCGCGTGACGTGGTCCGGCCATCCGGAAGTGACGTCAGCCGCTGGGTGTCTTTTGATCATGTCACTTCCTGGTTTGCGTTCCATGGTGGAATGCACCAAAGAAAAAGTGCAGGAGGAAGACAGATTCCTCCTGAAGGTTCCCTCAACACGGTAAACGGAGGGGAAGGAATCCCTGTAACTCAGAGGAGGCGCTGGTCCGATCGCCTGCATAAAAGAGCCCCAGAAAAAGGACCAAGTAAGTTAGGACAAACCTATGGTGGTAGCATGGACAGTTCAGGTCCTTCCCCTCTGCATCTGTGGAGCCCAGCACTGTTTCGGTCCCTGTAAATATACAGGCATTGGATCCCCTCCATGGTGCTATAAGAAACTTATTTCCTTCTCCCCTCTTTTTCAGAGGGACCAGGAACCTGCACCAAGAAGAAAATGCAAGGCTACAAGCCGCAAGTGTGCAATCTGCACAAAAAGACTTGTATCTTCACATAGAAAGCCACTCTGTCAAGAATGTACAGATAAAATAGTCAAAGAAGAGCAGCCCTCCTTAAGGGAGGAAATTAAAGGGATAGTCCGCCAGGAAATATAGTCCTCCCTGGCTTACTTCTCCCAAGCGATACCAGCTCTCAGCACCCTTACAGCGGCAAAAAAGAAAGATCTATCATGAGGAGGATTCGGATTCCCAGGAGGAAATGCCATTCAAGATAGGAAGTACTATTTTTCCTTGGAAAACATGGAAGAACTCCTTATGATGGTAAGGAGGACCATGGAGGTGGAAGATGAGAAAACTATATCTATAGCGCAGGAAAAGATGTTCGGTGGTCTCTGGACAAGGAAGAAACTTGTGTTCCCTATACATAAGAACATCTGGGAGTTTTCTGCTAGAATGGGATTTCCCAGAAAAGAGGCTAAGCACCCCCTCAGAACTGAAGGACAGATTTCCAGTGGATGATGAAACTGCAGAATGCTGGTCCGAGGTGCCTAAGGTAGACATTCAAGTGGCACTGGTGGCTAAGAAGACTACCTTACCATTTGAGGATTCCTCCCAGTTAAAGGATCCTCTAGAGCCCAAGATGAAAGGCCTCCTGAAGAAATCCTGGGAAACTTCATGTCATGGGTGTATCGCCACGAGGATCGTCGCGATTACACACTCTGACTTCTCACAGCTGAGTTGCTGTTTCTTTGTGTTTGGTAATGAGGGAGTTAATTTTACCTAGCTCTTTGCTAAGACTAGGTCCAGCCTCGCCCGGCTGCTTTTGATTATGTTCTAATTAGATTCCTTCATATACCTGCCAGTCTGCTTGTTAGATGCCGGTGAAAGCATTCATGTAGTCTAGCAGACTGGATCGGTTCTGAGAATACTTAAGCTAAGAGCTCCTTAGTTGTTTTAACTCTTACAGCTTATAGTTTATCTCTGAGACCTTAGGTGTTCCTACTGTGTGTGAGTGTTGTATGTAAGACTTTATTTACTTTATTTCTTGTCTTTCTTGTATGTCTTTCTGTTCATTAACCGTTACCTGTTCATTCCCTTTGGTGGTAATCAGGGTCCTTCTTAGGACTAGATTACAGTTGGCAGGGATTGATAGGAGACAGGGTTTACGCTGGTGGCCTGGACCTCTGTACCTTCAACAGTACCTCCAGGTAGAGGGATTAGTTAGGACCCCAGTTTAGGGTCAGCATAGACCCCGGTCACCCTCTAGCCGGAGACAGCGTATAACGGATTCCGTATTGACCCACTGGACATTCTGTCAGGTAATTCTGTTATCATATATCTATGCGCATGTTATATAGTATGTTGCCCTTTTGATATAGATTACTGACATCACATATATATAGATCTGCTATACAGCGTGACATTTTCACCGGCCCATACTAAAGATTCTCCCCAGCTGTCATGGATCCAGTAGCCCAGCTGGCCCGGCAGTTGCAGGGGTTGTCCATGGAGTTTGCAGACATTAAGTCCAAGGTTTTGTCCCCCCCGGAGCAAACCAGATCTGAACCTAAGGTTGCTCTCCCGGACAGGTTCACTGGTGGGCGGGACAAATTTTTTACTTTCCGGGAGGCATGTAAATTGTACTTTCGGCTGCGGCCTCGGTCATCTGGGAGTGAAGAGCAGAGGGTGGGAATTGTTATCTCGCTCTTACAAGGGGACCCTCAATCTTGGGCGTTCTCTATCCCTCCAGGCTCCCCAGATCTCCAGTCAGTGGATCGATTTTTTACTGCCCTGGGTCTGGTATATGATGATCCGGATCGAGTTTCCCTTGCTGAAACAAAGTTACGTAAAATACGGCAAGGAAATCGTCCAGCGGAGGAATATTCTTCTGAGTTCCGTAGATGGGCAACAGATACTCAGTGGAATGACCCAGCTCTTAGGAGCCAGTTTTGTCAAGGGTTGTCTGACAAATTAAAAGATGTGTTGGCTCAGTATGATTCTCCTCCATCACTGGAGGCTGCTATGGCCCTCGCTATTCGCATTGATAGACGAATTCGGGGAAGACGCGAGGTAACTCCGCCTCCCGTGATGACTCCACCTACTACTAAAGTCCCTTATACTGAGGTTCCCCTGGTCTGTTCTGAGGAACCCATGCAGTTGGGAGGGACATCTTTTTGTAGGAGGGAATCGGCGGTGCGCCGCAAGACTAGAAGGTGTTTCTTTTGCGGGAGAGAGGGACATTTTGTTGGGGGGTGTCCATCCCGGGTCTCTTTGAGCAAAGGAGTTAACCTGGGAGTGTGTATTTCGTCCCCAAATCCCTCTCAGTTTCTCGTGCCTGCGGAGGTGGTGATTGGTACTAGAACTGAGAGGATTTCTGTTTTTCTTGATAGTGGGTCCGGGGCTAATCTGGTGGACGCTCGGTTTGCCCAGGTGCATGGTATGCAACTGAGTGTATTGGCCAAACCGGTCCCTATAGTCTCTATTGATTCTAGACCTCTCGGTCAAGGTAGCTTGGTACAAGCTGTTCATAACATAGATCTTCGAGTAGGGGCAATACATAAAGAGCAATTGTCTTGTTATGTGTTGGAGGGTCTACCTACTCCTATTGTGTTGGGACTTCCTTGGTTGGCTAAACATAACCCAGTGATTGATTGGCAATCCAGAAAGATAAGCCAGTGGGGTGAATTTTGCAGGAATAACTGCATGAGCACGGTCATCGGTGCGGTTGTGCCTAGGACTTTGTCTCCTTTTCTGGAGGACTTTGGGGAGATGTTCTCAGAGGAGGGGTGTAAAGAGTTACCTCCTCATCGCGCATATGACTGCTCAATAAAGTTGCTTCGTGATGCCTTATCTCGTACTTTCCCAGGGGCCGGGAAGACGGATGATCCGGTTCCTATTCCTCAGGAGGGAGTTGTAGTGTCAGCTGTATGCTCTGAGCTTGAGGGGGAGGTATTGGGGGCTCAGGGGGAAGCCCCTGTGGGACTTCCAGGGAGACTGATAGTTCCAGATTGGTTAAGACTGAAGGTTACGGGGAACCGTTACAAACGGATGGCTGATAGGGGGAGAGTTTCTGGTCTAGATCTGAAGGTTGAATGATCTGGTTTGGTTGTCTACCAGGAATATAAAACTTAAAGTTTCCTCCTGGAGGTTGGGTCCCAGATTCATCGGGCCGTACAGGATCAGTTCCATAATTAATCCTGTGGCATTTCGTCTGGACCTCCCTCCTACGTTTAAAATTCATAATGTGTTTCACAAGTCATTACTTAAAAAGTATGTGGCACCAGTCATACCGTCACCTCTACCTCCTCCTTCAGTGGTGGTCAATGATAACGTGGAATTTCATGGGTCGAAAATCATTGACTCACGTCTCAGTCGCCGATCCCTTCAGTACTTGGTTCATTGGAAGGGGTATGGTCCTGAGGAGAGGACGTGGGTCCCTGCGTCTGATGTTAATGCAGATCGATTGGTTCGGACCTTTCACACAACTCACCCGGGCAGACCTGGCCCTGAGGGTCCGGAGTCCCCTCGTAGAGGGGGGGGGGGTACTGTCATGGGTGTATCGCCACGAGGATCGTCGCGATTACACACTCTGACTTCTCACAGCTGAGTTGCTGTTTCTTTGTGTTTGGTAATGAGGGAGTTAATTTTACCTAGCTCTTTGCTAAGACTAGGTCCAGCCTCGCCCGGCTGCTTTTGATTATGTTCTAATTAGATTCCTTCATATATCTGCCAGTCTGCTTGTTAGATGCCGGTGAAAGCATTCATGTAGTCTAGCAGACTGGATCGGTTCTGAGAATACTTAAGCTAAGAGCTCCTTAGTTGTTTTAACTCTTAAGGGTATGCCACACTAAACAATATCGCTAACGGGATCGCTAAAAAACGTCACTATTTAGCGATCCCGTTAGCGATATTGTTCAGTGCGGCAGCTTCCAGCGACGAGCTTCCTGCTGTGATCTCGCTCGTCGCTGGAATCGTTCCGGACCCTATTTCATCGCTGGCGCTCCCGCTGGGTAAGTATCTTATCGCTGTGTGGCACCTTTTTTTAGCGATTTAGCTGTACTTTTGTACCGCTAAAGTCGTTAAGAAGATCGCTAACGGCGATAGCGTCGTTAACTATATCGCTAAATGTGGCCGCATTTAGCGATATAGAAACAATCCCGCTAGCGATCGCATTAGTATGCGTCGTTATCGTGATCGCTAGCGGGATTGTTTAGTGTGGCAGTACCTTTACAGCTTATAGTTTATCTCTGAGACCTTAGGTGTTCCTACTGTGTGTGAGTGTTGTATGTAAGACTTTATTTACTTTATTTCTTGTCTTTCTTGTATGTCTTTCTGTTCATTAACCGTTACCTGTTCATTCCCTTTGGTGGTAATCAGGGTCCTTCTTAGGACTAGATTACAGTTGGCAGGGATTGATAGGAGACAGGGTTTACGCTGGTGGCCTGGACCTCTGTACCTTCAACAGTACCTCCAGGTAGAGGGATTAGTTAGGACCCCAGTTTAGGGTCAGCATAGACCCCGGTCACCCTCTAGCCGGAGACAGCGTATAACGGATTCTGTATTGACCCACTGGACATTCTGTCAGGTAATTCTATGTTATCATATATCTATGCGCATGTTATATAGTATGTTGCCCTTTTGATATAGATTACTGACATCACATATATATATATCTGCTATACAGCGTGACACTTCAGCAGCGCTGCTAAATACTAGTGCTGTCTCTACGTCCATAGCCAGATCAATGTCTCGTTGGCTAGTTCAGCTAGAGGAATACCTTGCTGCGGGTACTCCCAGAGAAGACATTTTTGCCTCATTTGCCCTTCTCCGGAATGCTACAGAATTTCAAGCGGATGCCTAATGGCAATCACGACAGCCAATCAGTTGTTAGAATTACAGGCTCTTTCAATAAATGAGCCTCACTTGAGGATACTGGAAGACTGGCTGGTATTTTGTCTTGACCCTTCATTTCTATCGAAGGTGGTAGTTTCAGACTTTCATAAAAATCAAGATATGATTCTACCTTCCTTTTGCCAAATCCCAAGGAACAAGAAGGAAGAAGAATTCCATTCTCTTGACGTAAGCAGAGTGGTCCTTCATTATCTCCAGAAGCCGAGGGAGTGAAGGAAGGATAATAATTTGTTCATTCAACCTTATGGTCAAAATAAGGGGAAGAAAGCAAGACTACAGTGGTCAACTGAATGAAAAGGGCAATTGCTGAAGCCTGCCAAGTTCAGGACTTCTCACCTCCACAGAAGTTGACCGCTCACTCCACCAGAGCAGTAGCGGTCTCCTGGGCTGAGAGCTGCTACCTGGTCATCAGTCCACACTTTTTCCAAACAATACAGGCTTGACTTGACATCCATTAAGGATTTATCCTTTGGGAGAAAAGTTCTCCAAGCTGTTATCCCTCCCTAGATATTAGTCTTTGGTATTCCTCCTGTGTGCTGTCATAGGGATTATTAGAGAAAAAAGAATTGGACTTACTGGTAATTCGGTTTCTAATAACCCACCACGACATCAGGGGTAATTCCCTCCCCCTGCTCAATTATTTTATTATTTGGATCCAGTAATAATATATAAAATTTATGTATTCATACTATTGTGGTCCTTTATAATAACACTAGGGAAAGGAGGTTATTTGACCTCTTTCGTGTTTCCTGTCCCTATTACGATGAGATGACATGCTCGTGTGTGCTGTCGTGGTGAGTTATTAGAAACTGGTAAGTCTAATTCTATTTTCTCATGATGCCATCTATTTTGTGAAGTGCTCCAGGCTCACAAGTGGCAAAATAACCCAACAACATGATGCTTCCACCCCTGTGTTTCACAGTTGACATGGTGTTCTTTGGCTTCCAAGCTTCTCCCTTTTTCCTCCAAACGTAACAATGGATATTATACCAAAAAGTTCTATTTTAGTTTCATCAGACCACAGGACATGTCTCCCAAAATTAAGGTCTTTGTTCCTGTGTGCATTTGCAAACATTAATCTGGCTTTTTTATGTTTCTTTTGGAGTAATGTCTTCTGACTGGCAGAGTGGCTTTTCAGCCCATGTTGATAAAGTACTAGTTTTATTGTGGATATTGACCCAATCTTACCAGCTTCCGCCATCATCTTCACAAGGTCTTTTGCTTTTGTCCTTGGGTTGATGTGCACATGTCGGACCAAAGCACGATCATCTCTGGGACACAGAACCCGTCTCCTTCCAGGGTGGTATGATGGCTGGACATTCCCATCTTGTTTGTACTTGCGTATAATTGTTTGTACAGATAAATGAGGCACCTTCTGGTATCTTGAAATTGTACCCAAGGATGAGCCAGACTCCTGCAAGTCCACAGTTCTCTTCCTGATATCTTGACTGATTTCTTGAGACTTTCCCATGATGCTACACAAAGAAGCAGTGTGCTTCAGGTATGCATTAAAATAGATCCACAGGTGTGTCTCTAATTAACTCAGATGTTGCCAAAAAACCATCAGAAGCTTCCAAACACATGACATCATCATATGGGCAGTCCAGAATTGTGTAACCCCTTTCCGACGTAGGGCGTAATAGTACACCTACGTCGGAATCCCTCCCTTTGATGTGGGCTCCGACGTTGCGCCCACATCTTTCCCTGCATATGTCAGCTGTTTTGAACAGCTGACCTGTGCCTCTAACAGCCGCGTGTGGAATCGCGATCCACCCGCTGCTGTTAACTAGTTAAATGCTGCTGTCAATCTCTGACAGCTGCATTTAACTCGTGCTTTCCAGAAGCGGGCCAGAAATCCTACCCATCAAAGACCGCTTCACGTGATCGCGGGTCACCGATGGGTTGGCATGACAACCAGAGGTCTCCAGCAGATCTCTAAGGTCATAGCAAGTGAGCATTTCTGCTACACACAGTCGGTCTGATCATCGCCTGTATGTAACAGAGCCGATCAAAGTACTGCAGCTTCTAGTCTCCCATGGAGACTATTGAAGCATGCAAAAAGTAAAAAAGAGTTTTAAAAAATATTAGAAAAATAAAAATATAAAAATTCAAATCCCCCCTTTCTCCCCATTCAAAATAAAACAATAAAAAAATCAAATATACACATATTTGGTATCGCCGCGTTCAGAATCGCCCAATATATCAATATAAAAAAATTAACCCGATTGCTAAATAAGAAAAAAATTAAACACGTCAGAATTACGTTTTCTTGGTCGCCGCTACATTGCAATAAAATGCAATAACGGGCGATCAAAAGATTGTATCTACACTAAAATGGTATCAATAAAAACATCAGCTCGGCGCGCAAAAAATAAGCCCTCACCCAGCCCAAGATCACGAAAAATTGGTCTTGGAAAATGGCGTCATTTTTATTTATTTTTTTTTTTTTACCAAAGTTTGGATTTTTTTTCACCACTTCAAAAAGAACCTAGACATGTTGGGGATTTATTCAAAATTGAAGGCATAGTGTACCAGCATGGTTACCACAGCATCTTGCAGCAGTATGCTATTCCATTCGGTTTGCGTTTAGTTGGACCATCATTGATTTTTCAACAGGGCAATGACCCCAAACACACCTCCAGGCTGTGTAAGGGCTATTTGACCAAGAAGGAGAGTGTTGGGGTGCTACACCAGATGACCTGGCCTCCACAGTCACCAGACCTGAACCCAATCAAGATGGTTTGGGGTGAGCTGGACCGCTCATCGCTTCAATTTTGAATAATCCCCAACAGTGTCACCAGCAGAGCACCCCCACACCATCATACCACCTCTTCCATGCCTCACGGTGGGAACTAGGCATGTAGAGTCCATCCGTTCACCTTTTCTGCGTACAAAGCAGTAATCAAAGCAAAAGGTGGCTACTTTGAAGAACCTAGAATATAAGACATATTTTCAGTTGTTTCACATTTTTTTGTAAAGTGTAATGTATAATTCCACATGTGTTAATTCATAGTTTTGATGCCTTCAGTGTGATTCTACAATTTTCATAGTCATGAAAATACAGGAAAATCTTTGAATGAGAAGGTGTGTCCAAACTTTTTGTCTGTACTGTGTGTATATTATATATATATATATGTATGTATATATATATATATATATATATGTAAGGGAGCAGGCCTTACTAGATATCGAAGGCTTTGTACAACAAAATACCACACGAGGATGGCATCAGAGGAATAAGACATTTCTTGAAAAAGAGATCAAGAGAGTGTAGCGGATAAATGGAATACTGTGTATGCTGTGGGAATTCTGGAATACTTTGTCCAGTTATTATGGGTACCACATTTTAAAAAAGACATAGAAATACTGCATCAAGTTCTAAAAAAAGCTTCCAGCAGGGTCTGCTCCAGGTTTTCGTTGGCAAAAAGAGTCTTATTTTGTCTCTTCCACACATACCACCATTCATGATGCACATACTGTATGTGGCATAGAAGCACAGGTACACAGGAATAATAAAGTATAGAATAAATATGACCACTTATGCTGTGCCCTACACTTTGCCATGGAATAAATAATTGCCCCTCGCTGTGCTCTTTGCACAAAAATGACCCCACATTGTCTCTCTTGTTACATAGTTTCCACCATGTCCCTTCTTATAGAATATTCCTATCATACTGTTCTTTTTTTTTTTTTTATATGACTACCACCATACTGTACGCCTTGGTGAACTACTACTGCCACATTGTCGTCCATTATGAGATATACCCAAAACACCTTCCTTCTTTATAAACTGTGACCTCCACTTTGTTTTCCCTCAATGCTGCCCCCCTTTATTCCTCCCCTCATTCTTACTGAGCCTTTTTTACACGGTCCTTCCAATGCTGCCTCTTCTCCTTTCTGATCCCCATACTGCCTCTCATTCATAGACAGCGCCCCATACTGTCCCATCTTCAGTTACAGACTCCTCTCATTGATGCATATGTACACTCAGTTCTCCCTATACTGCCCAATCTCCTCACTGAATTTTCAAATATTGCCCCAACTGCATACAGAGTTGCCCCCCCATTCTGCCTGATTTTCATACTGTCTTTTTTTCAACACAGTGACCCCCAAACCTGCCCCATCTTCATAGAGAGCCACCCTATAATGTCCCATCTCTATACAGAGCCCCCAATATTTCCACAATCTCCATATAGAGCGCCTTATTCTGCACCATCCCCATAAAGAGTCCCGCTATGCTGCCCCATCTCGATAGAGATCACTCTATACTGCCCCATCTCCATACAGACTCCTCATATTGTTAGAAAAAACCTAACAGGAGAGTTCTATCTTGCTGGTCACATGACCTTTGTTGCCTATTAATCCTGCTCCGCCCTTCTGGCTTTGCTGGACTTCATTGTAATTTCTACTCTTAAGCTAGCCGGGTGCTTTGTTACCTTTCTATATTAGTTTTGCCTGGTCTTTTGACCTCTATGTTCTATGTTGTTTTGTTTTTCTTTTTACTGCTACAACTTCTGTTAGGAGGTGTCCATCTTTCTCCCAGTCCCTAGTTCTTGTAGGGATCCCTCCCTCCCATCCATAGGTCTTCGTACAGACTAGCTGAGGACTTTAGCGGTTCTGATCGCAGGATCAGGTTCCCCGTTACATCGTAGGGATCAAGCTTAGTTCTATCGTAGGACAGATATCCCTTTCTTTCCTTAGTGCTTGTAGCAGAACATAACACATATACTGCCCCATCTCCAGACAGAATCCACCCTTTGCTGCTCCATTTCCATACAGAATCCCACTAAACTGCCCCATCTCCATACAGACCCCTCTTATACTGCCCCATTTTTATTCAGACCCCTCCTATACTGCCCCATCTCCATACAAACCCCTCCTATACTGCCCCATGTCCATACAGAATCGACCCTTTACTACCCCATTGTTACAGCACCCCCAGCCCCGGGATTCTTACCTCACCCGGCGTGCCGCTGACCGGGCTCCTTACTGGGTCTCTCCTCAGCTTCCGGCTTAGTGGGCGCGTCGGGGATCCCATCCGCCAAGCACACGTGCCCGGCTGCTTAGACCACGGCCGAGCGCCTCCTCCGATCTTTATGCTGCATGACCCGGTAGTACCTAATTCTGGGCGGCAGCAACAGGTATTTCAGGCTGCTTCCTGCTAGAGGAAGCACCTGATTATTACTTCAGCGTCTGTGCTGTCTCAGTGCGGGTGCTTTTCTATGCTCAGGTCTCAGCGTGCTTTCCAGTACGTGCTCTGCACTCTTCTGTATCTCAGCGTGCTTCCCAGTGCACGCTCTGCACTCACCTGTATCTCAGCGTGCTTCCCAGTGCGTGCTCTGCACTCTTTTGTATCTCAGCGTGCTTCCGAGTGCGCGCTCTTCACTCTCCTGTATCTCAGTGTGCTTCCCAGTACATGCTCTGCACTCTTCTGTATCTCAGCGTGCTGCGTGCTTCCCAGTTTGCGCTCTGCACTTTTCTGTATCTCCGTGTGCTTCCCAGTGCATATGCTCTGCACTTTCCTGTATCTCCTCGTGCTTCCCAGTGCGTGCTCTGCACTCTCACGTATCTCTGCGTGCTTCCCAGTGCGTGCTCTATACTTTCTTGTATCTCAGTGCGTGTCCCAGTGTGCGCTCTGTGCTCTCCTGTATCCAGCGTGCTCCCAGCACGCACTCGGCGCTCTCCTAGACCCCGCGTGCACCCCAGTTTCTCGTAGCCCTCTTTGTCTCCTTCAAGCTGGCCTCCTGGTACCAGCAGTCGTGGTACTTTACCCCCCTGGGTCTGCCGCTGACGCTCCCTGTATAGGAGGTGGTTCAATTAGGTCAGCTCACTCAGGGTGGGTTGGTATGTCAGCCCAGAGGGTCCACTCTAGGAGTCGTAACAGAATAATCAGTCCATGGATCCAGCTGGTGCCAATGCTGCCGCTCAAAAAGAGTTTGTATATTTGCGAGAGAATCAGAGTCGCATTATGTCCTTCATGAATTCCATGGATTTCCGATTGTCGGCCTTACAGGCCGCTGACCCAGGGAATGCGACACAGCTTGCTTGTCTCCAGCAGGAGCTTGTTCAGCAGCACGAAACTCCGGCCCACATATTGAGTCATATAGCCTCTGTGGATGACCGTCTCCTCTCTCTTCAGTCTGCCCCTTCGGCACAGGCTTCGTCCCGTACCACCGACTCTACTCCTCATCCCCCACCTCGCCTTGGTAAGCCGCCTCGGTTTAATGGCGAGCCCAAGCTCTGCAGGGTTTTTTTAAATCAGTATTGCCTTCGCTTTGAGTTGTTGGCTCAGCAATACCCCACTGATCGGGCTAAGGGGGTGTTTGTGGTTTCACATCTGGAGGGTGAGGCTTTGGCATGGGTAAATCCCTTGTGGGAGCGTGGTGATCCCATAGTCTCTCAGCTGCCAATTTTTTTGCAAACCTTCTGTAGAGTGTTTGATGAACCGGGTCGCCTGGCCTCTACCACTGAGTCCCTCTTTAACCTCCGCCAAGGTTCACTTAGTGTGGGACAACATGCCATTCTTTTTTCGCACTCTGGCCTCGGAGTTGGGGTGGAATAACGAGGCGTTGGTTGGTGCCTTCTGGCGTGGGTTGTCAGGTTATATTAAGGACGAGCTCGCTGGTCGAGTTACCCCAACCTCTCTCGAGGATTTGATTTCCTTCGCTAAGCGTATTGACCTACGATTCCAGGAGCGTAATCTTGAAGCGGCTCGAGATAGGAGACCTACTCGCCCGTCTCCAACCGTCCACAGGCCACGTAGCCCCCGTTCTGCAGTGTCGTCTAACACAGCAGCATCTGAACAGGTACAAGTGGATCGACTCAAAATGGCGGGGCAATGTCGTCATGAGAGACTCATACAAGGCCTATGCCTGTACTGTGAAGATGCTTCTCATTTGCTTTGCTCCTCTCCAGTGCGGCTGGGAAACTCCTCCGCCTAGGTCAGGTAAGGCCTCTTTCACACATCCATCTTTTTGTATCAGGCATGATCCGTCCTATGCCTGAAGGGACGGATCCGGCGCTGAAACAAAAAACTGATGCAACTGATCCGGTTTTTTGCTGGATCCGACCTGAACTTTTGAACTCAAAAAAATAGGGTTTCTGATGCCCGGAGACACTGGAAAATGTAGTAGTAGTAGTAGTAGTAGTAGTAGTAGTAGTGCACAAAAGTCTGATCCGGTTCTATTGTTTCCGGCACAAAAAAAAAGTTACATGCTCCGTTTTGTCCGGCCGCCGGAATGTACATTTCCGCCGGATCCGGACAAAAACGGATGCAACGCAATGACATCCGGCGCTAATGAAAGTCAATGGTAAAAAAAAACGCATCTGGTTACCGGATGCGTTTTTTTACCAACACGCCGGATCATGCCTGATACAAAAAGACGGATGTGTGAAAGAGGCCTAAGAGAGGCAACCCTAGGTGGATGTCATTCCTCTCTACCCTTAACCCTGACTGTTCCGTTTTCTTTAGGCAGGGCCGGCGTCAGCACCCGGCATACCCGGGGCCCTGAGCAGGCGGGGGGCCCACTCGCCGTCGGGCACCCCGGCGCCCGTTAGCGGATGAGAGCGGTGTCAGCACCGCCACTGGGCCCCCCCCCCGCTTGCTCAGGGCCTCGGCAGCAGCAGCCGGAGCAATACTTACCTGTCCCCGTGCTTCCTCTCACAGTCATTCAGCTGCCGGCTGTGGCAGAGAGCGCGCGGACGCTGGACAGGTGTGTGTGTGTTGTGTGTGTGTGTATGTAGTGCGGTGCTTTGTGTGTGTGTGTATGTGAGAGAGTGCTGGTGTGCTGCGGTCTGTCTGTGTGTGGTGCTGTATGTGTGATGGTGGTGGGGGGAGGGCAGTGATGATGATGATGGGGAGACAATGATTATGATGGGGAGGCGATGATGATGATGATGGGCAGGCAATGATGTTGATAGGGAGGCAATGATGATGATGATGATGATGGGCAGGCATTGATAATGGGGAGGCAATGATGATGATGATGGGCAGGCAATGATAATGCTGGGGAGGCAATGATAATGATGATGGGGAGGCAATGATGATGATGATGGGGAGTCTTTCCACATCGCCCTTTCCTGAGCCGTAACAGTGCAGAACACAGCGCAGAGGAGAGCTCCATATTTTGTATGGAGCATTATATGGGGACCAGTATCCTGTATGGAGCATTATATTTGGTCCAGTATTCTGTATGGAGCATTATATGGGGGATGGTGGGGTGACATCCTGCATGGGGTATTATATGGGTGATGAGGGGGAGACTATGTGGTGCCCATAATATTGTATAGAGGACTGTACTGTGCGCTGTGAGGATTTGGTGGTTTCTGAGCTATTGTACAATTTACAATAGATATCAGTCATGTAATGGAAGAAGAGAAGTGTTTGGCATTGTACTATACCCATATTTCTCTGCCGTATCTGGGCATCATGAATCTTGGTCTGTGTTAAAGGGGCCCACTGAGGCTATTTCGCCCGGGGCCCATAAAAACCTGGAGCCGGCCCTGTCTTTAGGTTTTAAACGCTATTCCGAGGTTGCATACGTGTATTCGGGCGCGGCAGTGAACTTCATTAGGCTTGAAGAGGTGAAGTACCAGATCCCAGTTAGGACCCTGGAAAATCCTCGGTGGATTGCTTCTGTTGATTGGCAGACCTTTACCGGAGGCGGTCACTAAGGTACCGAAGAACTGGAGTTGCAAGTTGGGGCTCTGCATCGAGAGAAGATTGCCTTCTATGTTCTCTCTGACATGCCCACCGCTTTCTTCTTGGTCTACCCTGGTTAAGTTTGCATGAGCCAACCCTCGATTGGCGTTCTGGTAACATACTTCGTCGGGGTCAGGACTGCCAGGAGAGATGCCTGCTGCCAGTTCGACCGGTTGGGATATCACGGCCTCCATCTGTTCCTGTTGGGTTACCCTCTGCCTACTGGGCTGTCATAGATGTCTTCAACAAGAAGGAAGCAGGGAGTCTTCCTCTGCATCGGCCGTATGATTGCCCGATTGAACTCATTCCTGGTTTGACTCCTCCTAGGGGCAGAATATACCCGCTCTCTTCAGCAGAGACCCAGGCCATGTCGGAATATATTCAGGAAAATCTGGCCAGGGGCTTTATCCAAAAGTCTTCCTCTCCCGCAGGCGTGGGGTTCTTCTTTGTCAAAAAGAATGACTGGTCTCTCCGACCCTGTATTGACTATAGAGGTTTGAATAACATCACGATTAAGAACAGGTATCCCCTACCTCTAATTCCGGAGCTTTTTGATCATCTGAGGGGAGCAAGGATCTTCACCAAACTTGACCTTCGTGGTGCCTACAACCTGATCCGTATCCGCGCTGGGGACGAGTGGAAAACCGCGTTTAATACACGGGACGGACATTACGAGTACCTGGTCATGCCCTTCGGCCTTTGCAACGCACCCACGGTATTTCAGGAGTTTGTTAAAGACATTTTTCGACATCTCCTATATTCCTGCCTTGTAGTTTACTTGGACAATATTCTCGTCTTGTCTCCGGAACTGTCTTCTCATCGGCGGGACGTTCGACGAGTGCTGTTACATTTAAGGGATAACCGTCTCTATGCCAAGTTCGAGAAATGCGTATTTGAACAAACCTCTTTACCATTTTTGGGATACATTATCTCGGACTTCTGCTTGAAGATGGATCCGGGGAAAGTATCTGCCATCCTTAACTGGCCACGGTCTCTCGGAGTAAAAGCCATCCAATGGTTTCTTGGATTCGCAAACTATTACAGGCAGTTCATCCCGCATTTTTCCTCGCTATCTAAGCCTGTCTTGGCTCTTGTTCGTAAGGGAGCAAACTCCCACTTCTGGTCTCCAGAGGCTAAAGATGCCTTCTTGTCTCTAAAGCAAACCTTTGCAGCCGCCCCTGTGCTTCATCGTCCTGAGACTGACAAGCCGTTCATTCTAGAGGTGGACGCCTCCTCCATGGGAGCAGGAGCAGTGCTTCTCCAAAAGTCCTCTTCCGGTCGCTTAGTCACCTGAGGTTTTTTCTCCAAAGCGTTTTCTCCTGGGGAGTGCAATTATTCCATCGGGGACAGAGAGCTGTTGGCCATCAAATTGGCTCTTGAGGAATGGCTCTACTTTCTTGAGGGGCAGTACATCCTTTCATAGTTTTCTCCGACCACAAAAATCTGTCCTACATACGGTCAGCTCGAAGACTTAATCCCCGGCAGGCCAGATGGTCACTGTTTTTTGCCCACTTCGATTTTGAACTGCACTTTAGACCAGGCCATAAGAACATCAAGGCTGATGCCCTGTCCAGGTTCTTACAGCCAGCCGATGCCGAGGAGGATCCTTCCCACATCATCGATCACTCCAGGATTATCATGGTGACTCCTCTTGGTCTAGCTAATTTACCCCCGGGATTTGTTGCCGAGGATGACAGAAAGAAAGTGTTACTCTGGGGCCATTCATCCAAGTTTGCCGGTCATGCAGGGATAAAGAAGACTCTCTCATCCCCCACTATTGGTGGTCCTCTCTACGCCAAGACATAGATGATTTTATAGCTTCTTGTCCCTCATGCGCCAAGAACAAGATTCCGAGGCAACTTCCCTCTGGTACTCTGCAGCCTCTCCCGGTACCTTCAGCCCCATGGCAACATATCGCCATGGATTTCATCACAGATCTCCCTCGAGCCTCTGGTTGTACAGTAATCTTGGTGGTCGTGGATCAGTTCTCTAAGATGGCCCACTTTATCCCTCTGCCGGGTTTGTCCTCTGCCTCCGAATTGGCCAAGACTTTTATTGCTCATATCTTCAGGATTCATGGATTCCCGAAACGCATTGTGTCCGACAGAGAAGTTCAGTTTACTTCCCGGTTTTGTAGAGCTCTCTGCAAGCTTATGAACGTGACTTTGGATTTTTATTCTGCCTATCACCCCCAGTCCAACGGTCAGGTGGAACGTACCAACCAGATCTTGGCATCGTACCTTCGCCATTTTTCCAGTGCTCACCAGGACAATTGGGTCTCTCTTCTTCCTTGGACCGAATTTGTCTATAACAGTCATCCTAGTGACTCCTCCAACAAGTCTCCTTTTTTCATTGTCTCGGGATAACATCCTAATATGCCCCTGATGGTTCCACCAGTTTCGGGTGTACCAGCAGCTGACTCCTTGTCCATAGAGTTCTCTAAAATTTGGGAGGAGAACAAAGGAGCTCTTGTCAATGCATGTGACAGGATGAAGAGACATGCTAACTGTCTTCCAAGTTTATCCGGCTTAAAATTTCATCCTACAAGTTGGGTCCTTGATACATCGGTCCCTTCAAGATCTTGGGACGAATCAATGACGTGGCCTACAAGTTGAAGTTGCCAGCCTTGCTCCGTATTCCCAACACCTTCCATGTCTCCCTCCTCCAACCCTTGGTGTTTAATTGCTTATCATTCCTCTATCTGTCGCACTCCTAGTCCTGTTAGCCATGGGGACGTTTTTAACGTGAGGGATATACTCGCCATGAAAAAGGTGAGAGGGAATACCTTCTTTTGATTGATTGGATAGGGTTTGGTCCTGAGGAGAGGTTGTGGGAAGCTCGGGAGAACATCACCGCACCTCGTATCTTAGAGAGGTTTCTTTCCAGCCTCAAGAGGATGGATGTAAAGGGGGAGGTACTGTTAAAGTGCCGCGCACCCTCCAGCCCCGGGATACATATCTCACCCAGCGTGCCGCTGACTGGGCTCCTCCGGGGTCTCTCCTCAGCTTCTGGCTTGGCCGGCGCGTCAGGGATCCCATCTGCCAGGCACACGTGCCCGGCTGCTTGGGCCGCGGCCGAGCGCCTCCTACGATCTTTATGCTGCCTGACCCGGAAGTACCTTATTCTGGGCCGTGGCAACAGGTATTTCAGGCTGCTTCCTGCTAGAGGTAGCACCTGATTATTACTTCAGCGTCTATGCTGACTCAGTGCGGGTGCTTTTCTATGCTCAGGTCTCGGCGTACTTCCCAGTGCGTGCTCTGCACTCTTCTGTATCTCAGCGTGCTTCCCAGTGCGTGCTGTGCACTCTTCTGTATCTCAACGTGCTTCCCAGTGCACACTCTGCACTCTTCTGTATCTCAGCATGCTTCCCAATGCGCGCTCTGCACTTTCCTGTATCTCAGCGTGCTTCCCAGTGTGTGCTCTGCACTTTCCTGTATCTCCGTATGCTTCCCAGCGCGTGCTCTGCACTCTCCCATTTCTCTGCGTGCTTCCCAGTGCGTGCTCTGCACTCTCTTGTATCTCAGGGCGCTTCACAGTGTACGCTCTCCTGTATCCAGTGTGCACTTGGCGCTCTTCTAGACCCCGTGTGCACCCCAGTTTCTCGTAGCCCTCTTTGTCTCCTTTGAGCCGGCCTCCTGGTACCAGCAGTCGCGGTACTTTACCCCCCTGTGTTTGCCCCTGATGCTCCCTGTATGGTGGGTGGTTCCATTAGGTCAGCTCGCTCTGGGTGGGTTGGTATGTCAGCCCAGAGGGTCCACTCCAGGAGTCATAACACCCATCTAGATACAGAATCCCTCTTATATTGCTCCATCTCCATACAGAATCCCTTGAACTGCCTATTTCCATACAGAATCCACCCTATACTGCTCCATCTCCATGCAGAATCCCCCTGTACTGCCCCATCTCTATATAGAGCTGCCCTATCTTCATATTAAGCTCCCCTATATTGCCCCATCTCTATATAGAGCCACCTGTACTGTCCTATCTTCATAATAAACTGCCCTATACAGCCATATCTTAATATTGAGCCCCTTATACTGCAACATCTCCATAAAAACCCAGCATCCCCATGCTGGCCCCTTTTCATATTAACTTAAGTTGGGAGAGTGAGGGATCTAGAGGTGCAGAGGAGTCTTGAAAGGAACAAGAGAGGTAGTTCTTGAGGGAAGTACCAATGTCTGGAGCATGATTAATGGGTGTCGAGATGAATGTGGGTTGGAATGAGAGGCCAATAGGGGAGCCAGAGGGGTCTGATTGCGAAGTTGGGAGTCTGAAGGGAAATGGAGAAGGATGGAGGGGTCTTGGTGGCAGACAAGGTATGGCATTGGGGACAGTGGGTCTGGAAGAGGATAGAGCTTTCAGGCAGTGGCTTTCTCTTCTCTCCCCATTGAAAGCCCATGAATAAATATTTGAACTAAGTGTGTGTAAATCGGTAGAGACAACTGATGACTGAATTAGCTGACTTCTTTCTCAGGTGTGGTCACCTCAAGCCTCTTGTTTTAGTTTGTGGAACCTTCTTGAATGCCTCATTTCCAGGGCTTCCCTAATATCAGTACTTGGTAATGTAGCCCTGTTGTTTATCTGGGTTGTACTATGCACGTCTTCAGCTTTATGAGCGCTTGCCGTCTCCCTGGTTCTGCACCCACATCGTTCGGTCCTCTGCATCACTTTCTGCAGTGTGATGAGGTGACCTCATCATGCTTCATGACGGGCAGCGAGAAGATCCCTGAAGTGCCGGTGCACACATCTACATTTGCATTTGCATCTGTAAAGTCTTGAATATAAATGAACACCCGCAGGACCTGCGCTCCCCCCCCCCCCCCACTTCCTGATGGCGAGTGGGCCTCCCCATTTGTCCAGGGCCCCAGCATTTGCCTGATTGCGTCGGGTGGTGACGTTAGCCCTGAACTGTTAAAGGATCTGTGAATATTTATCCTGCAAAAAAGAATGCTAAAAGGAGCCTTCACCCCAAAGTATAATTTTAATCAGGTTAACAATGCCAACCTGACAATGTCTTTAGTTTACTTACCAAACTCCTGCTGATAGGTTCACTTTAATAGCTGTCTACAGATAAGGAATGTCACAGTATGGAGGGATCATCCTTATTCTTATTTGTACATGGAAACATAGCAAGCAATGGAATGAAACTGAAAGGGAGAACATACAGATTAAATATTAAAAAAAACCTTTTTGACAGTGAGGGTGATCAATGAGTGGGAACAGGCTGCCACGAGAGGTGGTGAGTTCTTGAATGGAAGTCTTCAAACAGAGGCTGGATAGACATCTGTCTGAGATGGTTTAGTGAATCCTGCATTGAGCAGAGGGTTGAACACAATGACCCTTGAGGTCCCTTCCAACTCTTAACATTCTAGGATTCTATTATAATAACTGCATGGATGATCTTCTTAAATTCACTCTTACTCATAAATTCTTTCTTTTTGACAAGAAGGATTTCCACCAGCTCAGGTGTACTGTGATGGAGAGCCCCTGTGCCTCCTCATTTGCTAACCTATTCCTGGGCTGGTGGGAGGAAACCACAATAGTCAAGGATGGTCATAAGTGATGGCATCCATATACGTATTGGGGTATGGTATAGATCAGGGGTGGGGAACCTCAGGCCCCAGGGCCACTTGCGGCCCTCGATGACCTTTTATCAGGCCCCAGGGCAGATTCTCAAGGACCGCTGTGCTTTGGCAGGGAGCTGTATTTTGATCGCCACCAGTTCATTAATTTCTTCTTGCTCTGTAAGCACACACACGTAGTGCTCACTACAGAACACTGAAGGGCATGCAATGAAAGATTACGTCCTGACACCAGTGCCATAGTCAGGATGTACTTTGTGGGCGGAGTTTGTACGGCCCCCGAAGGATGATATAAATATCCAAATGGCCCTTGGCAGAAAATAATTCCCCACCCCTGGTATAGATAAACAATTGAAGTGGAATAGTCACCACCCAATTCTCATAAAAGGAATACCCACTTTTTACAGTTGAGAAGGAACTGTTCTAATGTCAAATACAGTATTTTAATATACTGTACAGTCAATAGACATGAACAGCAGAATCAGAGAAAAAGGGTACCCACAGTATATTTTTGAATTCTGCACGATCATTTGCAGAAAAACTGGAGTCAGGCACTCCTCCATACCTAACCAAGAGATCAAGAAAAAGATGGGATAACATAAATAATAGGAACTTACGACAATCAGAGTGACCATATTTTTAAAGGGGATATCTAGGACTTTACAAAAAAATTTACCTAAGCTATAATAGGCAGGTAGTTGCTATTTACCTGCCTGTTGTGCATGACACCTTTCTTCCCCGGCACGTAGCGGTCACAGACGCTCCTGCCAGGGATTGAGAAGCCTCTGCTGACGTCACGTCTACAGAGCGGAGGCTTTACCGGTCCGCTCTTTAGACAGGGCGGGACTTATGAGGTCATTATGATTGTCAGCCAGGTCCCCACCTTCTAACTCGGGTTGCAGTCTGTCAGTCAGTATGACCTTGGAGGTCCCAGCCAGTTGCGTCAGCAGAGGCTTCTGAATCCCCCAACACGAGAGGTCTGTGACCGCTTTATGCCGAGGAAGAACGGAGTCATGCACAACTGGCAGGTAAGTTGCAGTTACCTGCCTGTTAATGCTTAGATACATTTTTTGTTTATTTTGTTCTGTCCCGTATACACCCTTTAATACCCTCATAGAACACTGGGATGTACTTGTGGTTGACCTGGATCTGAAGGGTGCTGTTGAATCTACTCCCACAATAATTTTGAGGAAGAGTCGGTCATTTAGGGACCATTTAGTGCATAGTTTCTCTAAAAAAACTGTCACCCAAGGGATTTGGCTAGATAGAAGAATCTGTGGTTTCTTTAGATGTGGAGAATGTTGAGCATGTAAATCTTTCTCGAGTTCCTCCACGGGTAAAACCTTTTTTTCATAGAGATTATTCCAACTGTACAACTTCAGAACTTGTATATGTGGGCACATGCACTTGCCCCCTAGATTATGTAGGCAAGACCAAGAGAGAGTTTAGGAGGAGGGTGGGGGAGCATTTGGGTGATATACGCCATGGTCTGGACATCCCATTAGCAAGACATGTGAACCGTGTACATTGAGGTGGTTAAACCCAATGTGAGAGGACGCGAAAACAATAGATATATCCTCAAAAAGGAAAGGGAGTGGGTTTTTAGACTGTATTCACTAGCCCCTAAGGGACTCGTTGAACAAATTTCCTATGCCTGTTTTGTGTGAATACAGCCCCATTCTCGGTTACATTTTTGGATTTTATACTCGACCCACTGCTACTCCGTTCCCTGTGAATGGGGTTAACATATTATTGTACTTCATCGAGATATGAGCTTCTATATCAGAATTATTTCTTATCAGTTATATCCCACATATGATATTTAGTAATTAACAAGTGTGGTGATCCTTGTGTATCTCTAATTATGCAATTGAAAGTCAAATATTACTATTTAGAAATACACTGTGGGACATCATTTCATGTTTTATGTAGTGATAAAGTAGATCTACATGCTTATTGCAATATGGGAGGATGTGCCATACTTATTTTTAGTCGTCCATGACGCTGATCTCAGAGACTTTTCTATATTTGTGGAATGCAATCCAAATCCATTATGTGCTCCGGTGTGGAACGCATGCTTCTGGATATGCGCAGTCACAGACAATGACCTTAGATGAGCTCTGGCATAGAATGCATAACTATGGGCATACGCAGTCACGAGTCCAAGTGGCAGATGGGAGACCGTTATGTGCTCCAGCGTGGAACGCACACATCTGGGCATGCACAATCATGGACAATGACAGTAGATGCGCTCCAGCGTGGAACGTATAACTATGGGAATTCGCAGTCACAGGTACAAATTTGATTATTTGGCATTTCAGTTTAATGCATGTCACTCCCTGACATGCCCAGTAGGGGATGGACATTATTGGACCTCTAGCGCATGAGAAGTAGCGCAGATGCAGTACATTATTGTGGATAGACTCCACTCTATATTTCCTTTGGCATTTCACCTCTACACTGTGTTCCAAATTATTATGCAAAAAGTGTTTAGAAGTGATAAGGTAAGAATTTTTTGTTTGTCAGTTAAACTCATTGATGGTGTGTGTCAGGGCTCTTTATATCACTGTAAGCAATTGCAGACACCTGTGCTAATTAGTTTGGCAGGTGTGTCCAATGAAAGGCAAGACTACTTAAGAAGGCTGTCCCATATTATTAAGCAGCCTACATTTTCTGCCAAAATGGGAAAGAAAAAGGATGTGTCGGCTGCTGAGAAGCAACAAATTGTGGAGTGTTTAGGTCAAGGCATGACTACAATCAACATTGCCAAGACACTTCATCGTGATCATCGCACAATCAAGAAGTATGTAGCTGATTCACAGTACACACGTGTGCGTGCTGATAAGGGAAAATTGAGGACTCTTTCCTACAGGCAATTACGTCAGGTTAAAAGAGCAGCGGCAAAAAAGCCTGGTCATAGCAACAGACAAGTTTTTGAAGCTGGTTGTGCCTCCAACGTCCCCCAAACAACAAGATGCAGGGTCCTTCAGAGGTTTGCAGCTGTGCGTAAGCCATCCTGTCGACCTCCTCTATCCACTGCACACAAGCAGAAACTGCTCCGGTGGGCCAAACAATACATGAAAACGGACTTCAAAACTGTTTTGTTCACCGATGAGTGCCGTGCAACGCTCGATGGTCCAGATGGATGGAGTGGAGGATGGCTGGTTGATGGACACCCCATGCAAACACGGCTACGGCGCCAACAAGGAGGAGGTGGAGTAATGTTTTGGGCTGGAATCATGGGGAGCGAGATTATCGGCCCCTTTAGGATCCCTGAAGGGGTAAAGATGAACTCCATAGTGTATGTTGAGTTTCTCAAACAGCACTTCCTGTCATGGTTCAAGAAGAAGAACCGTGCATTCCGCAGCAAGATCATTTTCATGCATGATAATACACCGTCTCATGCTGCACATAACACATCTGCATCTCTGGCTGCTATGGGCATAAAAGGGGACAAACTTATGATGTGGCCCCCATGCTCCCCTGACCTTAACCCCATTGAGACCCTCTGGAGCATCATCAAAAGGAGTGTCTATGATGGCGTGAGGCTGTTCACATCTAAGCAACAGCTCTGGGAGGGTATTCTGTCCTCATGCAAAACAATTGAAGCAGAAACCATCCAAAACCTGACATATTCAAGGGACGAGAGAGTTCAGAAGCTCCTTTCGAACAAGGGATTCTATGTGCAAATGTAACATCACCTAGAATAAAGTTTTGAGTTGAAAACTGTTTGATTTCAGTTTGTAATAACCTGCTAATGCTTATAATTTCAAAAATGACCATTTTTTGTTCTTTATTAAAATGAAAAAGTTGAAAACTCTGCTGTGCATAATAATTTTGAACATGCATTTTGAGTGCAGTTTGAGTGTTTTCTATTTTTTAAAAAATATACTGTTATCATAGGCAGTTTGTACAAAAACCTTTCAATTGTACTCTAATAGTTATTTGACTGGAAAATTACAATGACTGCAATTCATATAGGTAATTTGGGAAAATCTGAGAAAATATTATTTGCATAATAATTTGGAACACAGTGTAGAAATGGGAATGGGTCTCCAAGTCTGGGGAGTGGTTTTGGATGAAGTGGGATATTTTAACATGGACACCTGGCTATTAGGAACACTATGCTGAACATCATGATTTATCATCCCTGTATCAAGCCTCCTGATGAACCTGTTGGAGAAACGTGTCAAGGCGGATTATTGAAACATTCTCTGTTGAGCATCATACCCTTTCCTTTATAAAAACCTTGAGACATGTTTAATGTGGCACCCCTAAGGGTCTAGTCGGCACAGAGGTACTGCACCTCAGCCAGAGGTGTGGTACTCCACTCTCGGGTAAGGAGGGGGCACTACCCAGTACTCGCATATGTGCACCAACACCACACTACTCCTAGGAAAGGGGAGGAGCCCAGTTCAGGTGGGAAGGGAGTATGACAGTTGGCGGGAAAGTAGTCAGTTGGAGTTGGTGAGAGGAGCAGTGGTGAGGAAAGGAGCTCCTGAGGAAAGAAGGCGTCCTAGGGGCCAGGGAAGTGAAGAATCCAACCCGTGGCGCCTGAATCCAGCCGATTATGGTCGGAGGGAAGGACCAGGTTGCAGTGGGGGGACCGGCCCCAGACTAGTGGAGAGAATGTAGGACTCAGCTAGCAAACCGGAGACTGTTGTGACTGTATGTGCGACAGCCAAATCCACATACATTCGCTGAAAAGGTAGCCACAAAATAGGATCAAGGGAACCAGGAGATTGTTGCCCAACAGGATCTGGGACTACTGGCTAGGGACACTGTGTGTGAGGCGCAGGGCAGGAAGGACGTGGCACAGCGCAGAAAGAGACGACCTGAGAAAGTACACAAGAAAGGGGTCTCGGTAAAGTGTACCCCAAACTACCCGAGAGTTGGCTGGACCACCAACCCTGAGCATACAGCACCCGGCTGGTGATTGTAACCTAAAGAACTGTGAGTAAAAGTGTGAAGACTACACCTTGCTGTGTCCTCAGATTAATTTACTGCACTACAACCGTTACCATCAGGAACTTTAACCCTATAACTGCCCTGGGGCCTAGCTCTACCCATGGAGAGCTGTAACATCTATGCTGCGTCACCAACCGCCCCACTGGATCTGAATCGCCGCGTCGGCCATTTTCTTTTGTTTCCGAATACCGCAGGTGGCGTTACGACTTAATTTCCCTATAGACTATTCCCTATGACTTTTCTTGACCTTTTATTGGACGCCCAGGGCTACGGACAGGGTCGTGGCCCCGTGACCTTCCTTGAAGAACTGTCCGACTCGGACCGAGTGCCCCACGGCCCTGGCGGGCGCTTCACTAGTCCTATTTAGTATATCAGTGTGCTACGTATATGTGTGTGTATGTATGTGTGTGTATATATATATCTATATATCTATATATATATAGATATATAGATATATAATCTATATAGATATATAGATATATATAGATATATATATAGATATATATAGATATATATAGATATATATATCTATATATATATATCTATATATATGTATATCTATAGATCTATATATATATATATATATATATATATATATAGATATATATATAGATATATATATATATAGATATATATCTCGTCGTGTGAGAAGAAAGTTTTTATATACAGTACAGACCAAAAGTTTGGACACACCTTCTCATTTAAAGATTTTTCTGTATTTTCATGACTATGAAAATTGTACATTCACACTGAAGGCATCAAAACTATGAATTAACACATGTGGAATTATATATGTAACAAAATGTGGAACAACTGAAAATATGTTTTATATTCTAGGTTCTTCAAAGTAGCCACCTTTTGCTTTGATTACTGCTTTGCACACTCTTGGCATTCTCTTGATGAGCTTCAAGAGGTCACCGGAAATGGTTTTCACTTCACAGGTGTGCCCAGTCAGGTTTAATAAGTGTGATTTCTTGCCTTATAAATGAGGTTGGGACCATCAGTTGTGTTGTGCAGAAGTCTGGTGGATACACAGCTGATAGTCCTACTGAATAGACTGTTAGAATGTGTATTATGGTAAGAAAAAAGCAGCTAACTAAAGAAAAACTAGTGGCCATCATTACTTTAAGAAATGAAGGTCAGTCAGTCCGAAAAATTGGGAAAACTTTGAAAGTGTCCCCAAGTGCAGTTGCAAAAACCATCAAGCGCTACAAAGAAACTGGCTCACATGAGAACTGCCCCAGGAAAGGAAGACCAAGAGTCACCTCTGCTTCTGAGGATAAGTTTATGCCTCAGAAATTGCAGGTTAACAGCAGCTCAAATTAGAGGCCAGATCAATGCCACACAGAGTTCTATCAGCAGACACATCTCTACAACAACTGTTAAGATGAGACTTTGTGTAGCAGGCCTTTATGGTAAAATAGCTGCTAGGAAACCACTGCTAAGGACAGGCAACAAGAAGAAGAGACTTGTTTGGGCTAAAGAACACAAGGAATGGACATTAGACCAGTGGAAATCTGTTCTTTGGTCTGATGAGTCCAAATTTAAGATCTTTGGTTCCAACCACCGTGTCTTTGTGCGACGCAGAAAAGGTGAACGGATAGACTCTACATGCCTGGTTCCCACCGTGAAGCATGGAGGAGGTGGTGTGATGATGTGGGGGTGCTTTGCTGGTGACACTGTTGGGGATTTATTCAAAATTGAAGGCATACTGAACCAGCATGGCTACCACAGCATCTTGCAGTGGCATGCTTTCTTCCATCCGGTTTGCGTTTAGTTGGACAATCATTTATTTTTCAACAGTACAATGAG
Source organism: Oophaga sylvatica (assembly GCA_033576555.1). Taxonomy (NCBI): domain Eukaryota; kingdom Metazoa; phylum Chordata; class Amphibia; order Anura; family Dendrobatidae; genus Oophaga; species Oophaga sylvatica. The sequence goes on from JARQOD010000003.1 coordinate 19,984,832, forward strand.
CCCAAACACACCTCCAGGCTGTGTAAGGGCTATTTGACCAAGAAGGAGAGTGATGGGTGCTACGCCAGATGACCTGCCTCCACAGTCACCAGACCTTAACCCAATTGAGCTGGTTTGGGGTGAGCTGGACAGCAGAGTGAAGGCAAAAGGGCCAACAAGTGCTAAGCATCTCTGGGAACTCCTTCAAGACTGTTGGAAGACCATTTCCGGTGACTACCTCGTGAAGCTCATCAAGAGAATGCCAAGAGTTATACATATATATAACCCTGATTATATATACATGTATATATAATCAGGGCTAATTAGGGCTTTTCTGGGACATCCATAGGTGAGCGGCGGCGCCATAGTCGTTCCTTAGGGTGCCAAGCTCTGCGGCTAGGCAGTATCAGCTTTGTTTAGGTATGGGATAGGGTAAGGTAGTGACGATCAATTATTCAGCAGCATCATTGTTTACATAGTTTATATACATCGACAACAAGACATTCAGGTTGTAATTTAGTTAGTTTTCAGTATATATATGTTGTTAGTCCAGTTTTTAATGCATATATTTAATAAAGGTTTAAGGTTTTACTTTAGGGTTTTTTCCCTCAGTACTGCCTCCTAACATACAATATAGTACCATCCACCCACCGACTACCCCACGGCTAATTAGTAAATACTCACTTAGCCCTATTCTTGGTGCAGATACGAATGAACCCAGAACCTGAGATATTTACCACATGATAGTTGGATAGTCGGAATGAAGCAATATTGTGGCAGCCCACGTGGCCACAATGGTGCCCGTGAATTGAGAGTTCTCGGTTTGGCTCTGCACTGGTCACCCTCTCCTTCCCCATCATCATTTCATTGATATCCGTATTCCTGTGATGGTGATACCATTGAATAGAATAGTGAATCAGGGAGCCGAAAGCTCCTGATCCACCATTCAGCCTTTGCCTGTGAGTTTGAGAATTCATGAACTGCAGGCACAATGACGTTACTACATCACACCTGTAGTATGTAGCCTCAGTACTCACACTGCACTGATTGGAGCGGTACACCTCGGGAATGGGACTAGTTGAGTAGTGTGTATATTTTTTTTAAATATCCAGAATTATGGGGGCATCATATTAAGTGAAGGGCTGTGGGGGCTCTCATACTGAGTGGGCGACTGGTGGGGGCCATTATATAGAGTGGGGCGAAGTGGTGGCCTGTAATGGCCTTCATACTAAGTGGGGGTTCTGATTTTGTGTAGCAGGATGTTGTGGCCATAATACTGTGTGGGGACTGTGGGGGCCATCATACTGTGGGGAGGCCCTCCTTGTGAGCTACATGGGCACACAAGATAAACAGGCAATCCATGCATGTGTTGCATCTGTCTACCGCCGCAAAATATGAAACCGCAGGAACACGAACATATTATCCAAGCACGCCTAAGATACTCTGATAACACATTATCCGAGCTTGTTCGCTCATAACTAATTGGCTCATGTTCTTATCATTAAGGTCTCTACAATATTGGATCCTCTCAGTGAAGATCTTATATACAAGATCATTTTCTTGATTTTTCTCATCAGTGATGGATATGGACAGAGACAAGACGGCGGAGAAGATATTAAATCTCACCCTAGAGATCCTCTTTCGGCTTACTGGAGAGGTGAGAGATTCTGATGACGTCACATTACAGTCATGGCCAGAAGTTTTGAGAATGACACAAATATTATATTTTCACATGATCTGCTGCCCTCTGGTTTTTATGTGTGTTTGACAGATGTTTTTATCACAGACAGAAGTATAATAATTGCAAACATATGAATAACAAAAGCTTATATTGACAGTTAGAATGAGTTAATGCAGCAAGTCAATATTTCCAGTGTTGACCCTTCTTCTTCAGGACCTCTGCAATTCTCCCTGGCATGCTCTCAATCAACTTCTGGACCAAATCCTGACTGATAGCAGTCCATTCTTGCACAATGAATGCTTTCATTTTGTCAGAATTTTTCGGTTTTTGTTTGTCCACCCATCTCTTGATGATTGACCACAAGTTCTCAATGGGATTAAGATCTGGGGAGTTTCCAGGCCATGGACCCAAAATCTCTGTTTTGTTCCCTGAGCCATTTAGTTATCACCTTTGCTTTATGGCAAGGTGCTCCATCATGCTGGAAAAGGCATTGTTGATCACCAAACTGCTCTTGGAGGGTTGGGAGAAGTTGCTCTTGGAGGACATTCTGGTACCATTCTTTATTCATGGCTGTGTTTTTAGGCAAGACTGTGAGAGAGCCGATTCCCTTGGCTGAGAAGCAACCGCACACATGAATGGTTTCAGGATGCTTAACAGTTGGCATGAGACAAGACTGGTGGTAGCGCTCACCTTGTCTTCTCCGAATGAGGCGTTTTCCTGATGTCCCAAACAATCGAAAAGTGGATTCATCAGAGAAAATAACTTTACCCCAGTCCTCAGCAGTCCACTGCCTGTACCTTTTGCAGAATATCAGTCTGTCCATGATGTTTTTTCTGGAGAGATGTGGCTTCTTTGCTGCCCTCCTTGAGAACAGGCCTTTCTCCAAGAGTCTCCGCCTCACAGTGCGTGCAGATGCACTCACACCTGCCTGCTGCCATTCCTGAGCAAGCTCTGCACTGCTGGTAGCCCGATCCCGCAGCTGAAACACTTTTAAGAGACGGTCCTGGCGATTGCTGGTCTTTCTTGGGCGCCCTGAAGCCTTTTTGGCAACAATGGGAACTCTCTCCTTGAAGTTCTTGATGATGCGATAGATTGTTGACTGAGGTGCAATCTTTCTAGCTGCGATACTCTTCCCAGTTAGGCCATTTTTGTGCATTGCAATGATGACTGCACGTGTTTCTTTAGAGAATAACCATGGTTAACAGAAGAGAAACAATGATGCCAAGCACCAGCCTCCTTTTAAAGTGTCCAGTGGTGTCAGTCTTACTTAATCATGACAGATTGATCTCCAGCCATGTCCTCATCAACACCCACACCTGTGTTAATGGAGCAATCACTGAAAAGAGATTAGCTGGTCCTTTTAAGGCAGGGCTGCAATGATGTTGAAATGTGTTTTGAGGGATAAAGTTCATTTTCTAGCCAAATATTGACTTTGCAAGTAATTGCTGTTAAGCTGATCACTCTTTATAACATTCTGGAGTATATGCAAATTGCCATTAGAAAAAGTGAAGCAGTAGACTTTGTAAAAATTAATATTTGTGTCATTCTCAAAACTTTTGGCCATGACTGTACATCATTCTTATCTATGGGAAAAACAGATGGACAGAACTGGAGAGGTGAGGACTCTGGAAATGTCTGTAGTGAGATTTATTAATGTGTCTCTCCATATCCAGGATTACACAATAGTGAAGAAGAACTCTAGTGAGCACTGTCAGGATCGTTTGTCTGAGGGATGGGGAAGACCCTTGAACCCAAACACGGGGCCTCCACCTCTGCTCCTGATGCATGAGAAAATCAATGACTATAAGATCCTAGAACTCTCCTACAAGATGACTGAGCTGCTGACTGGAGAGGTGACACTGCTGGGACATTATACAGTAACACTATGAAGGGATCGGGGGGGTGACGATGTCATTGTGTGTGTCAGGTTCCTATAAGGTGTCAGGATGTCGCTGTCTATTTCTCCATGGAGGAGTGGGAGTATTTAGAAGGACACAAAGGTCTGTACAAGGATGTCATATTGCAGGTTCCCCAGCCCCTCACATCACCAGGTAATAGACAGGACTAAATACACATGGCCCATAATTATCTGTATATAAAGAATGAATTCAGTCCCTGTATGTGTTTCCTCCAGATCTATCCAGTAAGAGGACAACACCAGAGAGATGTCCCCGTCCTCTTCTTCCACAGGACTGTAAACAAGAAGATCCCAATGTTCCTCAGGATCATCAGGTAGATGGAGAGAAGGTGTCGTGAGATTTCCCCTATGATGTGTAGACGGCTGTGAAGCTCTTGTGCTCAGTCTTGTTTTATCCCCAGTATTATATGTTTTATACTTGTGTAATGAGAACGGTGGAGATGGCAGGATTAGAGCTGATCATAGATGTGACTTCTCCATCTGTCTGTGACTTTTACAATATTTGTTTCAGGGTGAAGATCTGACGCATATTATTACTACAGAGACATATGTGAGGGGAGATGAGCCGTGTAAAGAGGAAATTCCTACATATGACTACCCAGGTGAGTAGTAACCAATAAATGCAGGGAAGTCACAGATTCTTCTCAGTCACAGACCGTGGCTGCTTTATCGGGCGTGTAGTCTTGCCTTCTCACAATCGAGTGAAAACCATTTTGCCTCTAAACCATAACATTCTCCTCCAGCAAAAACTGTTCAAATGACTTTAGGCATTGAAAGCCCATTTCAATAGAACTTACAACCTGGAAAATCCACCTACCACCTGTGATTAGAAGATGCTGACTGTTACCTGCCCAGATCTGAAAATTACAAAGCCAAATTACAGTGTTCGTAGAATGTGCTGACAAATTAGTAAATCAGTTGAATAAAAATATTATGATGGGACTGTAAGAGAAAGTATAGCGCCAGCCTCTCTCCGTGCGGTTTCTCTCACCCAGCAGAGATACCAAAGTACACACCGCTGCACCCCCTTCCTTCTCCATCTTCTTTTTGCAGTTCTGCAGCTGCCCTGAGTGCGTGCAGTGCACAAAGGTCCCAGGTAACTGTACTTACGGCATGCGCGCACACACTTCCCCTTTCTAAAAGGGACCGCGTGCGTTCCCCAACATGGAGGTTCCTGTGCAATGTTAAGTTTGTTTCTTAACACTTTTGTGACTTCTCAGCTCCCAGTGCATGTATCCCTGTAAACTGCACCTGCCAGTGCGCATCTCTACGTCAGCCGCTCCTGCTGCACTTGCCATTGCTCATCTCTACGTCAACCAGTCCCGCAGCATCTGCCAGTGCTCACCTCTGTCACCTGATCCAGTTGCACTTGCTAGTGCTCATCTCTCCGTCAGCTGGTCCAGTCTGCATTCATGGTACCTGTCTTATTACTCTGCCTGCCTCCATCTATTGGACAGTACCTTGGGCCGCCCCATCTACCCGTTCTTAGGAGCTCAGCTGCCATCTACCGAAGTCCTGGAGTAGCACCTGGACCACCTCCCTTGTCTCTCCTCCAATCGGTATCACATGCTGCTGTAAATCCATGGTCAAATTGGGTGAGGCTCCTAGTCCCGACCCACCAGATCTTGCTTGGGCTCCGTCACAGGGGTTCCACCACCAAGCCTGTTACAGAAAGTGGAGGGTAATGATGCTGATATCTTATTGATGAATCTACTTTCTTTCCCTTCTGTTCTGCTGAATGTGCTCATATGGTCCCTACAAGAACAGGTCCAGTCTTTCTGACCAAACTTCACTTTTATGATCGACAATATTAAACGTGCAGTGAGGCCAAGTGTGAATTTCTGTACAATAAAGACAGCGTTTCCCCTTATCCTGACTTTATCCTGTGATAAAGCAGGTAGACATAGCTGATCTTGAATTTATCTTCCTCTGCGTTCACTCTGTATTTTGATGCCACATATGTGCAGGAAGTAGTGCCCCTGTGTGGAAATAACCTCTTTTAGGCACAAAGAGTTATTTTTGTATCATGTAGGATTTTGATACAGATCGTGGTGCTGTGTGACCAACACAGATCTCAGCACCCCTTCCTTAGAATAATCACCCCAAATATGCACTACTTTATCTATATTGGTGCGATACTGTTTATTACCAAGTACGGATATTAGTCTATTTAGCCTGCTATTTGATGCCTTATTTTCTGGACCAAACAGGTCAGCTAATGAGTCAGTGACCGACCCATGGGGTAAGTACCTTGGTATTGTGACTGGGCCCTTTGACACAGTCCAGTATTTACCTTGTTAATACCTCGGCCTTGACAGTGAATGACATGGGGGGGGGGGGGTTATGCTACTTTGCTACTGGTACTCTGGATGTTCTACACTGCTCAAAAAAATAAAGGGAACACTAAAATCCCACATCCTAGATATCACTGGATGAAATATTCCAGTTGTAAATCTATATTCATTATATAGTGGAATGTGTTGAGAGCAATAAAACATAAAAATGATCAGTGTAAATCAAAATTAATATCCCATGGATGTCTGGATTTGGAATGATACTCAAAATCAAAGTGGAAAATCAAATTACATGCTAATCCAACTTCAGTGGAAATGCCTCAAGACAAGGAAATGATGCTCGTTGTGTGTTTGTGGCCTACATGTGCCTGTATGACCTCCCTTCAACACCTGGGTGTGCTCCTGATGAGGTGGTGGATGGTCTGAGGGATCTCCTCCCAGACCTGGACTAAAGCATCTCATCTCGGTACCTAATAGCAGTCAGACTACCTCTGGCGAGCACATGGAGTGCTGTGTGGCCCTCCAAAGAAATGCCACCCCACACCATTACTGACCTAGTGCCAAACCGGTCATGCTGAAGAATGTTGCAGGTAGCAGCTCGCTTTCCATGGCGTCTCCAGACTCTCATGTCTGTCACGTGTGCTCAGTATGAACCTGCTTTCTTCTGTGAAGAGCACAGGGCGCCAGTGGCGAATTTGCCAATCCTGGTGTACTGTGGCAAATGCCAAGCGTCCTGCACAGTGTTGGGCTGTGAGCACAACCCCCATCTGTGGACGTCAGACCATCCTCATGGAGTCGGTTTCTAACCGTTTGTGCAGACACATACACATTTGTGGCCTGCTGGAGGTCATTTTGCAGGGCTCTGGCAGTGCTCCTCCTGTAAGTCCTTGCACAAAGGCGGAGGTAGCGGTCCAGCTGCTGGGTTGCTGCCCTCCTACGGCCCCCTCCACGTCTACTGGTGTATTGGCCTGTCTCCATGTAGCGCCTCCAGCCTCTGGACACTACGCTGACAGACACAGCAAACCTTCTTGCCACAGCTCGCATTGATGTGCCATCCTGGATGAGCTGCACTACCTGAGCCACTTGTGTGGGTTGTAGAGTCCGTCTCATGCTACCACGAGTGTGAAAGCACAACCAACATTCAAAAGTGGCCAAAACATCAGCCAGAAAGCATTGATTTTGAGATGTGGTCTGTTTCACACCTGCAGAACCACTCCTTTATTGAGTGTGTCTTGATAATTGCCAATAATTTACATCTATTTCATTTGCACAACAGCATGTGAAATTGATTGTCAATCAGTGTTGCTTCCTAAAGGTACTGCCACACTAAACAATCCCGCTAGCGATCACGATAACGACGCATACTAATGCGATCGCTAGCGGGATTGTTTCTATATCGCTAAATGCGGCCACATTTAGCGATATAGTTAACGACGCTATCGCCGTTAGCGATCTTCTTAACGACTTTAGCGGTACAAAAGTACCGCTAAATCGCTAAGAAAAGGTGCAACACAGCGATTAGATACTTACCCAGCGGGAGCGCCGATGAGAAAATAGGGTCCGGAACGATTCCAGCGACGAGCGAGATCACAGCAGGAAGCTCGTCGCTGGAAGCTGCCGCACTGAACAATATCGCTAACGGGATCGCTAAATAGTGACGTTTTTTAGCGATCCCGTTAGCGATATTGTTTAGTGTGGCATACCCTTAAGTGGACAGTTTGATTTCACAGAAGTTTGATTCACTTGGAGTTATATTCTGTTGTTTAAGTGTTCCCTTTATTTTTTTGAGCAGTGTATTTAGTTTCTTGCACAATTGCACTTTTTCTATATGTTGTATGTGAATTTTTAATTAGTTCCTAGTTTGCAAAGACTTACATAGAATTGTGATAAACTATACAAAAACATTACACCTGTGCCATGATATATCTCTAAGCTGTGCGTGGCTGATGGCTGTAATATACGTTTATTCACGCCTGCAGGAAATGTGTTGGCTTGCCTCGAGCCCTGTTTTTATGGTTTCGCTCCATGTCATAAATTACATTATATTTTCATTCCTAAGGAATTCAGATTACTGCACAATCTCTCCTGAAATGGGGAACACTAATACTTTCTTTACTCTTCTGGTCAGGACTCACAGTAGCTCCAATAGTCCACAATAAATGAGTGCAGCTCCGAATTAGTGTTGGAGTTTTCGCCCCAAACATACATATCTTTTAAGTCTGTCTTTTTTTTGCAGGTTCATCCTGTATGATAGTTTGAATGTAGCGGGATTGGCCTGCCTCACTTATGAGTCTGTAACTCCCTAGTAGTCTTTATAAAAAAAAAAAATCTCCATTTCCTCTTCCAAATGCCAGAGAGCTAAATTTCAGACACCTCAGCTCTGCATTATTAAAAAAAAGTTTTGTTTGAATGTGTAATATTTCTTCTTGAAACTAATCTGACAAATATTGGCCCTTACGATAGTTTAGATTGCCAAGAACCACCAAGCACCATACTCTAATTACTGCAGAGAGGTTTCACCACTAGTTACTCATTTTTGACCAATGAAGACAGTTGAGTTTGATCATTTCACTAGTTGTGTTATTGTCTATGATCAGTTTTTGACTGCAGCAGTTAGTGCCCAAAATACTCTTATTTACCACTTTCCGCAGCCAGTTTTGTGCTCCTAATCAGGGCCCATTTTCTAATCTGACGTTTGTCACTGTATCTGGTAATAATGTTGGAACTATTCACAAAGGATAATAAGTAACAAATGGACTTTACAAATTATTTTCCAACTTCTCTTGAATCCCTCAATACCCTATATACGGTTGTACACAACTGTCTGGGCACACGACAGGATTAAGAAGAGAATGAGCGCTGTTTAGCTATATGAATGCAGATTTTGCTGGAATAGCTTGCAGACACTATGTATTGGAGGCACTGTTCATGGTCACCTGGCCGCTCAAAAGATGGCTACCATTTACAGGCTTGGCGTGATCTACTCCGTTTTCCTGATCCCAGGGAGTGTCTTGCTCATCACACTTTAACCCCCTGTAGAGGTCTGTACTCACTCTGCTGCTCTTGAGGTAGGCACAGAAGGCGGTTTTCATGCAAAGTAAAGGCATGTTTATTCAACTTCATAAACCCCTTCAGGTGGCAAAACAAAACAGAGCCTTGTCAGGCACAAAGTGAAAAACAAACTGAAAACAAATAGTCCATATAGTATTGCGTGTCCGCCCGCTCAGGTCTGTACCTTTAGCAACACACACTGAAGGTGAACACGAACTGCAAATAAATAGTCCATATAGCACTGCGGTTCTGCCTGCTCAGGTCAGAGTCTTTAGCAACACACACTGTTGATCTCCACACCTCCAGCTACAAACACTGAATGAGAGACTCTGCTTCCATTTTATCTGCCAAACCATGCCCCTGGAGTTGGGATATGTGAGCGGTCATTCTCATCTATCTCTTATGAACGCTCGTAAAACCCAGCCCTGGAATGGCCAAATAACTCTCTCAGAACTATAGGTGCTGAAGCATACTTCTGAGCTCACATCACCGCAGCTAACAGCCGCAATGACACATATCTTCCCTCAAGGACTTGACCGGCGGCCCTCTGCCCAAAGCCGGGGTGGCTTGGCACCTTCTGCCAATAAACAGTGGACTCTTGACAGAGCGTCAGCATTGCTATGCAGTTTCCCTGACCTATGCTCCACATGGAAGTTAAAATTCTGAAGTGCTAGGAACCACCTGGTCACTCGGCATTGTTCCCTTTTTTCTCCCTCATCCACTTCAGTGGGGCATGTCTGACACCAGTCTGATCTTCCTGCCCAAGAGGTAGTACCTTAGAACGTCCAACGCCCAATTGATGGCTAAACATTCCTTCTCCATTGTATAGTTTTTTTCTCACAGGATGACAACTTCCGGCTAAGATAAATTATGGGGTGCTCTTCCCCGTTCACCTCTTGAGATAAGACAGCGCCCTGCCCAACATCTGACACGTTTGTCTGGACTACAAACTCCTTGAAGAAATCGGGTGCTTCCAGCATCGGCTGTTTGCACAGAGCCAGCTTTAGTTCCTGGAAGGCCGTCTCAGCTTCTGGAGACCACTTAGCCATAGCCGACTCTGTCCCTTTAAGGAGGTCTGTCAGAGAGGCAGCTACCATGGCGAAGTTTGGGATAAACCGGCGGTAATATCCCACAATGCCCAGGAACACCCTGACCTGCTTCTTTGAGAGGGGTTGTGCCAGCCATGGATCACCTCAGCTTTATTTATCTGGGGCTTTATTTCGCCCCTGACTACAACGTAGCCCAAGTATCTCGCTTCCTCCATTTCCAAGGCACACTTTTTCGGGTGTATGGACAACCCCGTCTGCCGTAGAGCATCAAATATCGCCTGGACCTTGCTTAAATGACTTCCCCAATCCTGGCTGAAGATCACAATATCGTCCAGGTAGGCCGCTGCATGCCTCATGTGGGGAGCTAGGATCCAGTCCATGGCTCTCTGGAACATTGCTGGAACACCTTGTAAACCAAACGGCATGCTTGTGTATTGGAAACATCCATCTGGGGTTGAGAATGCAGTCTTCTCTTTGGTGCCTTGGGACATAGGGATTTGCCAACACCCTTTTGTGAGATCAGGGGTAGTAATGTACCGAGCCGGCCCTAGCCTCTCAATTAATTCATCGCCCTGGGGCATCAGGTAGGCATCGGTCTTAGAAATCTCGTTCAGCTTCTGATAGTCATTGCAAAATCGCCATTCCCCATCTGGTTTCGGTACTAGAACTATTGGACTGGACCAAACACTCTTGGATTCCTCGATGACTCCCAGGCTCAGCATCCGCTTCACCTCCTTTGAGATCACCTCTCAGCGTGCTTCGGGAATCCGGAATGGCTTCAAGTTGACTCGGACATGAGGCTCCATCAGGACGTCATGCTCTATGACATTCATACAACCGGGAAGTTCCGAGAACAGGTCTCTGTTACGCTGTAGCAACTCACAGCACTGCTGCTTCTGCGAGCAAGACAAAGTGTCTGCCACCTTAACATTCTCCACACCAACATTGGACTTGGCCAGCAGCAGACAAGGAGCTTCCACGAGTTCTCTGTCCTGGCTCCGTTTGATCAGGTTCACGTGGTACACCTGGTAGGGCTTCCGCTTCCCCGGTTGGTGGACTTTGTAGTTGACCTCACTGACTTTCTCCACTACCTCATAGGGACCCTGCCACTTGGCCAGGAATTTAGTCTCTACCGTGGGTACCAGCACAAGTACTCGATCCCCTGGGTTGAACTGTCTTACCCTGACAGACCTATTATACACCCTGGACTGGGCTTCCTGAGCCTTAAAGAGGTGCCCCTTCACAATGGGCATCACATTGGCAATCCTTTCTTGCATCTGGGTGACCTGCTCTACCATGCTTCTATAGAGGGTGGTTTCAGCCTCCCAGGATTCATTCTCCACATCCAGGAGCCTTCAAGGGTGTTGCCCATAGAGCAATTCAAATGGGGAGAATCCAGTGGAAGCTTGGGGAACTTCCCAGGTGGAAAACAACAGGTAAGGCAGCACACAATCCCTGTCTCTGCAATCCTTCACCACTGGTTTCTTCAGCATAGCCTTCAATGTTTTGTTAAACCTCTCCACCAGCCCATCAGTCTGGGGATGGTACACTGCGGTTCTGAGCTGGGAAATTTGCATGGTCTTGCACAACTCCCTCATGACCTTCGACATGAAGGGGGTCTCTTGGTCAGTCAGTATCTCCTTCGGCAGCTTGGTTCGGGAGAAGATATGGAACAGTTCCTTAGAGATACACTTGGCAGAGGCATTTCTTAAGGGTACCGGGTAGCATAATCCAGGATCACCAATATGTATTGATGTCCTCTTGCAGACTTTACCAGGGTTCCCACCAGATCCATCGCTATTCGCTCGAATGGCACCTCGATGATGGGCAACGGTACCAGAGGACTGAAGTGGGCCACTGGTGAGGTCAGCTGGCACGTCGGGCAGTAACGACAGTAGTTCAAGATTTCTCTGTAACTCCCCGGACAGTAGAATCTCTGCAGAATGCGCTCCTGGGTCTTATCTGCCCCAGGTGACCACCCACCACATGGGAATGAGCCATGTCAAACACCCTGCGTCTATAGGGTCCTGGTACAAATAACTGCTCTATCACCTTGCCCCTTGGCTTGGTTACTCTATGAAGCAGATCCCTAAACTGAGGGAACCAATTGTCAGCCCCTGGCTCCTGAGGCAAACCATTTAACACAATTCCATTTTCAAATGCCCCTTAAGAGTTAGGTCCCTGAGTAGGGCAGTTCCAAAGTTTTCCCCATTTGGGACAGGGGAGGTTTGTCACTGCGACAAGCTTACTCGTGCACCGGTTGCGCCCTGACAGTCAGTCCTAAACAAGCCAAGATCTCGGCCTTCAACATGGCTTATTCTTATGCGTCCTGCAACGCCAAGTCATAATAAGCCTGTGGTTCACCTGTCAAATATGGTGCCAGAATCACCGCCCACTGCTCCGGAGGCAATTTCTCCCTCTCTGCCACCCTATCAAACACCGCCAGGAACTCCTCGACGTCATCTCATGGGGTCATCTTTTGCAATGCTCTTTTTACTGTTTTTTCTCATGTGAGAGTCATCACCTGGATTTGGGGTTGGGGCAGTCGTCTTGCCAAGGACTGCCTCAGCTAGGAGTTCCATTTGCTGCCGGTGCTCCGTCTGTAGCTGCTGCCACTTCTGTTGCTGCTGGAGATTAGCCTGTACCAGTTGCTTTATCAATTCCTCCATGTTGTCAGATTTTGCTCCTGCAGCCACTTTCACCCAGGACATGCTTTATCGGCAGTCACACTGTTTCTTGGGATTCATGCCTGTGCTTCTAGCACCAATTGTAGAAGTCTGTGCTCAGCTGCTCTTGAGGTAGGCACAGGAGGCGGTTTTCATGCAAAGTCCAGGCTAGTTTACTCACCTTCATAAACCACTCCAGTTGGCAAAACAAAATAGAGCCTTGTCAGGCACAAAGTGAAAACAAATAGTCCATATGGTATTGCGGCTCCACCCACTCAGGTCAGTACCTTTAGCAACACACACTGGAAGTCTCCACACCTCCAGCCACAGACACTAAATGAGAGACTCTGCCTCCATTTAATCTGCAATACCACGCCCCTGGAGTTGGAATATGTGAGCGTTCATTCCCACCCATCTCTTATGACCGCTTGTAAAACCTGGCACTGGAATGGCCAAATAACTCTCATACTTTTGAGCTCACATCACCCCAGCTATCAGCTGCGATGACACATATCTCCCCTCAAGGACTTGTCCAGTGGCCCCCTTAGACTCCCTACATGTTTCTGGACTTACATAGAGATTCCTAGGCTTGGGCCATGGTATTACCTACTCTTCTGTGGTGTGTATGGCAAGAAGAATAGTTAGGTAGCCGGGTCAGAACGAAGTCGGCAGAGAAAATACAAAATCAGAAGACAGCTTCTGGCAGTATGCTCTGAGCTTTAGTAGGGTGTGGTGCTTTCCAGTTGGGTGTGTGTCCAGACTACTTCAGCTGTACACACACCCATGTTGCCAGATCGGATGGTACAACAGATCCCAGGCACCTTAATCTTAGTGGCTGCACAAAACCTGTGCCTGCCGGTGCTTCTGGTTCCAACATCTCCTCTGTTCCCAGCTCCACATGCAGAATAAATAAGGCGGTGCCTTGTGCCAGAAACAGACATCGCTGGAGCAGATCCCAGAGGAGATGGGACACACCATTTGCAGAAGCCCTAACATGACAAAATGGCAGAAACCAGAGCAGTGGAAAGCCCCATAAAGAGACTCCATTTTTGAAATTATAGCCCCCAGTGAATTAATCTATAGGAGTAGTGATTATTTCAGCAGCAGATGGAAGGAAGGGAGACAGTCATTACTAGTGGGTAGGCGGAGCCCACACAGGATAGAACACCTCAGATTAAAAAAGTGTTGACCGGCCCCTCCAGCTTGGGCTCCTCCTACTCCAGCTCTCCAGTCTAAAATTTGAGGTCACAGAGGATAGTCGCTGCTGGAGCAGCTCCTCAGAAAAATTTTTTATTTTTATCGGACAGAGACTTGGACCCCGTGGTCTTGAGGTCTCGGGTCTCAGCGCTGCTGGACCCCCAACCCTCCCTTGGCGGATCTGTATTACCCTTTAAGGTGGTCCCTGCAGAACCCTGCCGGCCCTGGGGGATGAGGGTTGCTTTCCTGGCGGGGACGCAAACCGCGCTTCTGGGGTCACTGTGTTCTCCGCCCTGGGGGGAAGCTATGGGCACAGCGCCACAAATCCCTGGGGGTCCCTGTGGTGCTCAGCTGGGTGAGTACTCAGCATGTTAAATGTGTTTTGAGTGCTTCAGCGGCTGCTGCGGAGCCGCTGCTACATGTATTCATGTTGGTGACTTGTGTTTTTTGTCCGCAGGCGGATGTCTGCGGGACATGGGAGCGGGGCAGGAGCGGAGAGCGGAGGAGTTCGCGCTTTCCCGGTCTTTCGCGGGCAGGAAGCGCTCTGAGCGCGCGCTTTCTCCTGTCCCTCCTCTTCCGGCTTCTCTCTTTCTCACAGCGCGGCGGCCATTACTGAACGGCTTCCTCGGGCTCCTTGCTCTCCTCTCCTCCCGACAGACCGAAGGAACACTGCACCGCGGCCAGCTGGGTGAGTCGCTTCTGCCGGTCAGGGCAGAAGCTTAACTCCCTCACCCCCACAGCGCAGGGCACCTTTCTGAGGCACTATTAGGTGGCAGACTGCGCTGTCCTGCAGCTGTTACCTCATATAGAGGTCTTTTTTTGTCTGGGGCTCGCACATCCTTTTCATTTAACGGAGGTTGTGGGGAGTCTGCGACATTAACCCCTTGGTAGGCGGTTAACCCTTAATTGGGGGACAGCTGGGGTAGCCCTCTCTTTAAGAGCTTTAACCCTTCAGCGTTCGTTTTTCTTTCCCTTAAGAAACCACACTGTTCTAGTTACTGACAGGTTTAACCTGCCTTATACTGTGTGAGGGCATGTCAGATCAGGGTCCAGGAGGTGCGGACCGTCTCCCAGGTCCGCTACAGGATCAGTCTCGCGTATCTGACACGCAGGAGTCCTCGACGGCGTCAAGCGCAGCGGTCGGAGGTTTCAGTGATGTCAAAATGGAGGTCCTCACTCGTTCTATTGATGGCCTGTCTGACCTTCTAGGTTATTGGGTGTCAGCTAGATCCTCTCATGGCAGGAAGCGCCACAGGCCGGTACTGTCCTTCCCGCGTAGCGACTCGGAGATCTCTGGTATGGAGGGTTCCCCTTCAAGCTCGGATGGGGAGATGTCCGATTCGGATAAGGAGGATCGGCAGGGACACTCTGCCTCTCTTTTGGGCCGTGCAGAGGCTTTTATTGGAGCCATGAGGGAGGCGTTACAGTTACCGGAGGAGGTAACTAGATGTCCTGGTAAATCGGCCCGGATGTTTCAGGAGTCGCATAGGTCGCGATCGGCATTACCATCTCTGGATGAGCTTAATGGGGCAGTGGAGAAGGAACGCCTGTGTCCAGATAAACGTTTTCAGGGGACACGGTTTTTTGAGACCCTGTATCCGTGCTCGACGGAGTTGATTGATAATTGGATTCCTTCTCCTGAAGTGGATGTCCCTTTATCCCAGCTTAGCAAATCCTCATTACTTCCTGTTAAAGGGAAGGCGAGTCTGCAGGATCCGCTGGACAGAAAAACGGAGATGGCGGCGAAATCCATCTACGAGGCTGCGGGTCGTGGATTCAGAGCGGTGCTAGGATCCATGTGTGCTTGTAAAGCCTCCCTGAGCTGGTTGGACCGTCTACGGACGGCGTGGCAAGATGGATCCCCGCTATCCGAGGTAGATGGGCTTTTCAAGTTGTTGGAGGATGCAGCCCGATATGGCAGCGATGCAGGTTTGGATACTGCGTCACTGCTGTCCAGGGCGCAATCCTCGGCAGTCACAGTCAGAAGAGCACTGTGGCTTAGACAGTGGACCGGGGACGCGGTTTCCAAGCAAGGTTTGCTATCTTTAGCTTACAAGGGTGGTCAGCTATTTGGATCTGACCTCACGGAGCTGATTGTCAAGGCAAAGGCAAAAGAAACGGCCTTACCGCAGCGAAGAGCTGTGGCTTCTGCGTCTGGCAGGCCTAGTGCCGGTAGTAGTCGGCGGCCTTTTTGGTCCAGGGGACGGTTCGGTCAGCCCTCTTGGGGATCGGGTCGTCCCTCTTTTTCAGGAAAAAAGACCTCAGAAGTCCCGCACTCCCTGGAAACAGAGCTTCCGTCAAGACAAGCGGGAAGCTGACAAAAAGCCCGCTAAGGTGGACTGACGCCAGGGTCTCACTCGAGGGCTCTCGAGTGGGGGGTCGCCTGCTCCAATTCGAATAGACTTGGGCGTCCCGCGTTTCGGACGCCTGGGTGACGCGGGTTGTGTCGGCAGGCTACTTCATAGAGTTTCTTTCTCGACCCCCGGACAGGTTTTGCCAATCTCGCATTCCGTCAGAGCCTGAGCTATTTGCCGCTCTACTGCGGGAAGTCGATTCCCTTCTGCAGAAGGTTGTGGTGGTACCGATTCCGCCGGAGGACCGGGGAAGAGGGTTTTATTCCAACCTCTTTGTGGTCCCCAAAAAGGAGGACAAATTTTGCCCCATTCTGGATCTCAAAAGATTGAATCGGCATGTCCGCACCCGGAAATTCCGCATGGAGTCGCTTCGCTCGGTTGTGGCGGTCCTGTCGCAGAACGACTTTTTGGTGTCAATCGACATTCGCTTATTTGCATGTTCCCGTCGGAAGGGCCCACCAACGCTTCCTTCGTTTTGCCATAGGTCAGGACCATTACCAGTTTGTGGCCCTGCCATTCGGGTTGGCCTCAGCGCCCAGAGTTTTTACGAAAATTCTGGCACCTCTCATGGCGATCCTTCGAAGACAGGGGGTTACGATTCTTCCCTACCTGGACGACCTTTTGATTGTTTCGTCCTCAAAGGAGGAGGCGGTGACGGCTCGCAATCTATCCCTTCAGCTCCTGGAGGACTTCGGGTGGCTGGTCAATTGGGAGAAGTCGTCTCTGGAACCGTCGCAGTCAATCCGGTTTTTGGGGATGCATTTCGACACGGTACGAGCAGTGGTGTCCCTGCCTCCAGACAAGCAAGCAAGTCTTCTTCGACATGTACAGGTTATGAAGTCTTCGACAGCAATGTCCCTTCGAAGGTGTATGCGCCTTCTGGGTTTGATGGTGGCGTCGATGGAGGCACTTCCGTTTGCATAATTTCATTCCAGGGCTCTCCAAATGCTCATTCTGAACCGTTGGGATCGATCGCAGGCTTCACTGGATTGCAGTGTCATCATCTCCCACAGGGTGCGAGAGTCTCTAGGATGGTGGTTACGTCCGGAAGCGTTATCCCTGGGGAAGTCCTTCCTCCTTCTGAGGTGGCCGGTCATAACCACCGATGCCAGCCTGACGGGCTGGGGGGGTGTCTGGATCGATCTCTGGATTCAGGGAATATGGTCGCCGGAAGAGTCTGTCCTGCCGATCAACATCCTGGAATTGAGGGCAATTTTCCTTTGCCTCCAACACTGGACGGTCCCTTTAAGCGGTCTGCCAGTCCGAGTGCAGACAGACAACGCGACGGCGGTCGCGTATATCAACCATCAAGGTGGGACGAGGAGCTCCAGGCTCATGATGGAGGTGTCTCGGATCCTGGTATGGGCCGAGGCCAGGGTGCCAGCCATCTCTGCGATTCACATTCCAGGAGTTCAGAATATCACGGCGGACTTCCTCAGTCGCGAGAAGATGGATCCCGGAGAATGGAGTCTTCATCCGGAAATTTTTGCACTGCTGTGCTCCCGTTGGGGAACTCCCCAAGTGGATTTGATGGCATCCAGGTTCAATGCCAAGTTACCGACGTTCATGTCCAGGTACAAGGACCCGAAGGCTGTGGCGGTAGATGCTCTGGTGGCTCCGTGGGACCAATTCGAGCTAATCTATGTGTTCCCGCCGATATCCTTACTTCCTCTGGTGTTGCGTCGGATCAGACTGGAGAGAGTCCCGGCTATGTTGGTAGCCCCAGATTGGCCAAGGAGGACGTGGTTTTCGACGCTGGTGTCGCTTCTGACAGCGCCTCCACTTCCACTCCCTCTTCGCCCGGACCTGTTAACCCAAGGGCCCGTTCGTCATCCGGACCTGAAGTCTCTGCGTTTGACGGCGTGGCTCTTGAGACCGAAATCTTGACCCGTCAAGGTTTTTTCAGCCGAAGTCATTGCCACTCTGCGAGCTGCCAGAGGTCCGGCTACTACTAGGATTTATCACAAGACTTGGGAAGCCTTCTTTTCGTGGTGTTCGGGTTCTTCAAGGAACCCGAGGATTTTTTCCATTCCCAATTTGTTGGCCTTTTTGCAGTGCGGGCTGGACAAGGGTTTGGCAGTTAGCACTCTGAAGGGTCAGGTTTCTGCTCTGTCCTTGCTGTTTCGGAAGGCTATCGCCTCGCGTAGGGACGTACGTTCCTTTTCTCGCGGAGTAACCCGTCAGTCTCCGCCGCGGAAGGCGTTTGTGTCCCCTTGGCGGCTCAATCTTGTCTTGGAGGCTCTTCAACATGGGCCTTTTGAGCCTATGGACTCTGTTAGCCTTTCTTTGCTCTCCTGGAAGGTTGCCTTCCTAGTGGCGGTCACCTCTTTGAGAAGGGTTTCTGAGTTGGCGGCTCTTTCTTGTTCGCCTCCTTTTCTGGAGTTTCACCCGGATCGCGTAGTGCTTCGCACACGGGGCGACTTTCTACCTAAGGTGGTGTCACAATTTCATGTTAACCAGGATATTGTGTTGTCCTCGCTCTGTCCGGAACCGAGGAATGCGAAGGAACGGGCCTTGCGCACACATTGGATTTAGTGCGGGCTTTGAAGTTCTATTTGTCTATTACTCAAGGTTTTCGGAAGTCGGACTCTCTGTTTGTGATTCCAGCAGGTCGTCGGCGTGGTCAACGAGCTTCCAAGGACTCTACAGCTCGTTGGATTCGGTCGGCCATTTTAGAGGCTTACCGACTTAAGGGCGAACCTTGCCCGATTAAGATTCGAGCTCACTCCACGAGGGCTGTGGGTTCATCATGGGCTTTTCATCAAGGGGCCTCGGCAGCTCAGCTCTGCCGGGCGGCGACCTGGCGCTCCGTCCACACGTTTACAAAGTTTTATAGGGTGGACGTCAGTGCTTCCGCTGATGCGGCCTTAGGACGTAGAGTCCTGCAGGCGGCTGTAGTTTAAAGTTCTCGTTAACTTGTATTTAGCGCTAGTTGCGCATTTATCTAAGTTGTTGGGAATCTGCCTCTGTTGGTTTTTTCCCACCCTTAATTTCTGGACTGCTTTGGGACGTCCCACTAGTAATGACTGTGTCTCCCTTCCTTCCATCTGCTGCTGAAAGACTGATTTTGGTAAGACCTCACCTGTAAAATCCTTTTCAGCGAAGGAAGGAAGGGAGACACAGCTCCCTCCCATGACAGAAGTGTGTTGTTGTGTTTTCAGATGCGGCGTGACCCTTCTCTGATAGCGATTATCTGGGCTGAGGTCGGCGCGCTAAGGCTCTTTTCCAGCATTGCCAGCTCATCGCAGTGGTCAGGTTCAGTGAGTAGTACCTGGGACTGTGTGGTTTTTTCTGTTATATGCAAATCTGAAGTTTTTCAGAAGGGGTTATGTTGCTCCGCTGGTGATATTTGCTCTTCCTTAGCTTGTGTACGGACTGGAGAGCTGGAGTAGGAGGAGCCCAAGCTGGAGAAGCCAGTCAACACTTTTTTAATCTGAGGTGTTCTATCCTGTGTGGGCTCCGCCTACCCACTAGTAATGACTGTGTCTCCCTTCCTTCCTTCGCTGAAAAGGATTTTACAGGTAAGGTCTTACCAAAATCCGTCTTTTGACTCCACAGCCACATTAGGGATATTGGCACCCAGTGAATGTTAGCGACTGAACAGTGCACATTTGCCATTTTATTACCCAACACAGAGATGAGTAGAAGTTTTTCTTTGTATTATTTTCACCTACATAACATTTTTTGGTGGCTTTTCATTCCATATTTGGGGGACAGAATAAACAAACAGTTGAACACCATGCTTTACTGGTTCATCATATGAGATTTTCTATCAGAGTGTGAACTGTCATTGTCTTGATGAATGATTCAATATTTTTACATAACTTGCCATTTTTACGGACAGTTTAAGTAGAAATTTAAAAAATATAAATTTCAAGGATATTTTATTAAAAAATATTTGTTTTTGTTCTTGGCAGATGACTGTACTAGGAGATCAGAGGGACAACTGACATCTTCAGTTTTTAAATCAGATGATCTTGTGGTCCCACAGGATACAATTGAAGTGAATGCCATTACTCCAGATATACCATCATCCATTCACAGCAAAGATCTGTCATCTGATTCTTTGAAACATGTCCCGTTTTCTAATTTATTATCGACTATGAAGGAAAATCAAAGTCACAAAATAAGCATTAAAAATCAAACTGCTCCAAAATCAAAGAAGTCCTTTTCACGTTCAGAACATGAAAATTGTTTTCCCGTTGAAAATTCTTTTCCTAAACATAACAAAATTCACATAACAGAGAACAGATATTCTTGTTCCAAATGTGGAAAATGTTTTAACCAGAAATCACATCTTGTTAGGCACCAGAGAACTCACACAGGGGAGAAGCCATTTTCCTGTTCAGAATGTAGAAAATATTTTACACAGAAATCAGCTGTTGTTACACATCAGAGAACTCACACAGGGGAGAAGCCTTTTTCCTGTTCAGAATGTGGGAAATATTTTAAAAAGAAATGGAATCTTGTTATACACCATAGAACTCACACAGGGGAGAAGCCTTTTTTGTGTTCAGAATGTGGGAAATGTTTTAACCAGAAATCATATTTTGTTAAGCACCAGAGAACTCACACAGGGGAGAAGTCGTTTTCCTGTTCAGAATGTGGGAAATGTTTTAACCATAAATGGAATCTAGTTATACACCAAAGAAATCACACAGGGGAGAAGCCTTTTTCATGCTCAGAATGTGGGAAATGTTTTAACCAGAAATCTGATTTGGTTAAGCACCAGATAACTCACACAGGGGAGAAGCCTTATTCATGTTCAGAATGTGGGAAGTGTTTTAACCAAAAATCTAATTTTGTTAAGCACCAAAGAACTCACACAGGGGAAAAGCCTTTTTCCTGTGCAGAATGTGGGAAATATTTTTCACTTAAATCAAATTTTATTAAGCACCAGAGAACCCACACAGGGGAAAAGCCTTTTTCCTGTACAGAATGTGGGAAATATTTTACACAGAAATCAAATTTTGTTAAGCATGAGAGAACTCACACAGGGGAGAAGCCTTTTTCATGTTCAGAATGTGGGAAATGCTTTAACCTGAAATGGAATCTTGTTACACACCAACGAACTCACACAGGGGAGAAGCCTTTTTTATGTTCAGAATGTGGGAAATGTTTTAACCAGAAATCAGTTTTTGTTAAGCACCAGAGAACACACACTGGGGAAAAGCCATTTTCATGTTCAGAATGTGGAAAATGTTTTGTGCAGAAATCATCTCTTCTTAGTCACCAGGACAGTCACATAGAGGAGAAACCTTTTTCATGTTCTTAATGTTGGAAATATTATACACAGAAATCAATTCTTAATAAACATCAGAGAAGTCACACAGAGGAGAATCCTTTTTCATGTTCAGTGTTGGAAATGTTTTAACAGAAAATTATTTCTTAAATGGGTTGTCCACTCCTTATGTTTGGCCTTGTTAAAATAAAATACTCATACTCACTGACCGTTCCGATGCCATTCCAGCAGTGCTGGCACTCATATTCTTGGGGCTCACGAGAGATTGTTGTGTCACTTGAGCCCTACGCTCAATTAGTGCCAGCTCCATTGTCCCTGCCTTTGGACGTGTTGAACATCAAGAAGAAGCCAGGGCTGCAGCTGCTCTTTCACTTCCTCTTAAAGGGAATCTGTCACCCATTTTTTCCAATATGAGATGCGGCCACCGCATCCTGTAATGCTGTAGATACGCCCCCGACGTAACCTGAAAGATAAGAAAAATTAGTTATATTATACTCACATGGGGGGCGGTCCGGGTCTGATGGGTGTCGCGGTCCGGGTCCAATGCCTCCCATCTTCTAGCAATGACGTCCTCTTCCTTGCTTCTGTCGCACCTCCTGCGCAGGCGTTAATCTCTGCCCTGTTGAGGGTAGAGCAGAGTACTGCAGTGCGCAAGTGCCGGACCTCTCTGACCTTTCCCAGCGTCTGCGCACTGCAGTACTCTGCTCTGCCCTCAACAGGGCAGAGAATTACACCTGCGCAGGAGCCGCGACAGAAGCAAGGAAGAGGACGTCATTGCTAGAAGATGGGAGGCACCGGACCGCGACACCCATCGGACCCGGACCACCCCGGGTGAGTATAATATGACTCGTTTTTCTTATCTTTCAGGTTACATCGGGGGCTTATCTACAGCATTACAGAATGCTGTAGATAAGCCGCTAATGGCGGTGGCCTCATCTCGTAGGGGAAAAAAATAGGTGACAGATTCCCTTTAATGTTCGATTTGCATGAAGGTGGTCACTGAGAGAATTGCTCTCTCCTCCAGCCCCACACTTATCTAACTGGTGCAGAGCAGGAGTGGAAGGTACCAAGACCTGCACAGAGGCTGCACGTCTTGAGTGAGCAGCTGAAGAACCTTCCACCTGACTAGCTCAAGGACCTTGATTACATGATCTGAAATCACATGACCTGGAAGGATATGTAAATGTCCATATGTATTAGTACTGAGTGCGACACTGTCCATGCAGCAGTGTTGTGTGTGTGTGTGTGTATTTATATACATATATATATATATATATATACACATATTATATATATATATATATATATATATATACACAGTACAGACCAAAAGTTTGGACACACCTCATTTAAAGATTTTTCTGTATTTTCATGACTATGAAAATTGTACATTCACACTGAAGGCATCAAAGCTATGAATTAACACATGTGGATTTATATACTTAACAAAAAAGTGTGAAACAACTGAAAATAAGTCTTATATTCTAGGTTCTTCAAAGTAGCCACCTTTTGCTTTGATTACTGCTTTGCACACTCTTGGCATTCCCTTGATGAGCTTCAAGAAGTAGTCACCGGAAATGGTCTTCCAACAATCTTGAATGAGTTCCCAGAGATGCTTAGCACTTGTTGGCCCTTTTGCCTTCACTCTGCGGTCCAGCTCACCCCAAACCATCTCGATTGGGTTCAGGTCTGGTGACTGTGGAGGCCAGGTCATCTGGCGTAGCACCCCATCACTCTCCTTCTTGGTCAAATAGCCCTCACACAGCCTGGAGGTGTGTTTGGGGTCATTGTCCTGTTGAAAAAGAAATGATGGTCCAACTAAACGCAAACCGGATGGAATAGCATGATGCTGTGGTAGCCATGCTGCTTCAGTATGTCTTCAATTTTGAATAAATCCTCAACAGTGTCACCAGCAAAGCACCCCCACACCATCACACCTCCTCCTCCATGCTTCACGGTGGGAACCAGGCATGTAGAGTCCATCCGTTCACCTTTTCTGCGTTGCACAAAGACACGGTGGTTGGAACCAAAGATCTCAAATTTGGACTCATTAGACCAAAGCACAGATTTCCACTGGTTTAATTTCCATTCCTTGTGTTCTTTAGCCCAAACAAGTCTCTTTTGCTTGTTGCCTGTCCTTAGCAGTGGTTTTCTAGCAGCTATTTTACCATGAAGGCCTGCTGTACAAAGTCTCCTCTTAACAGTTGTTGTAGAGATGTGTCTGCTGCTAGAACTCTGTGTGGCATTGACCTGGTCTCTAATCTGAGCTGCTGTAAACCTGCGATTTCTTATCCTCAGAAGCAGAAGTGACTCTTGGTCTTCCTTTCCTGGGGCGGTCCTCATGTGAGCCAGTTTCTTTGTAGCGCTTGATGGTTTTTGCAACTGCACTTGGGGACACTTTCAAAGTTTTCCCAATTTTTTGGACTGACTGACCTTCATTTCTTAAAGTAATGATGGCCACTCGTTTTTCTTTACTTGGCTGCTTTTTTTCTTGCCATAAAACAAATTCTAACAGTCTATTCAGTAGTAGCTGTGTATCCACCAGACTTCTGCACAACACAACTGATGGTCCCAACCCCATTTATAAGGCCAGAAATCCCACTTATGAAACCTGACCGGGCACACCAGTGAAGTGAAAACCATTTCCGGTGACTACCTCTTGAAGCTCATCAAGAGTGTGCAAAGCAGTCATCAAAGCAAAAGGTGGCTACTTTGAATAACCTAGAATATAAGACATAATTTCAGTTATTACACACTTTTTTGTAAAGTGTAATGTATAATTCCACATGTGTTAATTCATAGTTTTGATTACTTCAGTGTGAATTAACAATTTTCATAGTCATGAAAAGACGGATTTTGGTAAGAATTTACCTGTAAAATCCTTTTCAGCGAAGAAGGAAGGGAGACACAGTCATAACTAGTGGGTAGGCGGAGCCCAGATGCGATAGACACCTCAGATTAAAAAGAGTGTTGGCCGGCCCCTCCAGCTCGGGCTCCTCCTACTCAGCTCTCCAGTAGTACACAAGCTTAAGGAAGAGCAATATCACCAGCGTAGCAACATAACCCCTTCATGCATGTAGGTAAAAACCACACAGTTCCAGGTACTACTCACTGGACCTGACCACTGCGATGAGCTGGCGATGCTGGAATAGAGCCTTAGCGCGTCAACCTCAGCCCAGATAATCGCTATCAGAGGAGGGCCACGCCGTATCTAAAAACAACAACACACTTCTGCCATGGGCGGGATCTGTGTCTCCCTTCCTTCTTCGCTGATAAGGATTTTACAGGTAAGTTCTTATCAAAATCCGTCTTTCAGCTTCAGATGAAGGAAGGGAGACACAGTCATAACTAGTGGGACGTCCCAAAGCAGTCCAAAAATTAAGGGTGGGAAAAAACCATAAAAGGCAGAACCCAACAACCTAAGAAAATGCGCAACTAGCGCTAAACACAAGTTTACTGGAACTTTAAACCACAGCCGCCTGCAGGACCCTACGTCCCAAGGCTGCATCCGCGGAAGCACTAACGTCCACCTTATAAAATTTTGTAAAGGTGTGGACGGAGCGCCAGGTCGCCGCCCGGCAAAGCTGAGCTGCCGAGGCCCCTTGATGGAAAGCCCACGATGAGCCCACAGCTCTCGTGGAATGGTCTCGAACCTTAATCGGGCAAGGTTCGCCCTTTAGTCAGTAAGCCTCCAAAATGGCCGACCGAATCCAACGAGCTATAGCATCCTTGGAAGCTCGATGACCACGTCGACGACCTGCTGGAACCACAAACAGGGAGTCCGACTTCCGAAAACTGTGAGTAACAGACAAATAGAACTTCAAAGCCCGCACCAACTCCAATGTGTGCAAGGCCCGTTCCCTTGCCTTACTCAGCCCCGGACAAAGAGAGGGCAACACAAAATCCTGGTTAACATGAAATTGCGACACCACCTTAGGTAGGAAGTCGCCCCGTGTGCGAAGCACTACGCGATCCGGGTGAAACTAGTACTAACCAGGCCCGACCCTGCTTAGCTTCCGAGATCAGACGAGATTGGGCGTGTTCAGGGTGGTGTGGCCGTAGGCCCAGGAAAGGAGGCAAGCAAGAAAGCCGCCAACTCAGAAACCCTTCTCAAAGAAGTGACCGCCACTAGGAAGGCAACCTTCCAAGAAAGCAAAGAGAGACTAACAGAGTCCATAGGCTCAAAAAAAGGCCCGTGTTGAAGAGCCTCCAAAACAAGGTTGAGCCGCCAAGGAGACACAGGTGCCTTCCGCGGCGGAAACTGACGCGTTGCACCGCGAAAAAAGGAACGTACGTCCCTACGCGAGGCGATAGCCTTCCGGAACAGCAAGGACAGAGCAGAAACCTGACCCCTCAGGGTGCTCACTGTCAAACCCTTATCCAGCCCAAATTGCAGGAAAGCCAACAAATTGGGAATGGAAAAAAAAAAATTCTCGGGTTCCTTGAAGAACCCGAACACCACGAAAGGAGGCTTCCCATCCTAGTAGTAGCCGGACCTCTGGCAGCTCGCAAAGTGGCAATGACTTCGGCTGAAAACCCTTGACGGGTCAATATTTCGGTCTCCAGAGCCACGCCGTCAAACGCAGAGACTTCAGGTCCGGATGACAAACGGGCCCTTGAGTTAACAGGTCCGAGCGAAGAGGAAGTGGAAATGGTGGCGCTGCCAGGAGCGACACCAGAGTCGAGAACCACGTCCTCCTTGGCCAATCTGGGGCTATCAACATAGCCGGGATTCTCTCTAGTCTGATCCGAAGTAGCACCAGAGGAAGCAAGGAAATCGGCGGAAACACATAGATTAGCTCGAATTGGCCCCACGGAGCCACTAGAGCATCCACCGCCACAGTCTTCGGATCCTGGTACCTGGACATGAAAGTCGGTAACTTGGCATTGACCCTGGATGCCATCAGATCCACTTGGGGCGTTCCCCAACGGGAGCACAGCAGTGCAAAAACTTCCGGATGAAGACTCCATTCTCCGGAATCCATCTTCTCGCGACTGAGAAAGTCCGCCGTGATATTCTGAACTCCCGGAATGTGGATCGCAGAGATAGCTGACACTCTGGTCTCTGCCCATACCAGGATCCGAGATACCTCCACCATGAGCTTGGAACTCCTTGTCCCGCCTTGGTGGTTGATATATGCGACCGCCGTCGCATTGTCCGTCTGCACTCGGACTGGCAGACCGCTTAAAGGGACCGTCCAGTGTTGGAGGCAAAGGAAGATTGCCCTCAATTCCAGGATGTTGATCGGCAGGAGACTCCTCCGACGACAATGCTCCCTGAATCCAGAGATCGTCCAGACACCTCCCCAGCCCGTCAGGCTGGCATCGGTGATTATGACCGACCACCTCGGAGGGAGGAAAGACTTCCCCAGGGATAACGCTTCCGGACGTAACCATCATCCTAAAGACTCTCGCACCCTGTGGGCGATGATGGAACTGCAATCCAGCGAAGTCTGCGATCAATCCCAACGGCTCAGAATGAGCCTTTGCGGTTTCTTTCCAGGGCCCTCCAAACGGAAGTGGCTCCATGGACCATCAAACCCAGAAGGTGCATACACCCTCGAAGAGACATCGCTGTCGAAGACTTCATAACTTGTACATGTCTAAAAAGACATGCTTGCTTGTCTGGAGGCAGATGTCTAAATGCATCCCCAAAAACAGGATTGACTGCGACGGTTCCAGAGACGACTTCTCCAACTGATCAGCCGCCCGAAGTCCTCCAGGAGCTGAAGGGATAGATTGCAAGCAGTCACTGCCTCCTCCTTTGAGGACGCCACAATTAAAAGGTCGTCCAGGTAGGGAAGAATCGAAACCCCCTGTCTTCTAAGAAATGCCATGAGAGGCGCCAGAAATTTTTGTAAAAACTCTGGGCGCTGAGGCCGAATGGCAGAGCCACAAACTGGTAATGGTCCTGACCTATGGCAAAACGAAGGAAGCGTTTCGATTGACACCAGAAAAACGTTCTGCGACAGGGCCGCCAAAACGGAGTGAAGCGACTCCATGCGGAATTTCCTGGCGTGGACATGCCGATTCAATCTATCGAGATCCAGAATGGGCCGAAATTTGTCCTCTTTTTTGGGAACCACAAAGAGGTTAGAATAAAACCCTCTTCCCCGGCCCTCCGGCGGAACCGGTATCCTTTCTGCAGAAGGGAATCTACCTCCCGCAGCAGAGCGGCAAAAAGCTCGGGCTCTGACGGAACGCAAGGTTGACAGAAGAACTCTCTGGGGGTCGAGAAAGAGACTCTATGAAGTAGCCTGCCAACACAACCCGTGTCACCCAGGCGTCCGACATGCGGGGAGCCCAAGTCGGTTTGAATTGGAGTAACGACCCCCCACTCGAGAGCGCTCGAGTGAGACCCAGGCGTCAGTCCGCCTTAGCGGCTTTTTGCCAGCTTCCCGCTTGTCTTAACGGAAGTTCTGTTTCCAGGGTATGCGGAATTTCTGAGAATTCCCCTTTTTTTTTTAAAAAGAAAAGGACGACCCGAACCCCAGAGGGCTGACTGAATCATCCCCTGGACCGAAAAGACCGCCGACAACTACCGGCACTAGTCCTGCCAGACGCAGAAGTCACAGCTCTGCGCTGCGGTAAAGCTGTTTCTTTTGACTTTACCTTGGCAATAAGATCCGTGAAGTCAGGTCCAAATAGCTGACCACCTTTGTCTAAGCCACAGTACTCTTCTGACTGTGACTGCCGAAGATTGCGCCCTGGATAGCAGGGACGCAGGATCCTCCAACAACTGGAAAAGCCCATCTACCTCGATAGAGGAGATCCACCTTGCCACGCCGTCCGTAGACGGTCCAACCGGCTCAGGGAAACTTTACAAGCACACATAGATCCTTAATACTGAATCCATGATCCGCGCCTCGCAGATGGATTTTTCTGCCATCTACGTTTTTCTGTCCAGCGGGTCCTGCAGACTCGCCTTCCCCTTAACAGGAGGATTTTGCTAAGCTGGGATAAAAGGACATCCACTTCAGGAGAAGGATCCAATTATCATCAACTCCGTAGAACACGGATACGGTGTCTCAATTTTTTGGACACAGGCGCTCCTTCTCCACTGCCCCATTAAGCTCATCCAGTGATGGTAAAGCTTGATCGTGACTGAAAAACATCCGGGCCGACTTACCAAGACGTCCAGATACCTCCTCTGGTAACTGTAACGCCAATAAAAACCTCTTTACGGCCCAAAAGATAGGCAGTGTCCCTGCCGATCCTCCTTGTCCGAATCGGACATTTTCGTTACGCGGGAAGGAATCCGGCTTGTGTCGCTTTGACACTCAATATAGAAAATCAGACAGGCCATCAATAGAAAACTAGCGAGGGCCTCCATTCTGACACCACTGGAACCTCCGACCGCTGCGCTTGACGCCGTCGAGGTCTGCGCGTCAGATAAGCAAGACTGATCCTGTAGCGGATCTGGGAGACAGTTGCACAGTATATGGCAGGTTAAACCTGTCAGTAACTAGAAAATGTGCTTCTTAAAGAAAAAACGAAACGCTGACAGGTTAAAGCTATTAAAGAGAGAGCTACCCCAGCTGTCCCCCATAAAGAGTTAACCGCCTAAGAAGGGGTTAAAGTCGCAGACTCCCCACAACCTTAATAATGAAAAGGATGTGCGAGCCCCAAGTGCCTCTTATAAGGCAGCAGCTACAGGACAGCTATGCCACACTAAACTATAAAGTTCAACAAGATCGCTAAAAAATTGCGCTGTTTTATAAATCGCAATGACCGCCAAAGTCATTAAGGGGATCGCTAACCGCTTATGCGTTTCGCCCAGATTGGCAGCTACTAGCGACCTTAAAAATGATCACACAAACGATCGCATAATATGCGCCGTTATCGGGAACGTTAGCGGGAGAAAATAGTGGCAATAATAATATCGCAGGCTCCCCACAACCTTTTTATGAAAATGGTGTGCGAGCCCCTGTGATAACAGCCGCAGGCAGCGCAGTCTGCCACCCATTTGTGCCTCAGAAAGGCGCCCGCGCTGTGGGGGTGAGGGGGTTAAACTTCTGCCCTGCGGTAGAAGTGACTCACCCAGCTGGTCGCGGTGCAGCGCTGCCGGGAGGGGAGGAGAGCGATTCCAGGGAGCTTTCAGCCTGCTTGTAATGGCCGCCGCACTGTGCCTCCGTGTGCTCCATGTAGAGAAGCCGGAAATGGAGACTGCAGTAAAGCGCGCGCTCAGAGCGGCGCGAAATTCAAATAAAAAAGCGCGCACTCCTCTCTCCTCCGCTCCTATGTCCTGCAGGCATCCACCTGCGGACAAAAAAACACCAGTCACCGCATGTTATATTGTAACAGCGACTGCCGCAGCAGTCGCTGAATCACTCACACACACAATAAAAATGTGGAGTACTCACCAGCCGAAAGCGCCACAGGGAACCCCAGGGGTTTCTGGCGCTATGCCCATGCTTCCCCCCAGGGCGGGGGACGCAGTGACCCCTGCAGCGCGGTTTGCGCCCCCGCCAGGGAAGCCATCCTCATCCCCCCGGGCCGGCAGGGTTCTGCAGGGACCACCATTAGGGTAATACAGATCCGCCAAGGGAGAGGTTGGGGTCCAGCAGCGCTGAGACCCCTGAGACCTCTAGACCACTTCTGGTGATCCAAGTCTCTTGTCCGATAAAAATAATAAAATCTTCTGAGGAGCTGCTTCCAGCAGCGACTATCCTCTGAGACCTCAAATTGTAACTGGAGAGCTGAGTAGGAGGAGCCCGAGCTGGAGGGGCCGGCCAACACTCTTTTTAATCTGAGGTGTCTATCTCATCTGGGCTCCGCCTACCCACTAGTTATGACTGTGTCTCCCTTCCTTCATCTGAAGCTGAAATACAGAAAAATCTTTAAATGAGAAGGTGTGTCCAAACTTTTGGTCTGTACTGTATGTATATACAGTACAGACCAAAAGTTTGGACACACCTTCTCATTCAATGATTTTTCTGTATTTTCATGACTATGAAAATTGTAGAATCACACTGAAGGCATCAAAACTATGAATTAACACATGTGGAATTATACATTACACTTTACAAAAAAGTGGGAAACTGAAAATATGTGTTATATTCTAGGTTCTTCAAAGTAGCCACCTTTTGCTTTGATTACTCCTTTGCACGCAGAAAAGGTGAACGGATGGGCTCTGCATGCCTGGTTCCCACCGTGAAGTATGGAGGAGATGGTGTGATGATGTGGGGGTGCTTTGCTGGTGACACTGTTTGGGATTTATTCAAAATTGAAGGCATATTGAACCAGCATGGCTACCACAGCATCTTGCAGCAGCATGCTATTCCATCCAGTTTGCGTTTAGTTGGACCATCATTTATTTTTCAACAGGACAATGACCCCAAACACACCTCCAGGCTGTGTAAGTGCTATTTGACCAAGAAGGAGAGTGTTGGGGTGCTACGCCAGATGACCTGGCCTCCACAGTCACCAGACCAGAACCCAATCGAGATGGTTTGGGGTGAGCTGGAACGCTCACCGCTTCAATTTTTAATAAATCCCCAACAGTGTCACCAACAAAGCACCCCCACACCATCACACCATCTCCTCCATGCTTCACGGTGGGAACCAGGCATGTAGAGTTCATCCGTTCACCTTTTCTGCATGCAAAGCAGTAATCAAAGCAAAAGGTGGCTACTTTGAAGAACCTAGAATATAAGACATATTTTCAGTTGTTTCACACTTTTTTGTAAAGTGTAATGTATAATTCCACATGTGTTAATTCATAGATTTGATGTCTTCAGTGTGATTCTACAATTTTTATAGTCATGAAAATACAGAAAAATCATTGAATGAGAAGGTGTGTCCAAACTTTTGGTCTGTACTGTGTATGTATATATATATATATATATATATATATATATATATATATATATTCACTGCTCAAAAAAATAAAGGAAACACTCAAATAACACATCCTAGATCTGAATTAAATATTCTCGTGAATACTTTGTTCTGTACAAAGTTGAATGTGCTGACAACAAGATCACACAAAAATCATCAATGGAAATCAAATGTATTAACCAATGGAGGCCTGGATTTGGAGTCACCCACAAAATTAAAGTGGAATGTAATGTGTTATGTTACGGTAGCTGAGGAGTGCAGGCAAAAAAGGAAATACACCAGAGCAGTTGGAATCTATGAGATTGCAGTACCCTGACTAACCACCGCAACTAGAGGCAGCCGTGGAGCGTTCCTACGTTGGTCCTAGACGCCTCGTCACAGCCTGAGAAACTAACTACACCTAAAGATAGAAATAGGAAAGCTATCTGCCCCGTAGCAGAACCCCAAAGATAATAGAAAGCCCCCAAACATGTAATGGCGGTTAGACAAGAGGAAATACTGACACAGAAAGAAAATAGTATGAGCAAACGCTGGGGCCCAAACTATCTAAATAGAAAAGGACAGGAAGGGTACTTACTGCAATCCCAGAAAACCCTGAAAAACACCAACTCTACTAATTTCAAAATCACCTGAGATCACACGACCTCTACCACCTAAATTAGTTCTCTGGTGTAACAAAAACAGCAGCCACTGAAAAAACTGGAAAAAGCAAAAGTACAAAACACAGTGGCTGGACTAAACTGAGAGGGCAAAAGCCCCCGGAGGGGACCCAGAAGGCCCCCACAGAAGTGCAGGACCAAATGCAAAAATATAGCAAAAACACAAAATAAGAAATTGTCTTATCTGATAGCAGGAGATGCAGACACGACACAGCAGGCTACAAGGGAAACTGGAAAGAAGGATTCAGACCAGAACAATTGATCACCGGCAACCCTGATGGGAAAATGACTCCCTTATATAAGACCAATCAGTAACACCTGATTCCCAGTCCTCACAATCCTCACTAGTACCGCTTGTAACCACCAGAGGGAGCCTCTGCTCAGAACTCATCTCAAACCCATTCACAACAGTACCCCCCCCTTGAGGAGGGGTCACCGAACCCTCATTTGAGCAACCAGGTCGGTCAGGATGAGTTCTATGATACGCACGGATAAGTCTCCTAGCATGGATGTCCGAAGCAAACACCCAAGAATTGTCTTCCTGACCATAACCTCTCCATTTAACCAAATACTGGAGTCTTCGTCTAGAAAAACGAGAATCCAATATTTTCTCAACCACATACTCCAGATTGCCCTCAACCAAAACAGGGTCAGGAGGCACAGCAGCAGGAACCACTGGCTCAACAAACCTCTTCAACAAGGACTTGTGGAACACGTTATGGATCTTAAATGTCCCTGGAAGAAGCAAACGAAAAGAAACAGGATTAATAATCTCCATGATCTTATAAGGTCCAATGAACCTAGGCTTAAATTTAGGAGATGCTACTCTCATAGGAATATTCTTTGAGGACAACCAGACCAAGTCCCCCACTTTAAACCGAGGACCATCAGTCCTATGCCGGTTAGCAAACCGCTGGGCCTTCTCCTGAGAGAGGGACAACCTCTCCACTACCTGGTCCCAAATCTGCTGCATACGCTCAACAACAGAGTCAACACCTGGACAGACAGAAGCCTCCGTCTGTCCTGAAGAAAATCGAGGGTGAAACCCAGAATTACAGAAAAACGGAGACATCAAAGTGGCAGAGCTAGCCCTATTATTAAGAGCAAACTCAGCCAAAGGCAAAAAAGAGACCCAGTCATCCTGATCAGCAGACACAAAGCATCTTAGATAAGTCTCCAATGTCTGGTTTGTTCTCTCAGTTTGACCATTGGTCTGAGGATGAAATGCCGAGGAGAAAGACAATTGAACACCCAGTTTAGAACAAAAAGTCCTCCAAAATCTGGAAACAAACTGGACTCCTCTGTCAGACACAATGTTCTCAGGAATGCCGTGTAAACGAACCACGTGCTGAAGGAACAACGGCACCAATTCAGAGGAGGAAGGCAACTTAGGTAATGGCACAAGATGTATCATTTTGGAAAACCTATCACAAATTACCCAGATGGTGGTCATTCTCTGAGAAACAGGAAGATCGGAAATGAAATCCATAGAGATATGGGTCCATGGTCTCTTGGGCACAGGCAATGGCATCAACAAACCACTAGAGCGAGAGCAAGGCTTGGAGCGAGAGCAAGTCCTGCAGGACTGCACAAATTCCCTGACATCGCGAGACAAGGTAGGCCACCAAAAGGACCGACTAACCAAGTCTCTGGTACCAAAAATTCCGGGATGCCCAGCCAATGCGGAACAATGAATCTCAGACATCACACTCTTTTTCCATTGGTCCGGGACAAACAATTTTCCAACAGGGCAGCGCTCGGGCCTATCCTCCTGACACCCCTCCAGAGCAAGTCTCAAATTGGGCGAGATGGCGGAAAGAACTACACCCTCCTTCAAAATAACAGAGGGATCAGATAGCTCAGGAGAGTCCGCAAGGAAACTCCTCGAGAGGGCATCCGCCTTAACATTCTTAGTGCCAGGAAGAAAGGAAACCACAAAATTAAAACGTGTGAAAAACAAGGCCCACCTGGCCTGTCTAGGATTGAGTCGCTTGGCAGATTCCAGATAGACCAGATTCTTATGGTCCGTAAGGACCACCACCTGATGTTTGGCTCCCTCCAGCCAATGTCTCCACTCTTCAAAAGCCCACTTCATGGCCAATAACTCCCGATTACCCACGTCATAATTACGTTCAGTAGGAGAAAATTTTCGAGAGAAAAAGGCACAAGAGTTACTTTTAGAGGTCTCTGGATCTTTTTGGGACAAAACGGCACCTGCCCCAATTTCAGAGGCATCAACCTCCACCTGAAATGGCAGAGAAACATCAGGCTGCCGTTTTGAAAAGGAGAAAGTGAATCTTGCTTAAGTTCCTGAAAGAGAGGGCTGCCCAGGGGGGCCAAATTTACCAATCAGAACCCCCTTTTGGTCAAATCAGTTTAAAGGTTTAACAATAACAAGAAATTACCAAAAAATTTACGAAAAAATTGGCAAAACCCAAAAATTCTTTAAAAGCCTTTTTGAGTAGGTTGGACCCAAACACAGAGGCCTAACCTTGACCGGGTCCATTTCAATAACAATGGGACAAAATGAATCCCAGAAATTGATCTTTGTACGCCAAAAAAGACTTTTTGATCCCTTCACATACAGAGCATTCCTCTAAAAATCGGGAAATACAGTTCGAACAGTTTCCTGAGAGCCCCATCTTTAGAAAAAAAAATATATCCAAATAAAAAAATCAGAAATTGTCCACAAAATCCTTAAAATGTCCAAAACATGAAGGGTGGAAGACGGAAGGGGCATTTGAGCCCAAAGGGGATCACAAGGGACCAAAATCCCCTTCAGGGGTGTTAAAGCCTTTTCCATTCCCCAGTGCTTTTTGCAAAAAGGTTATACGCCCCCCGAGGTCAAGCTTGGGAAAACCCAAATAGGTTTTTCACCCTGGAAAAAGGGCAAAATCAAGGGTAACGGGATTGATATTCACTTAAAATTGTTCAAGGGACGATAACAATACACGGGCCCAATGAACCCTCTTTTTTTGGGCCACAAAGAAAAAAACCCGGCACCTAAAGGGTGAAAAAGGATGGTCTGAATGACCCTTCTCCAATGATTCCTTGAAAAAACGCATGCTCAGTTCAGGTACGACAATTAAAAAGGGACCTTTAGGGAATTTTACTACCTGGCACTAATTCAATAGCGCAGCTGCCCTATGGGGATAAGGATGCAGATTTATTTCGAAACACATCAGAAAAAACAAAAAAAGTCGGAACATCCCCACCTGGGAGGGAGGCAGAAAAAAACAGGGGGGGGCACTAACACATTGGGGCCCCCCAATGGTTTCAGACACAGATTTTCCAAACCCAAAAAAAGAATAGAGCTGAACCAGGAAAAAACCCGCCATAAAGTCGCAGAAATATAAACCCAAAAAATTTTCAGACCCTGGGGGTCAGGTTCAACCCTCATTATCACCGAGTAAAAACTGGGGTTTTTTCCGCCAAAGGGTGAATCGATCCCCAGTAAAGGAATAGACTTCTGTAGGGGGGACAAGGAAACCCACAACGTTTAGCAAAAACTTTAAACCCTCAGGTTAATAGTCTCCAATCACGAAACCTAGCAAAAAAAGAGGACA
>JARQOD010000003.1:20020427-20069904 GCA_033576555.1 Oophaga sylvatica
AGGTGTTGAAATTGCTTACGTGTTTTAAAGGCCCCCTGACCCTTTACCAATGATTTTTAATTACAAAAAAAAAATTTCCCCCCTTATCACCCCTAAAAAAACTTTTGGATAAAAAATTTGGGAAATACAGTGTAGAGGTGAAATGCCAAAGGAAATATAGGGGGAGTGCCAAAAATGTATTTGCTTCTGCGGTTTATTCAAAATGCGTAGAGGCCCAATAATGCCCATCCCTATGGGCATATCGGGGTGAATGCTTAAATAAAAATGCCAAAAAATAAAATTTCCCCCTGTGCTGCAAAACCCCCAAGGTTAAAAGTTCCAGGGCGGGGGGAAAAATTATGTCTTTGGCCCAGGATTTTTGATGCCCGATGTGTGCGTTCCAGCTGGAAAAATTTAACGGTCTCCCTTCCCAAAATTTGGGAAATCGGGGATACGTATGCCCAAATTTTGATTCCATCCCGAGCTATTAAGGCTTTGGGTTGTGACGGCATTCCAGAAGCATGCGTTCCAACCGGATTTCAAAAATGGTTTTTTTTGCATTACAAATATAAAAAGTTTTCTGGATCAGCATCATGGGAGACTAAAAATAAGTATGGCACATCCTCCCATATTGCAATAGGCATGTATATCTACTTTATCACTACATAAAACATGAAATGATGTCCCACAGTGTATTCCTAAATAGTAATATTTGACTTTCAATTGAGAGATACACAAGGATCACCACACTTGTTAATTACTAAATATCATATGTGGGATATAACTGATAAGAAATAATTCTGATATAGAAGCTCAGATATCTCGATGAAGTACAATAATATGTTAACCCCATTCACAGGGAACTGAGTAGCAGTGGGTAGAGTATAAAATCCAAAAATGTAATCGAGAATGGGGCTGTATTCACACAAAACAGGCATAGGAAATTTGTTCAACGAGTCCCTTAGGGGCTGGTGAATACAGTCTAAAAACCCACTCCCTTTCCTTTTTGAGGATATATCTATTGTTATCGCCTCCTCTCACATTGGATTTAACCACCTCAATGTACACGGTTCACATGTCTTGCTAATGGGATGTCCAGACCATGGCGTATATCACCCAAATGCTCCCCCACCCTCCTCCTAAACTCTCTCTTGGTCTTGCCTACATAATCTAGGGGGCAAGTGCATGTGCCCACATATACAAATTCAGAAGTTGTACAGTTGGAATAATCTCTATGGAAAAAGGTTTTACCTGTGAAGGAACTGGAGAAAGATTTACATGCTCAACATTCTCCACATCTAAAGAAACCACAGATTCTTCTATCTAGCCAAATCCCCTTGGGTGACAGTTTTTTAGAGAAAATATGCACTAAATGGTCCCTAAATGACCGACTCTTCCTCAAAATTATTGTGGGAGTAGATTCAACAGCACCCTTCAGATCCAGGTCAACCACAAGTACATACCAGGGTTCTATGAGGGTATTAAAGGGTGTATACGGGACAGAAAAAAATAAACAAAAAATGTATCTAAGCATTAACAGGCAGGTAACTGCAACTTACCTGCCAGTTGTGCATGACTCCGTTCTTCCTCGGCATAAAGCGGTCAGAGACCTCTCGTGTTGGGGATTCAGAAGCCTCTGCTGACGCAACGGGCTGGGACCTCCAAGGTCATACTGACTGACAGACTGCTACCCGAGTTAGAAGGTGGGGACCTGGCTGACAATCATAATGACCTCATAAGTCCCGCCCTGTCTAAAAAGCGGACCGGTAAAGCCTCCGCTCTGTAGACGTGACGTCAGCAGAGGCTTCTCAATCCCTGGCAGGAGCGTCTGTGACCGCTACATGCCGGGGAAGAAAGGTATCGTGCACAACAGGCAGGTAAATAGCAACTACCTGCCTATTATTGCTTAGGTAAATTTTTTGTAAAGTCCTAGATATCCCCTTTAAAAATATGGTCACTCTGATTGTCGTAAGTTCCTATTATTTATGTTATCCCATCTTTTTCTTGATCTCTTGGTTAGGTATGGAGGAGTGCCTGACTCCAGTTTTTCTGCAAATGATCGTGCAGAATTCAAAAATATACTGTGGGTACCCTTTTTCTCTGATTCTGCTGTTCATGTCTATTGACTGTACAGTATATTAAAATACTGTATTTGACATTAGAACAGTTCCTTCTCAACTGTAAAAAGTGGTCATTGGGTATTCCTTTTATATGAGAATTGGGTGGTGACTATTCCACTTCAATTGTTTATCTATACCATACCCCAATACGTATATGGATGCCATCACTTATGACCATCCTTGAATATTGTGGTTTCCTCCCAGCAGCCCAGGACCATTGTATATACACACCTGTACTTTGTATCTCCCCCACCTCATTGTAGATTGTAAGCTCTCACGAGCAGGGTCGTCTTATTTTGCTTTAATTATTGTATTGTTAACGTTTTTACTTATGACTTGTGTTTCGAAACTGTTAAACTGTAAAGTGCTGCGGAATATGTTGGCGCTATATAAATAAAGATTATTATTATTAAATGAGGAGGCACAGGGGCTCTCCATCACAGTACACCTGAGCTGGTGGAAATCCTTCTTGTCAAAAAGAAAGAATTTATGAGTAAGAGTGAATTTAAGAAGATCATCCATGCAGTTATTATAATAGAATCCTAGAATGTTAAGAGTTGGAAAGGACCTCAAGGGTCATTGTGTTCAACCCTCTGCTCAATGCAGGATTCACTAAACCATCTCAGACAGATGTCTATCCAGCCTCTGTTTGAAGACTTCCATTCAAGAACTCTCCACCTCTCGTGGCAGCCTGTTCCACTCATTAATCACCCTCACTGTCAAAAAGGTTTTTTTTTAATATTTAATCTGTATGTTCTCCCTTTCAGTTTCATTCCATTGCTTGTCATGTTTCCATGTACAAATAAGAATAAGGATGATCCCTCCATACTGTGACATTCCTTCAGATATCTGTAGACAGCTATTAAAGTGAACCTATCAGCAGGAGTTTGGTAAGTAAACTAAAGACATTGTCAGGTTGGCATTGTTAACCTGATTAAAATTATACTTTGGGGTTAAGGCTCCTTTTAGCATTCTTTTTTGCAGGATAAATATTCACAGATCCTTTAACAGTTCAGGGCTAACATCACCACCCGACGCAATCAGGCAAATGCTGGAGCCCTGGACAAATGGGGAGGCCCACTCGCCATCAGGAAGTGTGGGGGGGGGGGAGGAAATCGCAGGTCCTGCGGGTGTTCATTTGTATTCAAGACTTTACAGATGCGAATGCAAATGGAGATGTGTGCACCGGCACTTCAGGGATCTTCTCGCTGCCCGACATGAAGCATGATGAGGTCACCTCATCACACTGCAGAGGACCGAACGACGTGGGTGCAGCACCAGGGAGACGGCAAGTGCTCATAAAGCTGAAGACATGTATAGTACAACCCAGATAAACAAAAGGGCTACATTACCAAGTACTGATATTAGGGAAGCCCTGGAAATGAGGCATTCAAGAAGGTTCCACAAACTAAAACAAGAGGCTTGACGTGACCACACCTGAGAAAGAAGTCAGCTAATTCTGTCATCAGTTGTCTCTACCGATTTACACACACTTAGTTCGAATATTTATTCATGGGCTTTCAATGGGGAGAGAGGAGAAAGCCACTGCCTGAAAGCTCTATCCTCTTCCAGACCCCACTGTCCCCAATGCCATACCTTGTCTGCCACCAAGACCCCTCCATCCTTCTCCATTTCCCTTCAGACTCCCAACTTCGCAATCAGACCCCTCTGGCTCTCCTATAGGCCTCTCATTCCAACCCACATTCATCTCGACACCCATTAATCATGCTCCAGACATTGGTACTTCCCTCAAGAACTACCTCTCTTGTTCCTTTCAAGACTCCTCTGCACCTCTAGATCCCTCACTCACCCAACTTAAGTTAATATGAAAAGGGGCCAGCATGTGGATGCTGGGTTTTTATGGAGATGCTGCAGTATAAGGGGCTCAATATTAAGATATGGCAGTATAGGGCAGTTTATTATGAAGATAAGACAGTACAGGTGGCTCTATATAGAGATGGGGCAGTATAGGGGAGCTTAATATGAAGATGGGGCAGTATAGGGCGGCTCTATATAGAGATGGGGCAGTACAGGGGGATTCTGCATGGAGATGGAGCAGTATAGGGGGATTCTGTATGGAAATAGGCAGTTCAAGGGATTCTGTATGGAGATGGAGCAGTATAAGGGGGATTCTGTATCTAGATGGGTGTTACGACTCCTGGAGTGGACCCTCTGGGCTGACATACCAACCCACCCAGAGCGAGCTGACCTAATGGAACCACACACCATACAGGGAGCATCAGGGGCAAACACAGGGGGGTAAAGTACCACGACTGCTGGTACCAGGAGGCCGGCTCAAAGGAGACAAA
This sequence comes from Oophaga sylvatica, assembly GCA_033576555.1. Classification (NCBI taxonomy): domain Eukaryota; kingdom Metazoa; phylum Chordata; class Amphibia; order Anura; family Dendrobatidae; genus Oophaga; species Oophaga sylvatica. Next base: position 20,024,836 of record JARQOD010000003.1, read on the forward strand.
GATGGCTACGAGAAACTGGGGTGCACACGGGGTCTAGAAGAGCGACGAGTGCACACTGGATACAGGAGAGAGCACACTGTGAAGCGCCCTGAGATACAAGAGCAGAGCATGCACTGGGAAGCACGCAGAGAAATGGGAGAGTGCAGAGCACGCGCTGGGAAGCATGCTGAGATACAGGAAAGTGCAGAGCGCACATTGGGAAGCACACTGAGATACAGAAGAGTGCACAGCACACACTGGGAAGCACGCCGATATACAGGAAAGTGCAGAGCGCGCACTGGGAAGCACGCTGAGATACAGGTGAGTGCAGAGCGTGCACTCGGAAGCACGCTGAGAAAAAGAGAGAGCAGAGCGCGCACTGGGAAGCACGCTGAGACCTGAGCATAGAAAAGCACTGAGACAGCACAGACGCTGAAGTAAAAAATCAGGCGCTTCCTCTAGCAGGAAGCAGCCTGAAATACCTGTTGCTGCCGCCCAGAATTAGGTACTTCCGGGTCATGCAGCATAAAGATCGGAGGAGGCGCTCGGCTGCGGCCTAAGCAGCCGGGCACGTGTGCCTGGCAGATGGGATCCCCGACGCGCCGGCCAAGCCGGAAGCTGAGGAGAGACCCCCGGAGGAGCCCAGTCGGCGGCACGCTGGGTGAGATATGTATCCCGGGGCTGGGGGCACGCAGCGCTATAATAGTACCTCCCCCTTTACATCCCAGCCTCTTGAGGCTGGAAAGAAACCTCTCTAAGATACTAGGTGCAGTGATGTTCTCCGAGGTTCCCACGACCTCTCCTCAGGACCAAACCCTATCCAATCAATCAAAAAGAAGGTATTCCCTCTCACCTTTTTCATGGCGAGTATATCCCTCACCTTAAAAACGTCCCCATGGCTAACAGGACTAGGAGTGCGACAGATAGAGGAATGATAAGCAATTAAACACAAAGGGTTTGAGGAGGGAGACATGGAAGGTGTTGGGAATACGGAGCAAGGCAGGCAACTTCAACTTGTAGGCCACGTCATTGATTCGTCCCAAGATCTTGAAGGGACCGATGTAACGAGGACCCAACTTGTAGGAAGGAATTTTAAGCCGGATAAACTTGGAAGACAGTCAGCATGTCTCTTCATTCTGTCACCTGCATTGACAAGAGCTCCTTTGGTCTCCTCCCAAATTTTAGAGAACTCCATGGACAAGGAGTCAGCTGCTGGTACACCCCAAACTGGTGGAACCGTCAGGGGCATATTAGGATGTTATCCCGAGACAATGAAAAAAGGAGACTTGTTGGAGCAGTCACTAGGATGACTGTTATAGACAAATTCGGTCCAAGGAAGAAGAGAGACCCAATTGTCCTGGTGAGCACTGGAAAAATGGCGAAGGTAAGATGCCAAGATCTGGTTGGTACGTTCCACCTGACCGTTGGACTGGGGGTGATAGGCAGAATAAAAATCCAAAGTCACGTTCATAAGCTTGCAGAGAGCTCTACAAAACCGGGAAGTAAACTGAACTTCTCAGTCGGACACAATGCGTTTCGGGAATCCATGAATCCTGAAGATATGAGCAATAAAAGTCTTGGCCAATTCGGAGGCAGAGGACAAACCCGGCAGAGGGATAAAGTGGGCCATCTTAGAGAACTGATCCACGACCACCAAGATTACTGTACAACCAGAGGCTCGAGGGAGATCTGTGATGAAATCCATGGCGATATGTTGCCATGGGGCTGAAGGTACCGGGAGAGGCTGCAGAGTACCAGAGGGACGTTGCCTCGGAATCTTGTTCTTGGCGCATGAGGGACAAGAAGCTATCTTGGCGTAGAGAGGACCACCAATAGTGGCGGGATATGAGAGAGTCTTCTTTATCCCTGCATGACCGGCAAACTTGGATGAATGGCCCCATAGTAACACTTTCTTTCTGTCATCCTCGGCAACAAATCCCGGGGATAAATTAGCTAGACCAAGAGAAGTCACCATGATAATCCTGGAGTGATCGATGATGTGGGAAGGGTCCTCCTCTGCATCGGCTGGCTGAAAGAACCTGGACAGGGCATCAGCCTTGATGTTCTTATGGCCTGGTCTAAAGTGCAGTTCAAAATCGAAGTGGGCAAAAAACAAGGAACATCTGGTCTGCCGGGGATTAAGTCTTCGAGCTGACCGGATGTAGGACAGATTCTTCTGGTCGGAGAAAACTATGAAAGGATGTACTGCCCCCTCAAGAAAGTAGAGCCATTCCTCAAGAGCCAATTTGATGGCCAACAGCTCTCTGTCCCCGATGGAATAATTGCACTCCCAGGAGAAAACGCTTTAGAGAAAAAACCTCAGGTGACTAAGTGACCGGAAGAGGACTTTTGGAGAAGCACTGCTCCTGCTCCCATGGAGGAGGCGTCAACCTCTAGAATGAACGGCTTGTTAGTCTCAGGACGATGAAGCACAGGGACGGCTGCAAAGGCTTGCTTTAGAGACAAGAAGGCATCTTTAGCCTCTGGAGACCAGAAGTGGGAGTTTGCTCCCTTACGGACAAGAGCCAAGACAGGCTTAGATAGCGAGGAAAAATGCGGGATGAACTGCCTGTAATAGTTTGCGAATCCAAGAAACCATTGGATGGCTTTTACTCCGAGAGACAGTGGCCAGTTAAGGATGGCAGATACTTTCTCCGGATCCATCTTCAAGCAGAAGTCCGAGATAATGTATCCCAAAAATGGTAAAGAGGTTTGTTCAAATACGCATTTCTCGAACTTGGCATAGAGACGGTTATCCCTTAAATGTAACAGCACTCGTCGAACGTCCCGCCGATGAGAAGACAGTTCCGGAGAGAAGACGAGAATATTGTCCAAGTAAACTACAACGCATGAATATAGGAGATGTCGAAAAATGTCTTTAACAAAATCCTGAAATACCGTGGGTGCGTTGCAAAGGCCGAAGGGCATGACCAGGTACTCGTAATGTCCGACCCTTGTATTAAACGCAGTTTTCCACTCATCCCCGGCGCGGATATGGATCAGGTTGTAGGCACCACGAAGGTCAAGTTTGGTGAAGATCCTTGCTCCCCTCAGATGATCAAAAAGCTCCAGAATTAGAGGTAGGGGATACCTGTTCTTAATCGTGATGTTATTCAAACCTCTATAGTCAATACAGGGTCGGAGAGACCAGTCATTCTTTTTGACAAAGAAGAACCCCACGCCTGCGGGAGAGGAAGACTTTTGGATAAAGCCCCTGGCCAGATTTTCCTGAATATATTCCGACATGGCCTGGGTCTCTGCTGGAGAGAGCGGCTATATTCTGCCCCTAGGAGGAGTCAAACCAGGAATGAGTTCAATCGGGCAATCATACGGCCAATGCAGAGGAAGACTCCCTGCTTCCTTCTTGTTGAAGACATCTATGACAGCCCAGTAAGCAGAGGGTAACCCAACAGGAACAGATGGAGGCCGTGATGTCCCAACCGGTCGAACTGACAGCAGGCATCTCTCCTGGCAGTCCTGACCCCGACGAAGTATGTTACCAGAACGCCAATCGAGGGTTGGCTCATGCGCCCTTAACCAGGGTAGACCAAGAAGAAAGCCGTGGGACATGTCAGAGAGACCATAGAAGGCAATCTTCTCTCGATGCAGAGCCCCAACTTGCAACTCCAGTTCTTCGGTAACCTTAGTGACCGCCTCCGGTAAAGGTCTGCCATCCACAGAAGCAATTTTCCAGGGTCCTAACTGGGATCTGGTACTTCACCTCTTCAAGCCTAATGAAGTTCACTGCCGCGCCCGAATACACGTATGCAACCTCGGAATAGCGTTTAAGACCTAAAGACAGGGCCGGCTCCAGGTTTTTATGGGCCCCGGGCGAAAGAGCCTCAGTGGGCCCCTTTAACACAGACCACGATTCATGATGCACAGATACGGCAGAGAAATATGGGTATAGTACAATGCCAAACACTTCTCTTCTTCCATTACATGACTGATATCTATTGTAAATTGTACAATAGCTCAAAGACCGCCAAATCCTCACAGTGCACAATACAGACCGGACAGTACAGTCCTCCATACAATATTATGGGCACCACATAGTCTCCCCTCATCACCCATATAATACCCCATGCAGGATGTCACCCCCCATATAATGCTCCATACAGAATAATGGACCCAATATAATACTCCATACAAAATATGGAGCTCTCCTCTGCGCTGTGCTGCATTCTGCACTGTTACGGCTCAGGAAAGGGCGATGTGGAAAGACTCCCCATTATCATCATCATTGCCTGCCCATTATCATCATCATTGCCTCCCCAGCATCATCATTGCCTGTCCATCATCATCATCGCCTCCCCATTATCATCAATGCCTGCCCATCATCATCATCATTGCATCCCCATCATCATCATTGCCTCCCCATAATCATCATTGCCTCCCCATCATCATCATTGCCTCCCCATCATCATCATAGCTTGCCCATCATCATCGTCTCCCCATCATCATCGCCTGCCCATAATCATCATTGCCTCCCCATAATCATCATTGCCTGCCCATCATCATCATTGCCTGCCCATCATCATCAATCATCATTGCCTCCCATCGTTATCATCATTGCCTGCCCATCATCATCAATCATCATTGCCTCCCCATCATCATTGCCTGCCCATCATCATCAATCATCATTGCCTCCCCATCATCACTGCCCTCCCCACCACCATCACACATACAGCACCACACACAGACAGCACCGCAGCACACCAGCACTCTCTCACATACACACACACCAAGCACCGCACTACATACACACACTGATACACACACACATCACATCTCACCTGTCCGGCGTCCGCGCGCTCTCTGCCACAGCTGGCCGCTGAATGATGACGTCATTCAGCGGCGCTGCTGTGAGAGGAAGCGTCGGCGTCCTGCAGGCGCCCCCTGGAGCCCGGAGCTGTGGAGGCACGGGGAGAGGTAAGTATTGCTCCGGCTGCTGCCGGGGCCCTGAGCAAGCGGGGGGGGGGGCCCAGTGGCGGCGCTGACACCGCTCTCATTCGCTAACGGGCGCCAGGGTGCCCGATGGTGAGTGGGCCCCCCCGCCTGCTCAGGGCCCCGGGTGAGCCCGGGTATGCCGGATGCTGACGCCGGCCCTGCCTAAAGACAACGGAACAGTCAGGGTTAAGGGTAGAGAGGAATGACATACACCTAGGGTTGCCTCTCTTACCTGACCTAGGCGGAGGAGTTTCCCAGCCGCACTGGAGAGGAGCAAAGCAAATGAGAAGCATCTCCACAGTACAGGCATAGGCCTTGTATGAGTCTCTCATGACGACGTTGCTCCGCCATTTTGAGTCGATCTACTTGTACCTGTTCAGATGCTGCTGTGGAAGACGACACTGCAGAACGGGGGCTAAGTGGCCTGTGGACGGTTGGAGACGGGCGAGTAGGTCTCCTATCTCGAGCCGCTTCATGATTACGCTCCTGGAATCGTAGGTCAATACGCATAGCGAGGGAAATCAAATCCTCGAGAGAGGTTGGGGTAACTCGACCAGCGAGCTCGTCCTTAATATAACCTGACAACCCACGCCAGAAGGCACCAACCAACGCCTCGTTATTCCACCCCAACTCCGAGGCCAGAGTGCGAAAAAAGAATGGCATGTTGTCCCACACTAAGTGAACCTTGGCGGAGGTTAAAGAGGGACTCAGTGGTAGAGGCCAGGCGACCCGGTTCATCAAACACTCTACAGAAGGTTTGCAAAAAAATTGGCAGCTGAGAGACTATGGGATCACCACGCTCCCACAAGGGATTTACCCATGCCAAAGCCTCACCCTCCAGATGTGAAACCACAAACGTCCCCTTAGCCCGATCAGTGGGGTATTGCTGAGCCAACAACTCAAAGCGAAGGCAATACTGATTTAAAAAAACCCCTGCAGAGCTTGGGATCGCCATTAAACCGAGGCAGTTTACCAAGGCGAGGTGGGGGATGAGAAGTAGAGTCGAAGGTACGGGACGAAGCCTGCGCCGAAGGGGCAGACTGAAGAGAGAGGAGACAGTCATCCACAGAGGCTATATGACTCAATATGTGGGCCTGAGTTTCGTGCTGCTGAACAAGCTCCTGCTTGAGACTAGCAAGCTGTGTCGCATTCCCTGGGTCAGCGGCCTGTAAGGCCGACAATCGGAAATCCATGGAATTCTTGAAGGATATAATGCGACTCTGATTCTCTTGCAAATATACCAACTCTTTTTGAGCGGCAGCAGAGGCACCAGCGGGATCCATGGACTGATTATTCTGTTACGACTCCTAGAGTGGACCCTCTGGGCTGACATACCAACCCACCCTGAGTGAGCTGACCTAATGGAACTACCTCCTATACAGGGAGCGTCAGAGGCAGACCCAGGGGGGTAAAGTACCACGACTGCTGGTACCAGGAGGCCAGCTTGAAGGAGACAAAGAGGGCTACGAGAAACTGGGGTGCACGCGGGGTCTAGGAGAGCGCCGAGTGCGTACTGGGAGCACGCTGGATACAGGAGAGCACAGAGCGCACACTGGGACGCGCACTGAGATACAAGAAAGTATAGAGCACGCACTGGGAAGCACACAGAGATACAGAAAAGTGAAGAGCGCGCACTGGGAAGCACGCTGAGATACAGAAAAGTGCAGAGCGTGCACTGGGAAGCACGCTGAGATACAGGAGAGTGCAGAGAGCGCACTGGGAGGCACACAGATACAGGAGAGTGAAGAGCGCGCACTGGGAAGCACGCTGAGATACAGAAGAGTGCAAAGCATTCACTGGGAAGCACGCTGAGATACAGGTGAGTGCAGAGCGTGCACTGGGAAGCACGCTGAGATACAGAAGAGTGCAGAGCACGTACTGGAAAGCTCGCTGAGACCTGAGCATAGAAAAGCACCCGCACTGAGACAGCACAGACGCTGAAGTAATAATCAGGCGCTTCCTCTAGCAGGAAGCAGCCTGATATACCTGTTGCTGCCGCCCAGAATTAGGTACTTCCGGGTCATGCAGCATAAAGATCGGAGGAGGCGCTCGGCTGCGGCCTAAGCAGCCGGGCACATGTGCCTGGCGGATGGGATCCCCGATGCGCCCACTAAGCCGGAAGCTGAGGAGAGACCCACTAAGGTGCCCGGTCAGCGGCACACCGGGTGAGGTAAGTATCCCGGGGCTGGGGGGCTGTAACAATGGGGTAGTAAAGGGTCGATTCTGTATGGACATGGGGCAGTATAGGAGGGGTTTGTATGGAGATGGGGCAGTATAGGATGAGTCAGAATAAAAATGGGGCAGTATAGGAGGGGTCTGTATGGAGATGGGGCAGTATAGTGGGATTCTGTATGGAAATGGAGCAGCAAAGGGTGGATTCTGCATGGAAATAGGGCGGTATAGGGGGCTCTGTATGTAGATGGGGCAGCATATGAGGAGTCTGTATGGAGATGGGGCAATATAGAGTGATCTCTATCGAGATGGGGCAGCATAGCGGGACTCTATGGGGATGGTGCAGAATAAGGCGCTCTATATGGAGATTGTGGAAATATTGGGGGCTCTGTATAGAGATGGGACATTATAGGGTGGCTCTCTATGAAGATGGGGCAGTGTTGGGGGTCACTGTGTTGAAAAAAAAGACAGTATGAGGGGCTCAATATGAAAATCGGGCAGAATGGGGGGGCAACTCTGTATGCAGTTGGGGCAATATTTGAAAATTCAGTGTGGAGATTGGGCAGTATAGGGAGAACTGAGTGTGCATATGCATCAATGAGGAGTCTGTGACTGAAGATGGGGCAGTATGGGGCGCTGTCTATGAATGAGAGGCAGTATGGGGATCAGAAAGGAGAAGAGGCAGCATTGGAAGGACCGTGTAAAAAGAAGGCTCAGTAAGAATGAGGGGAGGAATAAAGGGGGGCAGCATTGAGGGAAAACAAAGTGGAGGTCACAGTTTATAAAGAAGGAAGGTGTTTTGGGTATATCTCATAATGGACGACAATGTGGCAGTAGTAGTTCACCAAGGCGTACAGTATGGTGGTGGTCATATTAAAAAAAAAATAGAACAGTATGATAGGAATATTCTATAAGAAGGGACATGGTGGAAACTATGTAACAAGAGAGACAATGTGGGGTCATTTTTGTGCAAAGAGCACAGCGAGGGGCAATTATTTATTCCATGGCAAAGTGTAGGGCACAGCATAAGTGGTCATATTTATTCTATACTTTATTATTCCTGTGTACCTGTGCTTCTATGCCACATACAGTATGTGCATCATGAATGGTGGTATGTGTGAAAGAGACAAAATAAGACTCTTTTTGCCAACGAAAACCTGGAGCCGACCCTGCTGGAAGCTTTTTTTAGAACTTGATCCAGTATTTCTATGTCTTTTTTAAAATGTGGTACCCATAATAACTGGACAAAGTATTCCAGAATTCCCACAGCATACACAGTATTCCATTTATCCGCTACACTCTCTTGATCTCTTTTTCAAGAAATGTCTTACTCCTCTGATGCCATCCTCGTGTGGTATTTTGTTGTACAAAGCCTTCGATATCTAGTAAGGCCTGTTCCCTTACATATATGTATACATGCTCAGGGGTATATACAGTTGAAACCAAAAGTTAACATACACTACATAAAAAGACACATGCATGTTTTTCCTCAATATCTGACATGAATTCAGAATAAACCTTCCTATTTGAGGTCAATTAGAATTACCATAATTATTAATTATTGCCAAATGCCAGAATAATGAGAATGTTTTAAGGCATTTTTAATTACTTACAGCAAAGTCAAAAATTTACATATGCTAAGATTACTATGCATTTAACTCCTTCACGACTGGATGTATTTTCGTTTGTCAGTTTTCCTTTTTTGCTCCCGTTCTTCCCAGAGCCATAACTTTTTTTATTTTTCGGTCAAAATGGCCATGTGAGGGCTTGTTTTTTGTGTGACAAGCTGTACTTTTGAGCGACACCATTGATTTTAACATATACTGTAATGTATTGGAAACGGGGAAAAAAATTCTAAGTGCTGTGAAGTTGCAATAAAAAGTGCAATTCCACAGTTTTATTTTACCATGTTCACTAAATGCTAAAGTGCAATCTCACACTTGTTTTTTGTTTGGCTTTTTTGCTAGGTTCACTAAATGCTAAAACTGACCTGCCATCATGATTCTCCAGGTCATTATGAGTTCATAGACACCAAACATGTCTAGGTTCTTTTTGAAGTGGTGAAAAAAAAAATCCAAACTTTGGTAAAAAAAAAAAAAAAAAGACGCCATTTTCCGAGACCCATTTTTCGTGATCTTGGGCTGGGTGAGGGCTTTTTTTTGCGCGCCGAGCTGATGTTTTTATTGATACCATTATAGTGTAGATACAATCTTTTGATCGCCCGTTATTGCATTTTATTGCAATGTAGCTGCGACCAAGAAAACGTAATTCTGACGTTTTGAATTTTTTTCTCATTTAGCAATGGGGTTAATTTTTTTTATATTGATAGATTGGGCGATTCTGAACGCGGCGATACCAAATATGTGTATATTTGATTTTTTTATTGTTTTATTTTGAATGGGGCGAAAGGGGGGGATTTGAATTTTTAAATTTTTTTTATTTTTCTAATATTTTTTAAAACTCTTTTTTACTTTTTGCATGCTTCAATAGTCTCCATGGGAGAATAGAAGCTGCAGTACTTTGATCGGCTCTGTTACATACAGGCGATGATCAGACCACCTGTGTGTAGCAGAAATGCTCACTTGCTATGACCTTAGAGATCTGCTGGAGACCTCTGGTTGTCATGCCAACCCATCGGTGACCCGCGATCACGTGAAGCGGTCTTTGATGGGTAGGATTTCTGGCCCGCTTCTGGAAAGCACTAGTTAAATGCAGCTGTCAGAGATTGACAGCAGCATTTAACTAGTTAACAGCAGTGGGTGGATCGCGATTCCACACGTGGCTGTTAGAGGCACAGGTCAGCTGTTCAAAACAGCTGATATATGCAGGGAAGGATGTGGGCGCAACGTCGGAGCCCACATCAAAGGGAGGGATTCCGACGTAGGTGTACTATTACGCCCTACGTCGGAAAGGGGTTACACAATTCTGGACTGCCCATATGATGATGTCATGTGTTTGGAAGCTTCTGATGTTTTTTTGGCAACATCTGAGTTAATTAGAGACACACCTGTGGATCTATTTTAATGCATACCTGAAACACACTGCTTCTTTGTGTAGCATCATGGGAAAGTCTCAAGAAATCAGTCAAGATATCAGGAAGAGAACTGTGGACTTGCAGGAGTCTGGCTCATCCTTGGGTACAATTTCAAGATACCAGAAGGTGCCTCATTTATCTGTACAAACAATTATACGCAAGTACAAACAAGATGGGAATGTCCAGCCATCATACCACCCTGGAAGGAGACGGGTTCTGTGTCCCAGAGATGATCGTGCTTTGGTCCGACATGTGCACATCAACCCAAGGACAAAAGCAAAAGACCTTGTGAAGATGATGGTGGAAGCTGGTAAGATTGGGTCAATATCCACAGTAAAACGAGTACTTTATCAACATGGGCTGAAAAGCCACTCTGCCAGTCAGAAGACATTACTCCAAAAGAAACATAAAAAAGCCAGATTAATGTTTGCAAATGCACACAGGAACAAAGACCTTAATTTTGGGAGACATGTCCTGTGGTCTGATGAAACTAAAATAGAACTTTTTGGTATAATATCCATTGTTACGTTTGGAGGAAAAAGGGAGAAGCTTGGAAGCCAAAGAACACCATGCCAACTGTGAAACACAGGGGTGGCAGCATCATGTTGTTGGGTTGTTTTGTCACTTGTGAGCCTGGAGCACTTCACAAAATAGATGGCATCATGAGAAAATAGAATTAGACTTACCAGTGTCTAATAACTCACCACGACAGCACACACGAGCATGTCATCTCATCGTAAAAAGGACAGGAAACAGGAAAGTGGTCAAATAACCTCCTTTCCCTAGTGTTATTATAAAGGACCACAATAGTATGAATACATAAATTTTATATATTATTACTGGATCCAAATAATAAAATAATTGAGCAGGGGAGGGAATTACCCCTCATGTCGTGGTGGGTTATTAGAAACCGAATTACCAGTAAGTCCAATTCTTTTTTCTCTAATAACCCCTATGACAGCACACAGGAGGAATACCAAAGACTAATATCTAGGGAGGGATAACAGCTTGGAGAACTTTTCTCCCAAAGGATAAATCCTTAATGGATGTCAAGTCAAGCCTGTATTGTTTGAAAAAAGTGTGGACTGATGACCAGGTAGCAGCTCTCAGCCCAGGAGACCGCTACTGCTCTGGTGGAGTGAGCGGTAAACTTCTGTGGAGGTGAGAAGTCCTGAACTTGGCAGGCTTCAGCAATTGCCCTTTTCATTCAGTTGACCACTGTAGTCTTGCTTTCTTCCCCTTATTTTGACCATAAGGTTGAATGAACAAATTATTATCCTTCCTTCACTCCCTTGGCTTCTGGAGATAATGAAGGACCACTCTGCTAACATCATGGACAGACTGATATTCTGCAAAAGGTACAGGCAGTGGACTGCTGAGGACTGGGGTAAAGTTATTTTCTCTGATGAATCCCCTTTTCGATTGTTTGGGACATCAGGAAAACGCCTCATTCGGAGAAGACAAGGTGAGCGCTACCACCAGTCTTGTCTCATGCCAACTGTTAAGCATCCTGAAACCATTCATGTGTGGGGTTTCTTCTCAGCCAAGGGAATCGGCTCTCTCACAGTCTTGCCTAAAAAAACAGCCATGAATAACGAATGGTACCAGAATGTCCTCCAAGAGCAACTTCTCCCAACCCTCCAAGAGCAGTTTGGTGATCAACAATGCCTTTTCCAGCATGATGGAGCACCTTGCCATAAAGCAAAGGTGATAACTAAATGGCTCAGGGAACAAAACATAGAGATTTTGGGTCCATGGCCTGGAAACTCCCCAGATCTTAATCCCATTGAGAACTTGTGGTCAATCATCAAGAGACGGGTGGACAAACAAAAACCTAAAAATTCTGAAACAGGTTAGCATACGAGGGGGCACAGGGGCTCCTCATCACAGTACCCCTGAGCAGGTGGAAGTACTTCCTGTCAAAAAGAAAGAAGTTATGAGTAGCGCTTACCGAATAGCTGCATCGCGAACCCGGGATACCTGGAGCGCTCCTGATCATCAGCTGTTCGGTGCCTCAGCTGCATGTGTCACGGCTGTGTAACAGTCACAACAAATAGACTCTCCATGCATGTGCTGTGACTGTCACATAGCTGCGACACATGCAGCTGAGGCCAGGGTGGATAAAAATCATGATTTTTTTAAAAAAATCAAAAAAATCGGATTTTTTTGATTTAAATAGGATTTTTTAATCAAGTTGTACACAAGCAAAACTTTGTATTTTTGCAAATCAAATTATTTTACACAAATAAAAATATTAAAACAGTTGATGATTATGAAACCTAATAATTTTTATTTGCACTATTAAACAATCAGAATTGAACTACAGAGAGTAAGTACTTTTTAACAATAGCCTATCTCTAATGTTTGAAGTAAGCAAACATCTTCAGTGAATACATCAGTCCTTTAAGCCTACTGTTTATTTAGGACTTTTAATAGGAAAACTAGTTGTCCTGCTTTAGCAGTTCCTAAGCGGTTTCGGACTGTTGTGTGCACAAAACCAAATGAAGAAAACAATCTCTCTACTCCTGCCGATGAAGCCGATGCAGTCAGTAGCTGAGTAGCTACATTTATTATCTTCGCTGGAAGAACAAGTGATTGCGACTTCCACCAGTCCAGTGGTTTTAGTTCATTAACGACGTTATCTGCAAACATGTATTTTTGAAATGGTGCAGATTCACACTTCAATTTCAGCACAGTTGCCACAATGTCATGGTTAGTATTGGCGAGCCACTCCATTGCAGAGTTGATTTCCGCCTCAGATAGTTTTTTCCCTCTGTAGATGGGATGCAAGATATTGGCTAAATAGTGTTCTTCTTTTAATGCTTGGTCCTTGCGGTGGTGTATTGCAACCTTTACATTGTTTGAGAGGTTCAAGCGATCTAGCGAACCTTCTAAATCTTTCCAAACTTCTGTGGCATCAGCTATGGTTGCAGTATCTTTCTGCATTTTATCCAACGCAATAGATATTGGCTTTAACCTTTCCAAAAGGTCCTCGGCATTTCTCTTCACACCAAGATTTAATACTTTGCTTCGTATATTAGCATCAATTTTATCCCGATGTGTTTCGCAAATGGACACTAATTTTGACCAGTTGTTAATAAACAGTTCCAAGCATTCAGCCAAGGTATTCCATCTAACATCTTGTGGTAGAACCAACTTCAGTCCTCCCATTTCCTTGTAGGTTGCATGTGCAAAATGATTATTGCGGAAATATTTAACAATTTTTTACAACATGTTCCTTGACACCCGAAATATGCAGGTCTTTTGCCAAAAGATGCAGCAAATGGGCAGAACAACCGTATGTAATGACATTTGTGTCATCCTCATGTGCCAGTTCCGCTCGCATTTTTGCCACATTGCTTGCGTTATCAGTAACTAAGCTCCTTACTTTACATCCAAACTGTTCTTGGCATTGGTGAATTGAGTTCTTAGCAATTTCAAGTAAATATTCAGCAGTATGTGAATTTCCAGATGTGTCGATTGTGTCTGTAAGGTAAGTTTCACCATCTTCTGTTGTGACACAAGTGCAAATTATGGGGTCGTTGTGGATGTTGCTCCAACCATCCAAGCTCATGTTAACAACTTTGTCTTTCAAATATTTTGTACAAGCCGCTCTTTCTTTGTCGTATACAGCCTGAAGATGTTTTCCTGAGATATCAAATCTACTTGGTGGTTTGTAGCCTGGTCTTATTCCTTCGATCATTTGTACAAACAATGGGTGTTCAACTAGTCGGAAAGAAGAATTGGTTGCAAATATGAATTTAGCAATTAATTCATCAAAATGTTCTTTCTGGCTCGTCGTAGTCTTTAAGAGGAATTTTTCTACACTTTGCACGCAAAGTTTTTTGTTGGGCTGCTTTGTTGAAGTTGTACCCAGATATTGATTGTCACGTGCAGCACAAGCCATATTTGACCCTGAAAGCACAGTAATTAAAAATATAATTCGACTGCGTATTTGAAGAAATATAACAAAAATATTTTGAAACAAACTTTTTGAACAATGTAATGGTCCTCGTCCTATAAGGGCTGTCTCAAAAGTTATGCTACTCAAGTTTCCGGTGAAGTTGCTGTAATACTAGTAATATCAGAGCAACTGAAAAAAATTATGTCACAAAAGTTTTAAAAATGTTTTTTTAAAAAAATGGTCAATTTGGCAGACTTCAAAAGTGAATTGTAGCCTACAATAAAAAATAAAATAGGCGTATACACACTCTTTTATTTTTACTTAACGTTAATCTTCTGTGAAATATTGCCTTAACATAAATTTAAATTCTATACTCCAGAACTAGTGCTAGAAATTTTTATTTTCATAGACTTTAACCATCCCAGTAAAACGTCTGTTAAAATAGGTTGTAATTGCCAGACTTACCACTAGTGCTAGGGTCCTGGTGCATAAGAAGCTGTGGGGGTTCATTGACATTAGTTGTATCACTATCAACATCTTCATTTCCCTTCTGGTTGCAGTTTTCATAATGTGATTTCAAACGGCAAACAAGTCCTTGGATATCCTTTTGACAGTATTTGCACTTTGCTCTCCCACCTTTCTTTCCAAGCTCTGCTGGCATCTCAACAAAATGAACCCAAATAGGGTCTCTCTTACGACCTGCAATGGCTCACGCAGATCACTTCTGAAGTTTGATTGTTACTACAGCCAAGTACTGCTGACTGACTATCCAACAAGTTTGGGCATGTCAACTGAATGGAAAAAGAAACTGAAACCAAGCTACAGAAAGTGAAACAAAGCTAGAAGTGTGGAGTTAATTGAACAATGATTGAAAGTTTTAGATTTTAATCGTGATTTATATTAAAAAAATCTTTTGATTTAAATCAGTGATTTAAATCATGATTAAAATCACGATTTAAATCGATCTGATTTAAATAGAAAAAAATCATTTGATTTAAATCATGATTTAAATCGTTGATTTAAATCGGCGTGATTTAAATCAATCCACCCTGGCTGAGGCACCGAACAGCTGATGATCAGGAGCGCTCCAGGTATCCGAGTTACCGAGGAAGCTATCTGGGAAGTGCTATAGCTATTCAGATAAGCTCTTATTTGAAGCTATTTGCTCATCCCTAGTTATGAGTAAGGCCTTTTTCACACTTCAGTCGTGTGACGTCCGCCCAAGTGTGAGAATGGCGGATCCGTCAGAAAAGTGTAAAAACGGATGTAAAACGGATCAGTTTTCTGACGGATCCGCCAAAACTTTTTCACCCGGAAATGATGAAATTTTCGTTCCGGAAATGTAAGTCCGGACCGAGGAGAGAGAGAGAGAGGGAGAGCGAGGGAGAGAGAGACCCCGGACAGTTTTGGCAGCATTTTCAATGATTTTCTATGGAGACGACAGATCCGCGGGCGGATTTCGTCAAAAACGGATGCCAGCGGTTCCGCCGCCCATAGGCGGCCATTATACAAAATGGCGGATGAGGCGGACCAAAAAAATGTTGCATTGGACGTTTTTCTGAAATGACGGACGCCAATTTTTTGGCGGATCCGTCAAAAAAGGGACCTAACGGACGACCATCCGTCAAAATCCGTCACTAATGCAAGTCAATGGGAAAAAAATGGCGGATCCGTTTTTTTCACATTTTGATGGATTTTGACTGCATTGCACGACTGAAGTGTGAAAGAGGCCTAAGAGTGAATTTTAGAAGATCCTCCATGAATTCATCAGGTCTACTACACTCTATAGAGATCTATTTCAAGAAATCTCTTACCCCTGTGATGCCATCCTCATGTGGTATATTACTGTACAAAGCCTCCAAATCTAGGAAGGCCTGCTCCTATACATGCATGTATTTATACTGTGCGGGGGTCATCATACATCCTGCATAAGGGGCATAATGGGGGCATTACACTGTGTGGGGTCATCATACATCCTGCATAAGGGGCATAATGGGGCATTACACTGTGTGGGGTCATCATACATCCTGCATAAGGGGCATAATGGGGCATTACACTGTGTGGGGCCAAGAAAGGGCCCTGTACTATGAGAACAATCCACTTCCTCCCTTCCTGTCTTCCATAGTTGGGTCGTATGTATCTACTACAGGAAACAGAACAGAAACGTAATGATTCTTATAAAGTGGCAACAAAAACATCAAGAGAGTCAGTGGTGAAGGGGTTAATATCCCCCCACCCTTCCCAGCGCTTAGTAATAGGGAGCCTCCAGCACCTACCTCCACCAGCAGAGCCGCACTCCACATATATGGCTGCTCTGTGCACACAGGACCTGTGATGAGGTCACAGGAGGGGAGGAGTCAGGGGTCACATGATCAGGGGCCTCAGTGTATGCAGGACTCTGCTGTGCTGGTTGTCATGGTGCTGGATGAGGGGAAGTTTATGTGTGGGGTCAGGAGGGGTTTACAGGGTGGATGTAGCAGAGCCGTGTGTGTACAAGGTGTACGGAGCGGAGCCGTGTGTGTACTATGTGTACAGAGCACAGCCGTGTGTGTACGAGGTGTACAGAGCAGAGCCGTGTGTGTACGAGGTGTACGGAGCGGAGCCGTGTGTGTACGAGGTGTACGGAGCGGAGCCGTGTGTGTACGAGGTGTACGGAGCGGAGCCGTGTGTGTACGAGGTGTACGGAGCGGAGCCAAGTGTGTACGAGGTGTACAGAGCGGAGCCGTGTGTACGAGGTGTACGGAGCGGAGCCGTGTGTGTACGAGGTGTACGAAGCGGAGCCGTGTGTGTACGAGGTGTACGGAGCGGAGCCGTGTGTGTACGAGGTGTACGGAGCGGAGCCGCGTGTACGAGGTGTACGGAGCGGAGCCGTGTGTGTGTACGAGGTGTACGGAGCGGAGCCGTGTGTGTACGAGGTGTACGGAGCGGAGCCGCGTGTACGAGGTGTACGGAGCGGAGCCGTGTGTGTACGAGGTGTACGGAGCGGAGCCGCGTGTGTACGAGGTGTACGGAGCGGAGCCGGGTGTGTACGAGGTGTACGGAGCGGAGCCGCGTGTACGAGGTGTACGGAGAGGAGCCGTGTGTGTACGAGGTGTACGGAGCTAAGCCGTGTGTGTACGAGGTGTACGGAGCGGAGCCATATGTGTACGTGGTGTACAGAGCGGAGCCGTGTGTGTGTATGAGGTGTACGGAGCGGAGCCGTGTGTGTACGAGGTGTACGGAGCGGAGCCGCGTGTACGAGGTGTACGGAGCGGAGCCGTGTGTGTACGAGGTGTACGGAGCGGAGCCGCGTGTGTACGAGGTGTACGGAGCGGAGCCGGGTGTGTACGAGGTGTACGGAGCGGAGCCGCGTGTACGAGGTGTACGGAGCTAAGCCGTGTGTGTACGAGGTGTACGGAGCGGAGCCATATGTGTATGTGGTGTACAGAGCGGAGCCGTGTGTGTGTATGAGGTGTACGGAGCGGAGCCGTGTGTGTACGAGGTGTGCGGAGCCGTGTGTGTACGAGGTGTAAGGAGCAGAGCAGTGTGTGTACGAGGTGTACAGAGCGGAGCCGTGTGTGTACGAGGTGTACGGAGCGGAGCCGTGTGTGTACGAGGTGTACGGAGCGGAGCCGCGTGTACGAGGTGTACGGAGCGGAGCCATGTGTGTACGAGGTGTACGGAGCGGAGCCGTGTGTGTACGAGGTGTACGGAGCGGAGCCGCGTGTACGAGGTGTACGGAGCGGAGCCGTGTGTGTACGAGGTGTACGGAGCGGAGCCGTGTGTGTACGAGGTGTGCGGAGCCGTGTGTGTACGAGGTGTAAGGAGCAGAGCAGTGTGTGTACGAGGTGTACAGAGCGGAGCCGTGTGTGTACGAGGTGTACGGAGCGGAGCCGTGTGTGTACGAGGTGTACGGAGCGGAGCCGCGTGTACGAGGTGTACGGAGCGGAGCCATGTGTTTACGAGGTGTACGGAGCGGAGCCGTGTGTGTACGAGGTGTACGGAGCGGAGCCGCGTGTACGAGGTGTACGGAGTGGAGCCGTGTGTGTACGAGGTGTACGGAGCGGAGCCGTGTGTGTACGAGGTGTACGGAGTGGAGCCGTGTGTGTACGAGGTGTACGGAGCGGAGCCGTGTGTGTACGAGGTGTACGGAGCGGAGCCGCGTGTACGAGGTGTACGGAGCGGAGCCGCGTGTACGAGGTGTACGGAGCGGAGCCACGTGTACGAGGTGTACGGAGCCGCGTGTACGAGGTATACGGAGCGGAGCCATGTGTGTACGAGGTGTACGGAGCGGAGCCATGTGTGTATGAGGTGTACAGAGCAGAGCTGCATGTGTATGAGGTATACGGAGGGGGGCTGTGTGTGTATGAAGTGTACGGAATGGAGCCGCATGTGTACGAGGTATACAGAGAGGGGCTTTGTGTGTACGGGGTGAATGGAGTGGAGCAATGTGTGTACTAGGTGTAAGGAGCGGAGCCGCTTGTGTACGAGGTATACGGAGGGGAGCCATGTGTGTATGAAGTGTACGGAATGGAGCCGCATGTGTACGAGGTGTACGTAGAAGAGCCGAGTGTGTACGAGGTGTGCGGAGCCGCATGTGTAAGAGATGTACGGAGAAGAGCCTCGTGTGTAAGAGATGTACTGAGAAGAGCCGCATGTGTAAGAGATGTACGGAGAAGAGCCGTGTGTGTACGAGGTGTATGGAGAAGAGCTGCGTGTGTACGAGGTGTACAGAGAAGAGCCGCGTGTGTACGAAGTGTACGGAGAAGAGCCGCGTGTGTACGAGGTGTACGGAGCGGAGACGCTTGTGTACGAGGTGCGCAGAGGGGAGCCGTGTGTGTACGAGGTGTACGGAGCGGAGACGCTTGTGTATGAGGTGTACAGAGGGGAGCCGTGTGTGTTTGAGGTGTACAGAGGGGAGCCGTGTGTGTTTGAGGTGTACAGAGGGGAGCCGTGTGTGTTTGAGGTGTACAGAGGGGAGCCGTGTGTGTTTGAGGTGTACGGAGTTGAGCCGTGTGTGTACGAGGTGTACGGAGAAGAGCCGTCTGTGTTTAAGAGAGGTAAAGAGCCGAGGCTGAAGATGCTTTTTCTTTAGAAGTCTACAGAAGACGGAGTATTGGCAACTCCGAATGTCCTTGTCTATTTTGAGATTGGGAAATATGAAAAGGGGCAGGAGGACATTTTGGGTTTTGTTTTGGGGGGGTCGGGGACAAGAGATACAATATTTGTCCATATAGTGTAATATTAGTGATGATGAGCGAGCGTGATGCTACTGCTCAATACTTGATCGTCATCGGGGTGCTCAGGTACACCCTTAATTTGATTGAGTATAAAACCCGATGATGCGATGTGGCCAGCCAATCACAGTAATGCCAATAACCAACATGGAAGGAAAAATATCTCCAGCGGGTAGTCCAAAAAAATCAATTATTTTATTCAAAACATTAAAATGTATGTATCAAAAATAAAATGAACAAAGGAAAGGAAGGCCCTTTTTTTTGTGCGCTTTCCTAAGTTGTCATAATATGATTCAAATGAATATATTTCAGTATACGTTATAGGTTTTCTATTATATGTATATTTCTATTTTTGTCATTCTCTTGTCCAAGTGGATTTTAATGTCTGTTCTTAAGATTTTTAATTACTGCAGTTAATTAAGGTTTGGACAAGGGATCTCATTTCATACCATGACTAAGACCACAAGAGGTTGAAACGCGTTGGTTGTTATGGGGACCCCATCCTTCCTTTCCTTTGTTCATTTGTATTTTTGATACATACATTTTAATGTCTTTAATAAAATAATTGATTTTATTGGATTACACGCTGGAGATATTTTTCCTCTTCCATTTTTCATTGTGAACCACGCCTCTGATCAAGGCGGATCCGTGCAGAAGACTGGTGAGCTGACTATTTTCCTTTTCCCCTTTACCTCTGCTAATAACCAACATGGCTCCGACATTATCGTGTGAGGCAGGAAATCCCTGTATGTTTATTGGCTGTCTAGCAGACACAAAACGTGGGACGCGGATGCCAGCATGGCTCTCGAGCACGTGCGATGTTCTATTGAGAACCCGAGCCCCCCGACGATCGAGTATCCAGCACTGGTGAACAAGCGTGCTCATCACTAGTAAATACAGCTCTGGCAAAAATTAAGAGACCACTGCAACATTTTCAGTTTGTCTGATTTTTCTCTTTATAGATATATTTTTGAGTATAATGTAAATTGCTCTTTTAGTCTATGAACTACTGACAACATGTCTCCGAATTTCCAAGCAACAAATTTTGTATTTATTTTCTGAAAATGAGAAATTGGCAAAATAACAAAAAAATGCAGTGCTTGCAGACCTCAAATAATGCAAAGAAAACAAGTTCATAATCATTTAGAAACAACAATACTAATGTTTTAACTCAGGAAGAGTTCAGAAATCAATATTTTGTAGAATAACCATGATTTTTATTCACAGCTTTCATGCGTCTTGGCATGCTTTCCACCAGTCTTTCACACTGGTTTTGGGTGACCTTATGCCACTCCTGGAATAAAAATGTAAGCAGTTATTTGTTTGATGGCTTGTGACTATCCATCTTCCTCTTGATTACATTCCATAGGTTTTCAATGGGGTTCAGGTCTGGTGATTGAGCTGGCCATGACAGGGATTTGATGTGGTGGTCCTTCATCCACACATTGATTGACCTAGCTGTGTGGCATCGTGTATTGTCCTACTGGAAAAAACAGTCCTCAGAGTTGGTGAACATTGCCTGAGCAGAAGGAATCAACTGGTTTTCCAGGATAACCTTGAATGCGGCTTGATTCATTTGTCCTTTGCAAAGATTAACCTGCCCAATTCCAGCCTTGCTGAAGCAACCCCAGATCATCACCGATCCTCCACCAAATTTCACAGTGGGTGTAAGACACTGTGGCTTGTACGCCTCTCCAGGTCTCCGTCTAACCATTAGACAACCAAATGTTGGGCAAAGCTGAAAATTAGACTCATCAGAGAAGATTACCTTACTCCAGTCCTCTATGGTCCAATCCTTACGGTCTTTGGCAAGCTTCAGCCTGGCTCTCCTTTGCTTCTCATTGATGAAAGGCTTTTTTCTAGCTTTACATGACTTGAGCCCTGCCTCTAGCAGCCTGTTACGAACTGTTTTTGCCGTGCACTTCACCATAGCTACCATTTGCTATTCCTTTTGTAGGTCACTTGATGTCATCCTGCGGTTGCCGAGTGACATTCGAATAAGATGACGGTCATCCCAGTCAGTGGAGAGTCGTTTTTGCCCTCTGCCGGTCTGTAGTTTTGTCCCCAATGTCTGCTGCTTGACCTTGTTGTAATGGACTGCCGTCTTAGAAATTTTAAGGATGGAGGCAACATGACGCTCACTGTATTCCTCTGCTAGTAAAGCCAGAATTGAACCCTTCTTTTCCTCACTCAAGACTTTTCAACTCGTTTGGCATGGTTACAGGTTATTTTTTCATTCCTATTACTTTTGGGATATTACTAGCACTTGTTTGGCCATTCAGCTTGTCCTATTGCAAGAGGATTGTGAACACCACAGCAGTGTTTTTTATACTTTCCTTCGTTAAATAAGATTTGGTTCAGGTGATCACCTAATCAGAAGCACATTAAGAAGAATGAGGTGTACTCTGGTTGGAATTCAACTGACAATGGAATGGAATGGCTGTCAGACATGTAGAGAAGCTGATTTTTATAAAACTGTGCAGTGGTCTCTTAATTTTTGCCAGAGCTGTATATGAATATGAACAGATAGGTTCAGAAATATTTTGACAGTGACTGAATCTTTGTGATTTCAGATCTGCAGGCCACTAATTTGGATGTTAATGAAACAACTGAGATACAATTGTAGAGGAAACTTTCAGGTTTAATTAACCCCTTCACCCCAAGTCTGTTTTCACCTTCCTTACCAGGCCAATTTTTACAATTCTGACCACTGTCACTTTATGAGGTCATAACTCTGAAACGCTTCAAATCAACCTGGTGATTCTGAGAATGTTTAAAATATTGTAATTTATGATAGTCGTAAAATTTCTTCAATATGATTTGCGTTTATTTGTGAAAAAAACAGAAATTTGGCAAAAATTTTGAAAATTTTGAAAATTTTCAAACTTATAGTTTTTATACCCTTAGAAAGTCATATTACACAAAGTAGTTAATAAATAACATTTCCCACATGTCTGCTTTACATCAGCACAATTTTGGATATATATATATATTTTTTTTGTTAGGATGTTATAAGGGTTAAAAGTTGACCAGCGATTTCTCATTTTTACAACAAAATTTGCAAAACCATTTTTTTGGGGACCACCTCACACTTTAAGTGACTTTGAGGGGCCTATATGACAGAAAATGCCCAAAAGTGACACAATTCTAAAAACTGCACCTGTCAAGGTACTCAAAACCACATTCAAGCAGTTTATTAACCCTTCAGGTGCTTCATAGGAACTTTTGGAATGTGGAAGGAAAAAGCAAACATTTACTAATCTTTCACAAAAATTTTCATTTAGACTTAATTTGTTTTATTTAATTTTGTTTTATTTATTTATTTAATTTGTATATTACTTGCACTCCCTCATCTCCTTCTTTCAATTGTGCCCTCTGGAATCCACGGTCTGCATGCAACAAGCTATCCTTCCTGCACAACTACTTTCTGAACAACTCTCTTAATCTGTTGGCCCTCACTGAAACCTGGATTCAGGATTCTGACACTGTCTCCCCTGCTGCCATTTCCTATGGTGGTTTACAGTTCTCCCATTCCCCGAGACCCACAAACAGACATGGTGGTGGAGTTGGCATACTCCTGTCCCCACAATGCACTTTCCAGGTCATCCCCCCAATTCCATCACTCTCATTCCCTTCTTTTGAGGTCCACACCATCAGGCTCTTCCATCCCCTCTCCCTCAGAGTAGCGGTCATATATCGGCCCCCAGGCTCGCCCACCCAGTTCCTTGACCACTTCTCAGCCTGGCTGCCGCACTTCATGTCCTCAGAACTACCAACCCTTATCCTTGGAGACTTCAACATCCCCATTAACAGCCCTACTTCCACATCTGCATCTCAGCTTCTATCACTAACCACTTCTCTAGGCCTCTCACAGCTTTCAACCTCTGAGACACACAAGGATGGCAACACCCTTGACCTGGTCTTTGTCCGCCTCTGTTCAATCTCCCACCTAAATAACTCACCGCTTCCACTCTCTGACCACAACATTCTCTCCTTCACGCTCACAAATCCTCCACCACCCCAGCGCACTCCTACCTACCACACATTCAGAAATCTACAAGCCATTAACCCTCAGACACTTTCAGACTCCCTACACTCATCACTGTCCCCAATCTCCTCTTTTTCCTGTCCTGATCTGGCTGTTCATCACTACAATGACATTCTTAGAAGCACCCTTGACCAAGTAGCACCGCTCACCCTCAGAACCTCCAAACACACAGTAAAACAGCCCTGGCTCACATTGCAAACTCGACTTCTTCAGCGATGCTCTAGGAGTGCGGAACGCCTCTGGAGAAAAACCCGCACACTAGAAGACTTCATCCACTTTAAATTCATGTTAAGAACTTATAATACTGCCCTTCACCTCGCCAAACAGACCTACTTCACCACCCTGATCTCCTCACTAGCCAACAACCCCAAGAAACTTTTTGACACTTTTCACTCCCTCCTCAGGCCAAAAGCACAAGCCCCTATCACAGACATTTGTACTGACGACCTGGCCTCCCACTTTATAAAAAAAAATAGATACTATCCATCAGGAAATCTGCTCTCAACCACCAAGTGCTGTGACTCCCATCCCACCCTGCATTTCCCCTGGCTCACTTTCCACATTTGATCCCATCACAGAAGAAGAAGTCTCCAGACTCCTCTCTTCCTCTCGTCCGACTACATGCACTACCGACCCCATCCCCTCACATCTCCTCCAGTCTCTCTCTCCAGTTGTCACAACTCACCTAACTACAATCTTTAATCTCTCACTCTCCTCTGGCATTTTTCCATCCTCCTTCAAACACTCCATCATTACTCCGCTACTAAAGAAACCCGCTCTCGACCCTTCCTGCACAAACAACTACAGACCGGTCTCCAATCTCCCCTTCATCTCTAAACTTTTGGAGCGCCTAGTCTACTCCCGCCTCACCTGTTACCTCTCCACTCACTCCCTCCTAGACCCTTCACAGTCCGGCTTCCGCCCCCTACATTCGACTGAAACTGCACTCATCAAAGTGACCAATGACCTTCTGACAGCAAAACGTAAAGGCGACCACTCTCTGCTCATTCTACTCGACCTTTCTGCAGCTTTTGACACCGTTGACCACCGTCTCCTACTGTCTAGGCTCCAGTCACTAGGTATTAAGGACACTGTTCTCTCCTGGTTCTCCTCCTATCTTTCTGACCGCTCCTTCAGTGTTTTGTTCTCTGGCTCCACATCATCTCCTCTTCCTCTCACTGTCGGTGTACCCCAGGGCTCAGTCCTTGGCCCCCTTCTCTTCTCTCTCTACACGGCCCCAATTGGACAGACCATCAGCAGATTTGGCTTTCAGTACCATCTTTATGCCGATGACACACAACTATACACGTCATCCCCCGACCTTACCCCCGCTGTACTACAGAACACCACCGACTGTCTGTCCGCAGTCTCCAACATCATGTCCGCTCTCTATCTGAAACTTAACCTCTCCAAGACTGAACTGCTTCTGCTCCCGCCGTCTAATAACCTCCCTAAATCTGACATTTCCCTCTCTGTGGGCGGCACCATAATAACACCCCGGCAGCAGGCTCGCTGTCTGGGGGTTATGTTTGACACCAATCTCTCCTTCACCTCCCATATACAATCTCTTGCCCGCTCTTGCCGTCTACACCTAAAGAACATCTCTAGAATCCGCCCTTTTCTCACAATGGAAACAACAAAAACCCTCACTGTAGCATTGATCCACTCCCGCCTGGACTACTGCAACGCTCTATTACTTGGCCTCCCCATTACTCGACTATCCCCTCTCCAGTCCATCCTTAATGCAGCATCCAGGGTCATCCATCTGGCTAATCGGTACTCGGACGCGTCCGCTCTTCGCCAGTCCTTACACTGGCTGCCCATTCATTATAGGATCCAATTCAAAGTACTGGTTCTCACCCACAAAGCTCTCCACAGTGCAGCACCCCCCTACATCTCCTCCCTCATTTCTATCTATCGGCCTAACCGACTGCTGCGCTCTGCAAACGACTTTCGACTAACCTCTGCACTAATCCGTACCTCCCACTCCCGACTCCAAGACTTCTCCCGCGCTGCGCCAATCCTCTGGAACGCTCTACCCCAAGAAATTAGGACTATCCACAATTTGCATGGTTTCAGGCGCTCACTCAAACACATTTTTTCAGAGTGGCCTATCACATTCACTAATCAAAGTCATTCTATGTGTAAGTGTGTGTGTGTAGCCCATTCACTATCTCCATCCATCCCTCACTCCCTCAAGATGGCTGGACCATCATTGTAAATGCACCATTGTATATATACACCTGTACTTTGTATCTCCTCCAACTCATTGTAGATTGTAAGCTCTCACGAGCAGGGTCGGCTTATTTTGCTTTAATTATTGTATTGTTAACGTTGTTACCTATGACTTGTGTTTTGAAACTGTTAAACTGTAAAGCGCTGCGGAATATGTTGGCGCTATATAAATAAAGATTATTATTATTATTATTTTACTTTCGCAAGGGTAACAAGAGAAAATGGACCATACATTTTGTTGTGCAATTTCTCCTGAGCATGCTGATACCCCATATGTGGGGAAATCTACTGTTTGGGCACATGGCAGGGTTCGGAAGGGAAGGAGCGCTATTTGACTTTTTGAAT
Source organism: Oophaga sylvatica (assembly GCA_033576555.1). NCBI lineage: Eukaryota > Metazoa > Chordata > Amphibia > Anura > Dendrobatidae > Oophaga > Oophaga sylvatica. The sequence goes on from JARQOD010000003.1 coordinate 20,050,719, forward strand.
GTAAAATATGCTGGAATAATTAGTGGACACCATGTCGCGTTTGGAGAGTCCCTGATGTGCCTAAACAGTGGAAACCCCCCACAAGTGACACCATTTTGGAAACTAGACCCCCTAAGGAACTTATCTAGATGTGTGGTGAGCACATTAAACCCCCAAGTGCTTCACAGAAGTTTATAACGTACAGCCGTAAAAATAAAAGATCATTTTTTTTTTCACAAAAATTATCTTTTTCGCCCCAATTTTTTATTTGCACAAGGGTAACAGGAGAAATTGGACCCCAAAAGTTGACCAATTTGTCATGAGTACGCAGATACCCTATATGTGGGGGTAAATCACTGTTTGGGCGCACAGCAGAGCTTTGAAGGGAAGGAGCACTGACTTTTTCAATGCAGGATTGGCTGGAATTGAGATCGGATGCCATGTCGCATTTGGAGAGCCCCTGATATGCCTAAACAGTGGAAACCCCCCAATTCTAACTCCAACCCTAGCCCAAACACACTCCTAATCCCAAACCTAACCCTAACACACCCCTAATCCCAACCCTAACCTTAATCCCAAACCTAATCCTAACCCTAATCCAAACCCTAATCCCAACTCTAGCCCCAACCCTAATTTTAGCCTTAACCCTAACCCTAACGGGGAAAATGGAAATAAATACATTTTGTTTATTTTATTATTTTTCCCTACCTAAGGCGGTGATAAAGGGGGGTTTTATTTACTATTTATAGTGAGTTTTTATGGCGGATTTTTATGTTTGGCAGCTGTCACATGCTAAAAGATGCTTTTTATTGCAAAAAATAGTTTTTGCATCACCACATTTTGAGAGCTATAATTTTTGCATATTTTGGCCCACAGAGTCATGTGAGGTCTTGTTTTTTGCGGGACGAGTTGACGTTTTTGTTGGTACCATTTTCGGGCACATGACTTTTTTGATCGCTTTTTATTACGATTTTTGGGAGGCAGAATGAACAAAACACAGCAATTCATGAATTTCTTTTCGGGGGGCGTTTATACCGTTCCGCGTGTGGAAAATTTATAAGTCAGTTTTATTCTTCGGGTCAGTACGATTACAGCGATACCTCATTTATATTTTTTTATGTTTTGGCGCTTTTACACAATAAAAAATATTTTATAGAAAAAAATAATTTTTGCATCACTTTATTCTGAGAGCTATAACTTTTTATATTTCTGCTGAAGGAGCTGTTTTTTTTGCAGGACAAGATGTTGTTTTCAACGGTACCATTTTTATTTTCCTCTGTCTTTTTGATCGCGTTTTATTGCACTTTTTGTTTGGCTGTATGATGATAAAACATAGTTTTTTTTTCCTCGTTTTTTTTTTTACAGTGTTCACTGAAGGGGTTATCTAGTGGGACAGTTTTATAGAGCGCGTCGTTTCCGACGTGGTGATACCAAATATGTGTTCTTTTTTTAAATTTTTCTTATATTTTTTTATTTACATAAATAAATATATTTATTGGGAAAATATTTATTTTCTTCTTTTAGGAATTTTTAAAAAATATTTTTACACTTTATAATATTTTTTTTTACTCTTTTACATTGTCCCAGTATGGGACATTACTATATAAAGTCAGATCGCTGATCTGACACTTTGCACAGCACAGTGTCAGGTCAGCGATCTGACAGGCAGTGAAGGAGGCTTGCTGGCTCCTACTCTCTGCAGGCACTCACAAGCCACCTCACTGAATGACTTGTAAGGACCCCGCGGCCATCTTGGAGCCGGGGGTCTCCATGGAGACCACCGAAACAACGCAATCGCATCACGCTGTTCCGGTGGGAGCGCGCAGGGAGCCTCGTCCCTGCGCGATGCTTCTCTGCCGCTGTCACTACTGACAGCGGCATCAGAGGGGTTAAATGCCCACGATCGGTGCTAGCACACTGTGTTATGTTTCGGTAGCTGAGGAGTGCAGGTAAAAAAGGCAATACACCAGAGCAGTTGGAATCTATGAGATTGCAGTACCCTGACTAACCACCACAACTACAGGCAGCCGTGGAGCGTTCCTACGTTGGTCCTAGACGCCTCGTCACAGCCTGAGAAACTAACTACACCTAAAGATAGAAAGAGGAAAGCTATCTGCCCCGGAGCAGATCCCCAAAGAACAAAGAAAGCCCCCAAACAGGTAATGGCGGTTAGACAAGAAGAAATACTGACACAGACAGAAAATAGTATGAGCAAACGTTGGGGCCCAAACTACCTAAATAGAAAAGGATAGGAAGGGCACTTACTGCAATCCCAAAAAACCCTGAAAAGCACCAACTCTACTAATTTCAAAAACACCTGAGATCACACGACCTCTACCACCTAAATTAGTTCTCTGGTGTAACAAAATCAAAACAGCAGCCACTGAAAAAACTGGAAAAAGCAAATGTACAAACGTAAGTGGCTGAACAAAACTGAGAGGGCAAAAGCCCCCGGAGGGGACCCTGAAGGCCCCCACAGAAGTGCAGGACAAAATGCAAAAATCAAGCACAAAAACAAAAAGAAGAAAAAGTCTTATCTGTTAGCAGGAGATGCAGACACGACACAGCAGGCTACAAAGGAAACAGGAATCAAGGATTGAGACCAGAACAATTGATCACCGGCAACCCTGATGGGAAGGCGACTCCCTTACATAAGACCAGTCAGTAACACCCGATTCCCAATCCTCACAATCTTCACTGGACAGTCCAGTACCGCTTGTAACCACCAGAGGGAGCCTCTGCTCAGAACTCATTTCAAGTCCATTCACAACAGTACCCCCCCTTGAGGAGGGGTCACCGAACCCTCACTTGAGCAACCAGGTCGGTCAGGATGAGTTCTATGATACGCACGGATGAGTCTCCTAGCATGGATGTCCGAAGCAAACACCCAAGAATTGTCTTCCTGACCATAACCTCTCCACTTAACCAAATACTGGAGTTTCCGTCTAAAAAAACAAGAATTCAATATTTTCTCAACCACAAACTCCATATTGCCCTCAACCAGAACAGGGTCAGGAGGCAAAGCAGTAGGAACCACTGGCTCAACAAACCTCTTCAACAAGGACTTGTGGAACACGTTATGGATCTTAAATGTCCCTGGAAGAAGCAAACGAAAAGAAACAGGATTAAGAATCTCCATGATCTTATAAGGTCCAATGAACCTAGGCTTAAATTTAGGAGATGCCACTCTCATAGGAATATTTTTTGAGGACAACCAGACCAAGACCCCACTTTAAACCGAGGACCATCAGTCCTATGCCGGTTAGCAAACCGCTGGGCCCTCTCCTGAGAGAGGGACAACCTCTCCACTACCTGGTCCCAAATCTGTTGCATACGCTCCACAACAGAGTCAACACCTGGACAGACAGAAGCCTCCGTCTGTCCTGAAGAAAATCTAGGGTGAAACCCAGAATTACAGAAAAATGGAGACATCAAAGTGGCAGAGCTAGCCCTATTATTAAGAGCAAACTCAGCTAAAGGCAAAAAAGAGACCCAGTCATCCTGATCAGCAGACACAAAGCATCTTAGATAAGTCTCCAATGTCTGGTTTGTTCTCTCAGTTTGACCATTGGTCTGAGGATGAAACGCAGAGGAGAAAGACAATTGAACACCAAGTTTAGAACAAAAGGTCCTCCAAAATCTGGAAACAAACTGGACTCCTCTGTCAGACACAATGTTCTCAGGAATGCCGTGTAAACGAACCACGTGCTGAAGGAACAAAGGCACCAATTCAGAGGAGGAAGGCAACTTAGGTAATGGCACAAGATGTATCATCTTGGAAAACCTATCACAAATCACCCAGATGACGGTCATTCTCTGAGAAACAGGGAGGTCGGAAATTAAATCCATAGAGATATGGGTCCATGGTCTCTTGGGCACAGGCAATGGCATCAACAAACCACTAGAGCGAGAGCAAGGCTTGGAGCGAGAGCAAGTCCCGCAGGACTGCACAAATTCCCTGACATCACGAGACAAGGTAGGCCACCAAAAGGACCGACTAACCAAGTCTCTGGTACCAAAAATTCCGGGATGACCGGCCAACGCGGAACAATGAATCTCGGACATCACACTCTTTTTCCACTGGTCCGGGACAAACAATTTCCCAACAGGGCAGCGCTCGGGCCTATCCTCCTGACACCCCTCCAGAGCCAGTCTCAAATTGGGCGAGATGGCGGAAAGAACTACACCTTCTTTCAAAATAACAGAAGGATCAGATAACTCAGGAGAGTCCGCAAGGAAACTCCTCGAGAGGGCATCCGCCTTAACATTCTTAGTGCCAGGAAGAAAGGAAACCACAAAATTAAAACGTGTGAAAAACAAGGCCCACCTGGCCTGTCTAGGATTAAGTCGCTTGGCAGATTCCAGATAAACCAGATTCTTATGGTCCGTAAGGACCACCACCTGATGTTTGGCTCCCTCCAGCCAATGTCTCCACTCTTCAAAAGCCCACTTCATGGCCAATAACTCCCGATTACCCACGTCATAATTACGTTCAGTAGGAGAAAATTTTCGAGAGAAAAAGGCACAAGGGTTACTTTTAGAGGTTTCTGGATCTCTTTGGGACAAAACGGCACCTGCCCCAATTTCAGAGGCATCAACCTCCACTGGAATGGCAGAGAAACATCAGGCTGCCGTAGAACAGGAGCAGAAGTGAATCTCTGCTTAAGTTCCTGAAATGCAGAGACTGCCTCAGGAGGCCAATTCACCACATCAGAACCCCTTTTTGGTCAAATCAGTTAATGGTTTAACAATAACCGAGAAATTACCAATAAATTTACGATAAAAATTGGCAAAACCCAAAAATCTTTGAAGAGCCTTTAATGAAGTAGGTTGGACCCAATCACAGATGGCCTGAACCTTGACCGGGTCCATTTCAATAACAGATGGGGACAAAATGAATCCCAAAAATGAGATCCTCTGTACGCCAAAAAGACACTTTGATCCCTTCACATACAGAGCATTCTCTCTCAAAATCTGGAATACAGTTCGAACATGTTTCACATGAGAGTCCCAGTCATTGGAAAAAATCAAGATATCATCCAAATAAACAATCAGAAATTTATCCACAAAATCCCTGAAAATGTCATTCACGAAGGACTGGAAGACAGAAGGAGCATTAGTGAGCCCAAAGGGCATCACAAGGTACTCAAAATGCCCCTCAGGGGTATTAAATGCCGTCTTCCATTCATCCCCGTGCTTAATGCGAATAAGGTTATATGCCCCCCTGAGGTCAAGCTTGGTAAACCAAGTAGCGTTTTTCACCCTGGAAAACAGGTCAGAAATCAAGGGTAACGGATATTGATATTTCACAGTAATATTGTTCAAAAGACGATAATCAATACACAGCCTTAATGAACCATCCTTTTTGGCCACAAAGAAAAAACCGGCACCTAAGGGTGAAGAGGATGGTCTGATATGACCCTTCTCCAATGACTCCTTGATATAAGACCGCATAGCGTCATGTTCAGGTACAGACAAGTTAAAAAGGCGACCTTTAGGGAATTTACTACCAGGCACTAATTCAATAGCGCAGTTATAGCTCCTATGGGGAGGCAAGGATGCAGATTTACTTTCGCTAAACACATCAGAAAAATCAATCAAAAAGTCAGGAACATCCTGAGCCTGGGGGGAGGCAGAAAAAACAGGAGTGTTGGTATTAACACATTGGCAGCCCCAACTGGTTACAGACACAGATTTCCAATCCAAAACAGGATTATGAGACTGTAACCAAGGGAAACCCAGTACGATAATGTCATGCAGATTATACAGAACCAAAAATTTGCAGCTCTCCTGATGATCAGGTTCAACCCTCATTATCACCTGAGTAGAGAACTGAGGTTTATTCTCAGCCAAAGGGGTAGAATCGATCCCCAGTAGGGGAATAGACTTTCGTAGGGGTATCAAGGGAAACCCACAACGTTTAGCAAAATCAAAATCCATCAGGTTAATAGCTGCTCCCGAATCAATGAAAGCCTGAGCAGAAAATGAGGACAGAGAGCATATCAGAGTAACAGTTAATATAAACTTAGTCTGAACACTACCCAAGACAACTGAGCGTGCAAAACGTCTTCCCCGCTTAGGGCAGACTGAAATAGCATGAGAGGCATCACCACAGTAGAAACATAACCCATTGCGCTTTCGAAACTCATGACGCTGTGCCCCAGAAACCACTCTATCACACTGCATGGATTCAGAAGCAGGTTCACAAGGCAACACTATTCCACGCATACTTCTCCGCTCACGCAAACGTCTGTCAATTTGAATCGCTAATGACATAGAATCATTGAGACCAGAGGGGACAGGGAATCCCACCATAACATCCTTTACATTATCTGACAGACCCTTCCGAAAAAGGGCTGCCAAAGCGTCGTCATTCCATTTGGTCAGGACTGCCCACCTACGGAATCTCTGACAGTATAACTCAGCGTCATCAAGCCCCTGATTTAATGCCAACAAGGCTTTTTCAGCTTCATCAGTGACATTAGGCTCATCGTACAATAACCCCAAGGCCTGAAAAAATGCATCAACATCACTCAAAACAGGATCCCCAGGTGTCAGGGAAAAAGCCCAATCCTGAGGATCGCCGCGCAGGAGAGAGATGACAATTTGAACCTGCTGCGCTGCGTTCCCTGAGGACTTAGATTTTAAGGCAAAAAACAATTTACAATTATTTTTGAAATTCAGAAACTTGGCTCGATCCCCCAAAAACAAATCTGGCATGGGAATCCTAGGTTCCACAACAGGCAACCTAGCAAGATAGGTAGCAATACTCCGAACCTCAGTGGCAAGCTGAGCCACACGGCCAGACAACTGTGCAAACTCCATTGAGAGAAAAAATCCTCCCCAGCACCCAGAGATACAGAGGGAAAAAAAAAAATGCAACAAACAGAAAAATATCTCTGACAACTCTGACAACCTTTTTTCTTTCACAATATTTTTCCCTTCTGTGAGTACCATACAATTTTCAATTTTTAGGCCGGTGATACTGTTATGTTTCGGTAGCTGAGGAGTGCAGGTAAAAAGGCAATACACCAGAGCAGTTGGAATCTATGAGATTGCAGTACCCTGACTAACCACCACAACTAGAGGCAGCCGTGGAGCGTTCCTACGTTGGTCCTAGATGCCTCGTCACAGCCTGAGAAACTAACTACACCTAAAGATAGAAAGAGGAAAGCTATCTGCCCCGGAGCAGATCCCCAAAGAAAGCCCCCAAACATGTAATGGCGGTTAGACAAGAAGAAATACTGACACAGACAGAAAATAGTATGAGCAAACGTTGGGGCCCAAACTACCTAAATAGAAAAGGACAGGAAGGGCACTTACTGCAATCCCAAAAAACCCTGAAAAGCACCAACTCTACTAATTTCAAAAACACCTGAGATCACACGACCTCTACCACCTAAATTAGTTCTCTGGTGTAACAAAATCAAAACAGCAGACACTGAAAAAACTGGAAAAAGCAAATGTACAAACGTAAGTGGCTGAACAAAACTGAGAGGGCAAAAGCCCCCGGAGGGGACCCTGAAGGCCCCCACAGAAGTGCAGGACAAAATGCAAAAATCAAGCACAAAAACAAAAGAAAAAGTCTTATGTGTTAGCAAGGAGATGCAGACACGACACAGCAGGCTACAAAGGAAACAGGAATCAAGGATTGAGACCAGAACAATTGATCACCGGCAACCCTGATGGGAAGGCGACTCCCTTACATAAGACCAGTCAGTAACACCCGATTCCCAATCCTCACAATCTTCACTGGACAGTCCAGTACCGCTTGTAACCACCAGAGGGAGCCTCTGCTCAGAACTCATTTCAAGTCCATTCACAACAACACTGCACATGTCGCCGCAGCGCTCACCGTGAGGCCGCAAGATTGTGCCGCCGTACTAGTACTGCTGTTTGCAGGAACGCACCTCCCCCAGAGCAGTACTAAAATGACGCATGTCGGGAAGAGGTTAAAGGGGTTGAACAAAAATATCCTATGAAATGTTTAGGAATTGGAGCCATTTTCCTACAATGCCTCATTTCAGGGTCTCAGAAGTAATTGGACAAATTAACTTCACCATAAATAAAATGTTCGTGTTTAATACTGTGAAACAAACTAATCAGAACAGAAAACTTATTATATTCAGAATATGTTCAGGCCCTTATGCCCCAATGATGGCCTATAAAAGTGGGCAGAATGGACCCTCCAAACATGGGATAATCTACTAGGAACATGGGGTCAATGGGCCACCAATAACATGTCAGACATTATTATTAGCCCATAACAAAAAGTAGGCATACACATACTGGTGCTTCTCACAAAATTAGAATATGTACATATGTAAGGATACAATCACCAGCAGCAAGATTCCGGGATTAGTGGCACACTCCAAATTTTTTATTCCGATGTTTCAGTGACATTACTTGTAATCTGTCCTTTTGTTACAATCTGAGAAAACTTCCCCCGCATTTTTCCAACCTGCTAATATTCCGCTGTTTATTACTGAAGTTTCTGAAAGTGCCGTTACCAGATCATTTTCCATATTAGTCTAGCGTGTGTACAATGCGCCAACTTCCAAAGGTCCAATCTTATCATATATAATAGGTGAGAGACGTTTATATGGCACCAAACTATGACAAACGAATGATGATTCTAGACTGTCATATAATTTAGTTTAGAACTATTTGGTGGTGCATGGGCTTAGATTAGAAGAAGACTCACATGTAGTATTAAAACAAAAAACAGCACTTTTTTTCTAAAAAGTCCTTCAGTCCAATAAACAGGGCAGGATTACAGGGATACATGCGGTTACGGAGTGGACAACGGTCATTTCACATGCTGTTGATGCTTCTACGGGTCCATAATAAGCGTCTTTTAGTGTGTGACAGCAGCCAAACATAAAAAATAAAAAAAATCTGGTATCGCTATAATCGCACCAACCAGAAGAATAAAGTTGCTTAATCACTTATACCGCACAAGGAACAGCGTAAAATATAAATAAAATCAATTCTTCACCTGTTGCGGATTTTTTCATTCTGCCTCACAAAGATCGCAGTAAGGCTTGGCTCATATTTATCCTGCACTCTGCGCTGAGCGTTTACACCAGGGTTTCTGTGTAAATCTCTGAAATACGTGATTCAGATGGAACCTCTGGCGGTAGATTCCCTATAATGAGGCAGATGGTTGCCATCTGGTCTTTGATCCGGCGATGTCAGTCTTTTAAGGTGTGCATAAAAATGCGATCTGCCACAGTTACTGTATGTGCACCTCTGAAAAGAAGGACCAGACGAAGTCCAGAGTAACTCTGCTGCCCCATTATAGTTAATGGATCAGGGGTTTCATCTGAATCGTGTCACTCTGAGATTTAGATGGAAACCCCGAAGTAAGTGTTAAACGTAGAGCGCAAGATAAATGTGATCCCAAATATTATGTAAAATGTTCCCAATAAAAGCTTCAACTCAAGCCACAAAAAAGCAAGTCCCCACTCAGGTCCGTCAATGGAAATATACGGCGCTTCCACGTTACTGGTAGCACAAATAATCTGGAAAGCGCTATGGCTTCTCGCATCCCAAAAGAAATCTAGCAAATTCTGAGCTCCCAAATCCAAATGCACCCCTCCCTTCTGAGCCCCAGTGTGCCTAAACCACATTTAGTGTCCATAAGTTTGACATTTCTGTAGCGATGACACGGGTGCGTGTCTCCAGAAGCATGACCTGGGCACCACAACGTACCGGTCACTAAAACATAATGGTCACTACAACGTACTAGTCACTACAATGGCAGTTTGCAATTTACTCAGTAAGGCCGGTGTCACACTGGCGAGTGTGATGCGAGTTAGTCGCACGACTAACTCGCATCAACACCCGGCACGGCCGCCCGCTCTCGGACCCGAGTGTGCGGCTGCATAGAAATACATGCAGCCGCACACTCGGGTCCGAGAGCGGGCGGCCGTGCCGGGTGTTGATGCGAGTTAGTCGTGCGACTAACTCGCATCACACTCGCCAGTGTGACGCCGGCCTTTAATCCACTGTTGCTTGTTTCTGGAAAACACATGTGGAGTCAAAATCGTCACTACACCTGTAGATAAATTTTTCCAAAGGGGTATAATTTCCACAATTGGTACGCTTGAGGGAGTATTCTCCTTTTCTAGCACTGAGGCCGGCGTCACACTTGCGAGTGTGATGCAAGTAAGATCAAAAACACAAATTTTGGATTTTTTTTAATCCGCTTTTTGTGTTTTTGATCCTTGAGTAGGAGATATTGGAGTAGGACTGGCAAGTGTAAGGATCCGTGACGTCGGTTGCCAGCTTACATATTTTGGCCAGAATACCAACCAATACCTTACATATATTTATATGTCTTTTTGCACATTATACTTTTGCAGAGTGCATTTGGGCCCAAATGGTTCTGTACACTGTGGCCTCTGTTCACACTGGATGCATTATAGTTAGCACTGGGTAGCCCACATTAGGCGTCATTAATAGGCTGTGAACCAGACGCTCTGCATTCCTAGTGTGAACATTGCCATATACAGATTGTACTTTTGTGCACTGGGTACCACACGGCTGATCCCTGATTGAAGGCTGGCTGTTTAATTTGGTATTAATGCACCTGTGTAGTCGCCATTTTACTTGGGTCCGCTGCAGTCTGTCAGTGCATCAGTATTGAGGCCTTTTCAGACAGGTAAGCATCTCTGCCTGTTTTCGGTGACAATTCTGTATGGTGCAATTTCTCCTTTTACGAATATGAAAATGCAAATTGTGGAGCTAAAAAAACTTTTTTTGGGGAAAAATGTGATTTTTTTAATTTTCACGGCTCAATGTTATACATTTCTGTGAAACACCGGGGGGTTCAAGGTGCTCACCACATATCTAGATAAGTTCCCTGAGGGGTTTAGTTTCTAAAATGGTGTCACTTGCGGGGGGTTTTATCAGGTGCTCTACAAACACAAGATGGCATCCGCTAATTAATCTAGCAAATTTTGCATTCTAAAAGTCAAAAGGCTTCATTCCGTTCTGAGCCCTGCCATGCACCCAAACAGTATTTTTTCCCCAGATATGGGGTATCGGTATGCTTAGGAGAAATTGCACAACTTTTGGGTTCCATTTTTTTCCTGGTACCCTTGTGAAAATATTTAAAAAAATGGGTTTAAAGTGACATTTTTGTGTAAAAAAAAATGTTATTGTTTTTCCTTCCATATTCCAAAAATTCCTGTGAAGCATCTGAAGGCTTTATCAACTTCTTGAATGTGGTTTTGAGCACCTTGAGGGGTGCAGTTTTTAGAATGGTGTAACTTTTGGGTATTTTCTGTCATATAGGCACTCAAAGTTATTTCAAATGTGAGGTGGTCCCTGAAAAAATGGTTTTGTAAATTTTGTTGAAAAAATTAGAAATCGCTGGTCATCTTCTAACCCTTATAACTTCCTAACAAAAAAAATATGTTTAAAAAATTGTGCTGATGTAAAGTAGACATGTGGGAAATGCTATTAACTAGACGACTTCACTGCATTCAAACAAGCAACACTCTCTTTCAAATCTGCCCTCACCTCTGCTAAACAGGCCTACTTCACAACCCTCGTATCTTCCCTATCCTACAACCCCAAACAGTTATTCAAAACTTTTAACTCCCTCCTCCGCCCACCACTGCCCCCTCCTACCTCCCTCATCTCTGCTGAGGACTTTGCCACACACTTCAAAAATAAGATCGACCAAACAAGGCAAGTCTTCATTGTTCAACCACCTCAACCACTTTGTATACCAGACCAATGCCCTAACCCCATAACCTCCCTCTCCAATATAACTGAAGGGGAGCTTAATTGTCTTCTCTCCAAATCGCACCTCACAACCTGTGCACTTGACCCCATCCCAACCCACCTCCTCCCCAACCTCACCACCACTATTATTCAATCCCTAACCCACCTCTTCAACCTATCACTAACTTCCGGTACCTTCCCTTCTGCTTTCAAGCATGCCACAATCACGCCTATCCTTAAAAAGCCAACCCTCGACCCAACCGCTATGTCCAGCTATCGCCCAATATCGCTGCTCCCATTCGCTTCCAAACTCCTGGAGCTGCATGTCCACGCTGAGCTTTCCTACCACTTCTCTTCTAACTTGCTCTTTGACACTCTACAATCTGGTTTCCGCCCCATCACTCCACTGAGACAGCCCTGACCAAAATTACTAATGACCTACTTACAGCCAAAGCAAACGGACAATACTCTATACTCCTGCTTCTTGACCTGTCCTCTGCTTTTGACACAGTTGACCACTGCCTTCTACTACAGATTCTTTCCTCCTTTGGCGTCAAAGACCTCGCCCTATCTTGGATCTCCTCATACCTTTCCAACCGCACATTCAGCGTCTCCCACTCCCACACTACCTCCTCGTCCCACCCTCTCTCTGTTGGAGTTCCCCAAGGCTCTGTTCTAGGACCCCTACTCTTCTCAATCTATACACTTGGCCTGGGGCAACTCATAAAGTCCCACGGATTCCAGTACCACCTTTACGCTGATGACACTCAGATCTACCTCTCTGGCCCAGACATCACTTCTCTGCTATCCAGAATCCCGGAGTGTCTATCAGCCATATCCTCCTTCTTCTCCTCCCGCTTCCTCAAACTCAATGTGGACAAATCTGAACTCATAATCTTTCCCCCATCCCACAGATCTTCCTTACCTGACCTATCTACCACAATTAACGACATCACGCTTTCCCCCGTACCAGAAGTCCGCTGCCTCGGAGTAACCCTTGACTCTGCCCTGTCCTTCAAACCGCACATCCAAGCTCTTTCTACCTCCTGTCGCCTTCAGCTCAAAAATATTTCAAGAATCCGTCCTTTCCTCAACCCTCAATCTACTAAAATGATTGTGCACGCCCTCATCATCTCCCGCCTCGACTACTGCAACACCCTTTTCTCTGGCCTCCCTGCTAACACCCTCGCACCTCTCCAGTCCATCCTTAACTCTGCTGCACGACTAATTCACCTCTCTCCTCGCTACTCCTCCGCTTCTCCCCTCTGCAAATCTCTTCACTGGCTCCCATTCCCTCAGCGTATCCAGTTCAAATTACTAATACTGACCTACAAGGCCATCTATAATCTGTCTCCTCCATATATCTCTGAACTAATCTCCCGATATCTTCCCTCACGTAATCTCCGATCCTCCCAAGACATCCTTCTCTCCTCCACACTTATTCGCTCCTCACCCAACCGCCTCCAAGACTTCTCCCGAATATCCCCCATCCTCTGGAATTCTTTGCCCCAACACATCCGACTATCAAACTCATTCAGATCCTTCAGACGGAACCTGAAAACCCATCTCTTCAGGAAAGCTTACAGCCTGCAATGACCCTGCTGCCTCCTCACCACTACCGGAGTTATTGCCTCAACCAACACCGGAACTGCTGCAACCCCCCGACCTCCTGTCTCCTGCCTCACAATCCTGTAGAATGTAAGCCCGAAAGGGCAGGGTCCTCTCCCCTCTGTATCAGTCTGTCATTGTTAGTTTGTTTACTGTAAGTGATACCTGTAATTTGTATGTAACCCCTTCTCATGTACAGCACCATGGAATCAATGGTGCTATAGAAATAAATATTAATAATAATAATAATAATAATAATTAACTATTTTGTGACATAACTATGCTTTAAGAGCATAAAAATTAGAAGTTTGAAAATTGCAAAATTTTCGACAAATTTCTGTTTTTTTAACAAATAAACACAAGTCATATCGAAGAAATTTTACCACTATCGTGAAGTACAATATGTCGCAAAAAAAAAATTGCAGAATCAGTGGGATTTGTTGTAGCATTCCAGAGCTATTATCTCAAAGTGACACTGGTCAGTATTGTGAAATTAGGCCTCGTCATGAAGGTGCAAACACTTACAGAATATAACTCCAAGTAAATCAAACTTCTGTGAAATCAAACTCTCCACTTAGGAAGCAACACTGATTGACAATCAATTTCACATACTGTTGTGCAAATGGAATAGACAACAGATGGAAATTGGCAATTATCAAGACACACTCAATAAAGGAGTGGTTCTGCAGGTGAAGACCACAGACCACATTTCAGTACCAATGCTTTCTGGCTGATATTTTGGTCACTTTTGAATGTTGGTTTTGCTTTCACACTCATGGTAGCATGAGTCGGACTCTGCAACCCACACAAGTGGCTCAGGTAGTGCAGCTCATCCAGGATGGCACATTAATGCGAACTGTGGCATGAACTTTTGCTGTGTCTGTCAGCGTAGTACCAGAGGCTGGAGGCGCTACCAGTAGACAGGACACCAGGAGACGTGGAGGGTGCCGTTGGAGGGCAACAACCCAGCAGCAGGACCACTAGCTCTATCTTTGTGCAAGGAGGAACAGGAGCACTGCTAGAGCCCTGCAAAATGACCTCCAACAGGCCACAAATGTGCATGTGTCTGCACAATCAATTAGAAACCGACTCCATGAGGATGGTCTGAGTGCCCGATGTCCACAGATGGGGGTTGTGCTCACAGCCCAACACCGTGCAGGAAGCTTGGCATTTGCCACAGAACACCAGTATTGGCAAATTCGCCACTGGCACCCTGTGCTCTTCACAGATGAAAGCAGGTTCACACTGAGCACATGTGACAGAGTCTGGTGATGCAGTGGAGAGCGATCTACTGCCTGCAACATCCTTCAGCATGACCTGTTTGGCAGTGAGTCAGTAATGGTGTGGGGTGGCATTTCTTTGGAGGGCCGCACAGCCCTCCATGTACTCGCCAGAGATAGCCTGACTGCCATTAGGTACCGAGATGAGATCCTCAGACCCCTTGTGAGACCATATGCTGGTGCGGTTGGCCGTGGATTCCTCCTAATGCAGGACAATGCCAAACCTCATGTGGCTGGAGTGTGTCAGCAGTTCCTGCAAGATGAGGGCATTGAAGCTTTGGACTGGCCAGCACGTTCCCCAGACCTGAATTTGATTAAGCACATCTGGGACATCATGTCTCGCTCCATCCACCAACGTCACGTTGCACCACAGACTGTCCAGGAGTTGGCGGATGCTTTAGTCCAGGTCTGGGAGAACCCTCAGGAGGCCATCCGCCGTCTCATCAGGAGCATGCCAGGCGTTGTAGGGAGGTCATACAGGCACGTGGAGGCCACAAACACTACTGAGCATCATTTTGACTTGTTTTAAGGACATTACTGTTGTGAATGGGTTTGAGATGAGTTCTGAGCAGAGGCTCCCTCTGGTGGTTACAAGCGGTACTAGTGAGGATTGTGAGGACTGGGAATCAGGTGTTACTGATTGGTCTTATATAAGGGAGTCATTTTCCCATCAGGGTTGCCGGTGATCAATTGTTCTGGTCTGAATCCTTCTTTCCAGTTTCCCTTGTAGCCTGCTGTGTCGTGTCTGCATCTCCTGCTATCAGATAAGACAATTTCTTATTTTGTGTTTTTGCTATATTTTTGCATTTGGTCCTGCACTTCTGTGGGGGCCTTCTGGGTCCCCTCCGGGGGCTTTTGCCCTCTCAGTTTAGTCCAGCCACTGTGTTTTGTACTTTTGCTTTTTCCAGTTTTTTCAGTGGCTGCTGTTTTTGTTACACCAGAGAACTAATTTAGGTGGTAGAGGTCGTGTGATCTCAGGTGATTTTGAAATTAGTAGAGTTGGTGTTTTTCAGGGTTTTCTGGGATTGCAGTAAGTACCCTTCCTGTCCTTTTCTATTTAGATAGTTTGGGCCCCAGCGTTTGCTCATACTATTTTCTTTCTGTGTCAGTATTTCCTCTTGTCTAACCGCCATTACATGTTTGGGGGCTTTCTATTATCTTTGGGGTTCTGCTACGGGGCAGATAGCTTTCCTATTTCTATCTTTAGGTGTAGTTAGTTTCTCAGGCTGTGACGAGGCGTCTAGGACCAACGTAGGAACGCTCCACGGCTGCCTCTAGTTGCGGTGGTTAGTCAGGGTACTGCAATCTCATAGATTCCAACTGCTCTGGTGTATTTCCTTTTTTGCCTGCACTCCTCAGCTACCGTAACATAACAGTATCACCGGCCATAAAAATTGTATGGTACTCACAGAAGGGAAAAAATATTTTGAAGGAAGAAAAGTTGTCAGAGATATTTTTCTGTTTGTTGCATTTTTTTTTTTTTTTTTTTTTTCCCTCTGTATCTCTGGGTGCTGGGGAGGATCTTTTCTCCCAATGGAGTTTGCACAGTTGTCTGGCCGTGTGGATCAGCTTGCCACTGAGGTTCAGAGTATTGCTGCATATCTTGCTAGGTTGCCTGTTGTGGAACCTAGGATCCCCATGCCAGATTTGTTTTTAGGGGATCGAGCTAAGTTTCAGAATTTCAAAAATAATTGTAAATTGTTTCTTGCCTTAAAATCTAAATCCTCAGGAAACGCAGCGCAGCAGGTTCAAATTATCATCTCTCTCCTGCGCGGCGATCCTCAGGATTGGGCTTTTTCCCTGATACCTGGGGATCCTGTTTTGAGTGATGTTGATGCATTTTTTCAGGCTTTGGGGTTATTGTACGATGAGCCTAATGTCACTGATCAAGCTGAAAAAGCCTTGTTGGCATTAAATCAGGGGCCTTATGACGCTGAGTTATACTGTCAGAGATTCCGTAGGTGGGCAGTCCTGACCAAATGGAATGACGACGCTTTGGCGGCCCTTTTCCGAAAGGGTCTGTCGGATAATGTAAAGGATGTTATGGTGGGATTCCCTGTCCCCTCTGGTCTCAATGATTCTATGTCATTAGCGATTCAAATTGACAGACGTTTGCGTGAGCGGAGAAGTATGCGTGGAGTGGTGTTGCCTTGTGAGCCAGCTGCTGAGCCCATGCAGTGTGATGGAGTGGTGTATGGGGCACAGCGTCATGAGTTTCGAAAGCGCAATGAGTTATGTTTCTACTGTGGTGATGCCTCTCATGCTATTTCAGTCTGCCCTAAGCGGGGAAGACATTTTGCACGCTCAGTTGTCTTGGGTAGTGTTCAGACTAAGTTTTTATTAACTGTCACTCTGATATGCTCTCTGTCCTCATTTTCTGCTCAGGCTTTCGTTGATTCTGGAGCAGCTATTAACCTGATGGATTATGATTTTGCTAAACGTTGTGGGTTTTCCTTGATACCCCTACAGAAGTCTATTCCTTTACTGGGGATCGATTCTACCCCTTTGGCTGAGAATAAACCCCAGTTTTCTACTCAGGTGATAATGAGGGTTGAACCTGATCACCAGGAGTGCTGCAAATTTTTGGTTCTATATAATCTGCATGACATTATAGTGCTGGGTTTCCTTGGTTACAGTCTCATAATCCTGTTTTGGATTGGAAATCTGTGTCTGTAACCAGTTGGGGCTGCCAATGTGTTAGTGCCAACACTCCTGTTTTTTCTGCCTCCTCCCAGGCTGAGGATGTTCCTGACTTTTTGTTTGATTTTTCTGATGTGTTTAGCGAAAGTAAATCTGCATCCTTACCTCCCCATAGGAGCTATGACTGCGCTATTGAATTAGTGCCAGGTAGTAAATTCCCTAAAGGTCGCCTTTTTAACTTGTCTGTACCTGAACATGACGCTATGCGGTCTTATATCAAGGAATCATTGGAGAAGGGTCATATCAGACCATCCTCTTCACCTTAGGTGCCGGTTTTTTCTTTGTGGCCAAAAAAGATGGTTCATTAAGGCCGTGTATTGATTATCGTCTCTTGAACAATATTACTGTGAAATATCAATACCCGTTACCCTTGATTTCTGACCTGTTTTCCAGGGTGAAAAACGCTACTTGGTTTACCAAGCTTGACCTCAGGGGGGCGTATAACCTTATTCGCATTAAGCACGGGGATGAATGGAAGACGGCATTTAACACCCCTGAAGGGCATTTTGAGTACCTTGTGATGCCCTTTGGGCTCACTAATGCTCCTTCCGTCTTCCAGTCCTTCATGAATGACATTTTCAGGGATTTTGTGGACAAGTTTCTGATTGTTTATTTGGATGATATCTTGATTTTTTCTAATGACTGGGACTCTCATGTGAAACATGTTCGAACTGTATTCCAGATTTTGAGAGAGAATGCTCTGTATGTGAAGGGATCAAAGTGTCTTTTTGGCGTACAGAAGATCTAATTTCTGGGATTCATTTTGTCCCCATCTGTTATTGAAATGGACCCGGTCAAGGTTCAGGCCATCTGTGATTGGGTCCAACCTACTTCATTAAAGGCTCTTCAGAGATTTTTGGGTTTTGCCAATTTTTATCGTAAATTTATTGGTAATTTCTCTGTTATTGTTAAACCATTAACTGATTTGACCAGAAAGGGTTCTGATGTGGTGAATTGGCCTCCTGAGGCAGTCTCTGCGTTTCAGGAACTTAAGCAGAGATTCACTTCTGCTCCTGTTCTACGGCAGCCTGATGTTTCTCTGCCATTTCAGGTGGAGGTTGATGCCTCTGAAATTGGGGCAGGTGCCGTTTTGTCCCAAAAAGATCCAGAGACCTCTAAAAGTAACTCTTGTGCCTTTTTCTCTCGAAAATTTTCTCCTACTGAACGTAATTATGACGTGGGTAATCGGGAGTTATTGGCCATGAAGTGGGCTTTTGAAGAGTGGAGACATTGGCTGGAGGGAGCCAAACATCAGGTGGTGGTCCTTACGGACCATAAGAATCTGGTCTATCTGGAATCTGCCAAGCGACTCAATCCTAGACAGGCCAGGTGGGCCTTGTTTTTCACACGTTTTAATTTTGTGGTTTCCTTTCTTCCTGGCACTAAGAATGTTAAGGCGGATGCCCTCTCGAGGAGTTTCCTTGCGGACTCTCCTGAGCTATCTGATCCCTCTGTTATTTTGAAGGAGGGTGTAGTTCTTTCCGCCATCTCGCCCAATTTGAGACTTGCTCTGGAGGGGTGTCAGGAGGATAGGCCCGAGCGCTGCCCTGTTGGAAAATTGTTTGTCCCGGACCAATGGAAAAAGAGTGTGATGTCTGAGATTCATTGTTCCGCATTGGCTGGGCATCCCGGAATTTTTGGTACCAGAGACTTGGTTAGTCGGTCCTTTTGGTGGCCTACCTTGTCTCGCGATGTCAGGGAATTTGTGCAGTCCTGCAGGACTTGCTCTCGCTCCAAGCCTTGCTCTCGCTCTAGTGGTTTGTTGATGCCATTGCCTGTGCCCAAGAGACCATGGACCCATATCTCTATGGATTTCATTTCCGATCTTCCTGTTTCTCAGAGAATGACCACCATCTGGGTAATTTGTGATAGGTTTTCCAAAA
>JARQOD010000003.1:20070004-20113435 GCA_033576555.1 Oophaga sylvatica
TCAAAGTAGCCACCTTTTGCTTTGATTACTGCTTTACACGCAGAAAAGGTGAACGGATGGACTCTACATGCCTGGTTCCCATCGTGAAGCATGGAGGATGTGGTGTGACGGTGTGGGGGTGCTTTGCTGGTGACACTGTTGGGATTTATTCAAAATTGAAGCGTTGAGCGGTCCAGCTCCCCCAAACCATCTCGATTGGGTTCAGGTCTGGTGACTGTGGAGGCCAGGTCATCTGGCGTAGCACCCCAACATTCTCCTTCTTGGTCAAATAGCCCTTTACACAGCCTGGAGGTGTGTTTGGGGTCATTGTCCTGTTGAAAAATAAATGATGGTCCAACTAAACGCAAACCGGATGTAATAGCATGCTGCTGCAAGATGCTGTGGTAGCCATGCTGGTTCACTATGCTTTCAATTTTGAATAAATCCCCAACAGTGTCACCAGCAAAGCACCCCCACACCATCACACCACCTCCTCCATGCTTCACGGTGGGAACCAGGCATGTAGAATCCATCCGTCCACCTTTTCTGTGTGCAAAGCAGTAATCAAAGCAAAAGGTGGCTACTTTGAAGAACCTAGACTATAAGACATATTTTCAGTTGTTTCACACTTTTTTGTAAAGTGTAATGTATAATTCCACACGTGTTAATTCATAGTTTTGATGCCTTCAGTGTGATTCTACAATTTTCATAGTTATGAAAATGCAGAAAAATCATTGAATGAGAAGGTGTGTCCAAACTTTTGGTCTGTACTGTATGTCTATATATATATATAGATATATATCTCGTCGTGTGAGAAGGAAGTTTTTATATACAGTTTTTATATACAGTACAGACCAAAAGTTTGGACACACCTTCTCATTTAAAGATTTTTCTGTATTTTCATGACTATGAAAATTGTACATTCACACTGAAGGCATCAAAACTATGAATTAACACATGTGGAATTATATATGCAACAAAAAAGTGTGGAACAACTGAAAATATGTTTTATATTCTAGGTTCTTCAAAGTAGCCACCTTTTGCTTTGATTACTGCTTTGCACACTCTTGGCATTCTCTTGATGAGCTTCAGAGGTAGTCACCGGAAATGGTTTTTCACTTCACAGGTGTGCCCAGTCAGGTTTATAAGTGTGATTTCTTGCCTTATAAATGAGGTTGGGACCATCAGTTGTGTTGTGCAGAAGTCTGGTGGATACACAGCTGATAGTCCTACTGAATAGACTGTTAGAATGTGTATTATGGTAAGAAAAAGCAGCTAACTAAAGAAAAACTAGTGGCCATCATTACTTTAAGAAATGAAGGTCAGTCAGTCCGAAAAATTGGGAAAACTTTGAAAGTGTCCCCAAGTGCAGTTGCAAAAACCATCAAGCGCTACAAAGAAACTGGCTCACATGAGGACCGCCCCAGGAAAGGAAGACCAAGAGTCACCTCTGCTTCTGAGGATAAGTTTATGCCTCAGAAATTGCAGGTTAACAGCAGCTCAGATCAGAGACCAGGTCAATGCCACACAGAGTTCTAGCAGCAGACACATCTCTACAACAACTGTTAAGAGGAGACTCTGTGCTGCAGGCCTTCATGGTAAAATAGTGCTCGGAGACCACTGCTAAGGACAGGCAACAACCAGAAGAAACTTGTTTGGGCTAAAGAACACAAGGAATGGACATTAGACCACTGGAAATCTGTGCTTTGGTCTGATGAGTCCAAATTTGAGATCTTTGATTCCAACCACCGTGTCTTTGTGCGACGCAGAAAAGGTGAACGGATGGACTCTACATGCCTGGTTCCCACCGTGAAGCATGGAGGAGGTGGTGTGATGATATGGGGGTGCTTTGCTGGTGACACTGTTGGGGATCTATTCAAAATTGAAGGCATACTGAACCAGCATGGCTACCACAGCATCTTGCAGTGGCATGCTTTCTTCCATCCGGTTTGCATTTAGTTGGACAATCATTTATTTTTCAACAGTACAATGAGCCCAAACACACTCCAGGCTGTGTAATGGCTATTTGACCAAGAAGGAGAGTGATGAGTGCTACGCCAGATGACCTGGCCTCCACAGTCACCAGACCTTAACCCAATTGAGCTGGTTTGGGGTGAGCTGGACAGCAGAGTGAAGGCAAAAGGGTCAACAAGTGCTAAGCATCTCTGGGAACTCCTTCAAGACTGTTGGAAGACCATTTCCGGTGACTACCTCTTGAAGCTCATCAAGAGAATGCCAAGAGTTATACATATATATAACCCTGATTATATATACCTGTATATATATCAGGGCTAATTAGGGCTTTTCAGGGACATCCATAGGTGAGGGGGGGGGTGCCATAGTCGTTCCTTAGGGTGCCAAGCTCTGCGGCTAGGCAGTATCAGCTTTGTTTAGGTATGGGATACGGTAAGGTAGTGACGATCAATTATTCAGCAGCATCATTGTTTACATCGTTTATATACATCGACAACAAGACATTCAGGTTGTAATTTAGTTAGTTTTCAGTATATATATGTTGTTAGTCCAGTTTTTAATGCATATATTTAATAAAGGTTTAATGTTTTACTTTAGGGTTTTTTCCCTCAATACTGCCTCCTAACATACAATATAGTACCATCCACCCCACCGACTACCCCACGGCTAATTAGTAAATACTCACTTAGCCCTATTCTTGTTGCAGATATAATGAACCCAGAACCTGAGATATTTACCACGATAGTTGGATAGTCGGAATGAAGCAATATTGTGGCAGCCCATGTGGCCACAATGGTGCCCGTGAATTGAGAGTTCTCGGTGTGGCTCTGTACTGGTCACCCTCTCCTTCCCCATCATCATTTCATTGATATCCGTTATTCCTGTGATGGTGATACCATTGAATAGAATAGTGAATCAGGGAGTCGAAAGCTCCTGATCCACCATTCAGCCTTTGCCTGTGAGTTTGAGAATTCATGAACTGCAGGCACAATGACGTTACTACATCACACCTGTAGTATGTAGCCTCAGTACTCACACTGCACTGATTGGAGCGGTACAGTCATGGCCAAAAGTTTTGAGAATGACACAAATATTAATTTTTACAAAGTCTACTGCTTCACTTTTTCTAATGGCAATTTGCATATACTCAGAATGTTATAAAGAGTGATCAGCTTAACAGCAATTACTTGCAAAGTCAATATTTGGCTAGAAATGAACTTTATCCCCCAAAACACATTTCAACATCATTGCAGCCCTGCCTTAAAAGGACCAGCTAACCTCTTTTCAGTGATTGCTCCATTAACACAGGTGTGGGTGTTGATGAGGACATGGCTGGAGATCAATCTGTCATGATTAAGTAAGAATGACACCACTGGACACTTTAAAGGAGGCTGGTGCTTGGCATCATTGTTTCTCTTCTGTTAACCATGGTTATCTCTAAAGAAACACGTGCAGTCATCATTGCAATGCACAAACATGGCCTAACAGGGAAGAGTATCGCAGCTAGAAAGATTGCACCTCAGTCAACAATCTGTCGCATCATCAAGAACTTCAAGGAGAGAGGTTCCATTGTTGCCAAAAAGGCTTCAGGGCGCCCAAGAAAGACCAGCAAG
The DNA here is from genome assembly GCA_033576555.1 of Oophaga sylvatica. NCBI lineage: Eukaryota > Metazoa > Chordata > Amphibia > Anura > Dendrobatidae > Oophaga > Oophaga sylvatica. Next base: position 20,073,571 of record JARQOD010000003.1, read on the forward strand.
CGCCAGGACCGTCTCTTAAAAGTGTTTCAGCTGCGGGATTGGGCTACCAGCAGTGCAGAGCTTGCTCAGGAATGGCAGCAGGCAGGTGTGAGTGCATCTGCACGCACTGTGAGGCGGAGACTCTTGGAGCAAGGCCTGGTCTCAAGGAGGGCAGCAAAGAAGCCACTTCTCTCCAGAAAAAAACATCATGGACAGACTGATATTCTGCAAAAGGTACAGGCAGTGGACTGCTGAGGACTGGGGTAAAGTTATTTTCTCTGATGAATCCCCTTTTCGATTGTTTGGGACATCAGGAAAACGCCTCATTCGGAGAAGACAAGGTGAGCTCTACCACCAGTCTTGTCTCATGCCAACTGTTAAGCATCCTGAAACCATTCATGTGTGGGTGTAAGGTTCTTTGTCTCTTTTGACATGTTCCTTGAAACTCAGTTTTCCGTCGGCCATTTTGCTTCTGTCTTGCTGCAGCTATCTTGCCCTCAGTTAATATGGAGGTTCCAGCTTTCATGTTCCCACCCTGATTCTCTCCTCTTGCTTCTTAAGCAGCCTCAGCTGAACAATCAGTGCTCCTGAATCAAGCTTCAGTCAGCCTGTGACCTGACTCCTGGAAACCTAGGATTTTGGACTCCAGCTATTTCCTACTGAGGAACTTTGGAACACTTTTGGACTCTGGAAACCTGCTGTCTGGTGAATCCATGTTTGCAGAGGAATTACGATACAGAGAAGAGATCCTGAACCTGCTTTGGAGAGTTATTGTAGAGCTTGAAGTTACTCTGGCCTGCTGTCTCTCCTGCCTCTGTTCCTGCAAACTGTGTGACCTTTTCTGCATGCTTGTATGAAGTAATACAAGTCATTTCATATCAACCTGTGTCTCATGTGTTTTCCTCGCACCCAAGCACAAGACGCTATAGGAACTGTACACTATACATGACAGTGGGGTTGCTTCTCAGCCAAGGGAATCGGCTCTCTCACAGTCTTGCCTAAAAACACAGCCATGAATAAAGAATGGTACCAGAATGTCCTCCAAGAGCAACTTCTCCCAACCCTCCAAGAGCAGTTTGGCGATCAACAATGCCTTTTCCAGCATGATGGAGCACCTTGCCATAAAGCAAAGGTGATAACTAAATGGCTCAGGGAACAAAACATAGAGATTTTGGGTCCATGGCCTGGAAACTCCCCAGATCTTAATCCCATTGAGAACTTGTGGTCAATCATCAAGAGACGGGTGGACAAACAAAAACCTAAAAATTCTGACAAAATAAAAGCATTGATTGTGCAAGAATGGACTGCTATCAGTCAGGATTTGGTCCAGAAGTTGATTGAGAGCATGCCAGGGAGAATTGCAGAGGTCCTGAAGAAGAAGGGTCAACACTGCAAATATTGACTTGCTGCATTAACTCATTCTAACTGTCAATATAAGCTTTTGTTACTCATATGTTTGCAATTATTATATTTCTGTCTGTGATAAAAACATCTGTCAAACACACATAAAAACCAGAGGGCAGCAGATCATGTGAAAATATAATATTTGTGCCATTCTCAAAACTTTTGGCCATGACTGTACACCTCGGGAATGGAACTAGTTGAGTAGTGTGCATATTTTTTTTAAATATCCAGAATTATGGGGCATCATATTAAGTAAAGGGCTGTGGGGGCTCTCATACTGAGACTTATGGGCCATTATATAGAGTGGGGCGATGTGGTGGCCTGTAATGGCCTCCATACTAAGTGGGGGTTCTGATTTTGTGTAGCAGGATGTTGTGGCCATAATACTGTGTGGGGACTGTGGGGGCCATCATACTGTGTGGGGAGCCCTCCTTGTGAGCTACATGGGCACACAAGATAAACAGGCAATCCATGCATGTGTTGCATCTGTCTACCACTGCAAAATATGAAACCGCAGGAACACGAACATATTATCCAAGCACGCCTAAGATACTCTGATAACACATTATCCGAGCTTGTTCGCTCATAACTAATTGGCTCATGTTCTTATCATTAAGGTCTCTACAATATTGGATCCTCTCAGTGAAGATCTTATATACAAGATAATTTTCTTGATTTTTCTCATCAGTGATGGATATGGACAGAGACAAGACGGCGGAGAAGATATTAAATCTCACCCTAGAGATCCTCTTTCGGCTTACTGGAGAGGTGAGAGATTCTGATGATGTCACATTACATCATTCTTATCTATGGGAATAACAGATGGACAGAACTGGAGAGGTGAGGACTCTGGAAATGTCTGTAGTGAGATTTATTAATGTGTCTCTCCATAACCAGGATTACACAGTAGTGAAGAAGAACTCTAGTGAGCGCTGTCAGGATCGTTTATCTGAGGGATGGGGAAGACCCTTGAACCCAAACACGGGGCCTCCACCTCTGCTCCTGATGCATGAGAAAATCAATGACTATAAGATCCTAGAACTCACCTACAAGATGACTGAGCTGCTGACTGGAGAGGTGACACTGCTGGGAATGCTTGGACATTATACAGTAACACTATGAAGGGATCGGGGAGATGACGATATCATTGTATGTGTCAGGTTCCCATAAGGTGTCAGGATGTCGCTGTATATTTCTCCATGGAGGAGTGGCAGTATTTAGAAGGACACAAAGGTCTGTACAAGGATGTCATATTGCAGGTTCCCCAGCCCCTCACATCACCAGGTAATAGACAGGACTAAATACACATGGCCCATAATTATCTGTATGTAAAGAATTAATTCAGTCCCTGTATGTGTTTCCTCCAGATCTATCCAGTAAGAGGACAACACCAGAGACATGTCCCCGTCCTCTTCTTCCCCAGGATTGTAAACAAGAAAATCCCAATGTTCCTCTGGATCATCAGGTAGATGGAGAGAAGGTGTCATAACATCTCCCCTATAATGCGTAGACGGTGGTGAAGGTCTTGTGCTCAGTGTTGTTCTATTCACCAGTAGTATATGTTTTATACTTGTGTAATGAGAACGGTGGAGATGGCAGGATTAGAGCTGATCATAGGTGTGACTTCTCCATCTGTCTGTGACTTTTACAATATTTGTTTCAGGGTGAAGATCTGACCCATATTAATACTACAGAGACATATGTGAGTTGTGATGAGTGGTGTAAAGAGGAGATTCCTACGTATGGCTACCCAGGTGAGTAGTAACCAATAAATGCTAAGAAGTCACAGATTCTTCTCAGTCACTGACCGTGGCTGCTTTATCGGGCGTGTAGTCTTGCTTTATCACAATCGAGTGAAAACCATTTTGCCTCTAAACCATAACATTCTCCACCAAAAACTGTTCAAATGACTTTAGGCATTGAAAGCCCATTTCGATAGAACTTGCAACCTGGAAAATCCACCTACCACCTGTGATTAGAACAGGGGTCGACAAAGTTGTTCAGAATCTAGGAGCCAGCCAAAAAATTTAGGAACCAGAATTTTTTTTTTCATTTCATCATTGCCTCCCCATCATTATCATTCCCTCCCCATCATCATTAATGCCTCCCCATCATCATCATGTTCTCCCCATCATCATTAATGCCTTCCCATCATCATCATTGCCTCCTCATCATATCATCGCCTCCCCATCATTATCATCGTCTCCCCATCATCATCAATGCCTGCCCATCATCATCAATGCCTGCCCATCATCATCATCGCCTCCCCATCATCATCGCCTCCCCATCATCATCATCGTCTCCCCATCATCATCATTGCCTCCCCATCATCATCATTGCCTCCCCATCATCATCAATGCCTCCTCATCATCATCAATGCCTCCCCATTATCATCAATGCCTCCCCATCATCATCATGGCCTCCCCATCATCATCAATGCCTCCCCATCATCATCAATGCCTCCCCATTATCATCAATGCCTCCCCATCATCATCATGGCCTCCCCATCATCATCAATGCCTGCCCATCATCATCATCGCCTCCCCATCATCATCATCGCCTCCCCATCATCATCATTGCCTCCCCATCATCATCAATTTCTCCCCATCATCATCAATTCCTCCCCATCATCATCAATGTCTCCCCATCATCATCATTGCCTCCCCATCATCATCAATGCCTGCCCATCATGATCATCGCCTCCCCATCATCATTGCCTCCCCATCATCATCATCGCCTCCCCATCATTATCATCATTGCCTCCCCATTATCATCAATGCCTCCCCATTATCATCAATGCCTCCCCATCATCATCAATGTCTCCCCATCATCATCATGGTCTCCCCATCATCATCAATGCCTCCCCATCATCATCAATGCCTCCCCATTATCATCAATGCCTCCCCATCATCATCATGTCCTCCCCATCATCATCAATGCCTGCCCATCATCATCAATGCCTGCCCATCATCATCATTGCCTCCTCATCATATCATCGCCTCCCCATCATCATCATCGCCTCCCCATCATCATCAATGCCTGCCCATCATCATCAATGCCTGCCCATCATCATCATTGCCTCCCCATCATCATCAATGCCTGCCCATCATCATCATGGCCTCCCCATCATCATCATTGCCTCCCCATCATCATCATCGCCTCCCCATCATCATCAATACCTGCCCATCATCATCATCATGGCCTCCCCATCATCATCATGGCCTCCCCATCATCATCATGGCCTCCCCATCATCATCATCTCCTCCCCATCATCATCAATGCCTCCCCATCATCATCAATGCCTCCCCATCATCATCATCGCCTCCCCATCATCATCAATGCCTCCCCATCATCATAAATGTCTCCCCATCATCATCAATGCCTCCCCATTATCATCGCCTCCCCATTATCATCATCGCCTCCCCATTATCATCAATGCCTCCCCATTATCATCAATGCCTCCCCATTATCATCAATGCCTCCCCATTATCATCAATGCCTCCCCATTATCATCAATGCCTGCCCATTATCATCAATGCCTGCCCATTATCATCAATGCCTGCCCATTATCATCAATGCCTGCCCATTATCATCAATGCCTCCCCATTATCATCAATGCCTCCCCATTATCATCAATGCCTCCCCATCATCATCACTGCCCTCACCCCACCACCATCACACAGACAGCACCGCAGCACACAAGCACTCTCTCACTCACATACATACATACACACACAAAGCACCGCACTACATACACACACACACTGATACAGACACACACACACATCTCACCTGTCCGGCGTCCCTGCGCTCTCTGCCACAGCCGGCCGCTGAATGATGACGTCATTCAGCGGCGCTGCTGTGAGAGGAAGCGCAGGCGCCCCCTGGAGCCCGGAGCTGCGGCAGCGGAGGCACGGGAGAGGTAAGTATTGTGCCAGCTGCTGCCGGGGCCCTGAGCAATCGGGGGCCAGTGGCAGCGGCGCTGACAGCGCTCTCCTCCGCTACGGGCGCCGGGGTGCCCAACGGCGAGTGGGCCCCCCGCCTGCTCAGGGCCCCGACAAACCCGGGCGCCAGGCATGATTTTCTAGGCGCCACTGGCGAAATGGCGCCCGGGTTTGTCGAACCCTGGATTAGAAGATGCTGACTGTTACCTGCCCAGATCTGAAAATTACAAAGCCAAATTACAGTGTTCGTAGAATGTGCTGACAAATTAGTAAATCAGTTGAATAAAAATATTATGATGGGACTGTAAGAGAAAGTATAGCGCCAGCCTCTCTCCGTGCGGTTTCTCTCACCCAGCAGAGATACCAAAGTACACACCGCTGCGCCCCCCTTCCTTCTCCATCTTATTTTTGCAGTTCTGCAGCTGCCCTGAGTGCGTGCAGTTCACGAAGGTCCCAGGTAACTGTACTTACGGCATGCGCGCACACACTTCCCCTTTCTAAAAGGGACCGCGTGCGTTCCCCAACATGGAGGTGCCTGTGCAATGTTAAGTTTGTTTCTTAACACTTTTGTGACTTCTCAGCTCCCAGTGCATGTATCCCTGTAAACTGCACCTGCCAGTGCGCATCTCTACGTCAGCCGCTCCTGCTGCACTTGCCATTGCTCATCTCTTACGTCAACCAGTCCCGCAGCATCTGCCAGTGCTCACCTCTACGTCACCTGATCCAGTTGCACTTGCTAGCGCTCATCTCTCCGTCAGCTGGTCCAGTCTGCATTCATGGTACCTGTCTTTTTACTCTGCCTGCCTCCATCTATTGGACAGCACCTTGGGCCGCCCCATCTACCCATTCTTAGGAGCTCAGCTGCCATCTACCGATTGTCAGTCCTGGAGTAGCACCTGGACCACCTTCCTTGTCTCTCCTCCAATCGGTATCACATGCTGCTGCAAATCCATGGTCAAATTGGGTGAGGCTCCTAGTCATGACCCACCAAATCTTGCTTGGGCTCCGTCACAGGGGTTCCACCACCAAGCCCGTTACAGAAAGTGGAGGGTAATGATGCTGATATCTTATTTGATGAATCTACTTTCTTTCCCTTCTGTGCTGCTGAATGTGCTCATATGGTCCCTACAAGAACAGGTCCAGTCTTTCTGGCCAAACTTCACTTTTATGATCGACAACATTAAACGTGCAGTGATGCCAAGTGTGAATTTCTGTACAATAAGGACAGCGTTTCCCCTTATCCTGACTTTATCCTGTGATAAAGCAGGTAGACATAGCTGATCTTGAATTTATCTTCCTCTGCGTTCACTCTGTATTTTGATGCCACATATGTGCAGGAAGTAGTGCCCCTATGTGGAAATAACCTCTTTCAGGCACAAAGTTATTTTTGTATCATGTAGGATATTGATACAGATCGTGGTGCTTTGTGACCAACACAGATCTCAGCACCCCTTCCTTAGAGTAATCACCCCAAATATGCACTACTTTATATTGGTGTGATACCGTTTATTACCAAGTACGGATATTAGTCTATTTAGCCTGCTATTTGATGCCTTATTTTCTGGACCAAACAGGTCAGCTAATGAGTCAGTGACCGACCCATGGGGTAAGTACCTTGGTATTGTGACTGGGCCCTTTGACATAGTCCAGTATTTACCTTATTAATACCTCGGCCTTGACAGTGAATGACACGGGGGGGGGGGTTATGCTACTTTGCTACTGGTACTCTGGATGTTCTACACTGCTCAAAAAACTAAAGGGAACACTAAAATCCCACATCCTAGATATCACTGGATGAAATATTCCAGTTGTAAATCTATATTCATTATATAGTGGAATGTGTTGAGAGCAATAAAACATAAAAATGATCAGTGTAAATCAAAATTAATATCCCATGGATGTCTGGATTTGGAATGATACTCAAAATCAAAGTGGAAAATCAAATTACAGGCTGATCCAACTACAGTGGAAATGCCTCAAGACAAGGAAATGATGCTCAGTAGTGTGTGTGGCCTACATGTGCCTGTATGACCTCCCTTCAACACGTGAGTATGCTTCTGATGAGGCGGCGGATGGTCTGAGGGATCTCCTCCCAGACCTGGACTAAAGCATCTCATCTCAGTACCTAATGGCAGTCAGGCTACCTCTGGCGAGCACATGGAGTGCTGTGTGGCACTCCAAAGAAATGCCACCCCACACCATTACTGACCTAGTGCCAAACCGGTCATGCTGAAGAATGTTGCAGGCAGCAGCTCGCTTTACATGGCGTCTCCAGACTCTCACGTCTGTCACGTGTGCTCAGTATGAACCTGCTTTCATCTGTGAAGAGCACAGGGCGCCAGTGGCGAATTTGCCAATCCTGGTGTTCTGTGGCAAATGCCAAGCGTCCTGCACAGTGTTGGGCTGTGAGCACAACCCCCATCTGTGGACGTCAGACCATCCTCATGGAGTCGGTTTCTAACCCTTTGTGCAGACACATACACATTTGTGGCTTGCTGGAGATCATTTTGCAGGGCTCTGGCAGTGCTCCTCCTGTAAGTCCTTGCACAAAGGCGGAGGTAGCGGTCCAGCTGCTGGGTTGCTGCCCTCCTACGGCCCCCTCCACGTCTACTGGTGTACTGGCCTGTCTTCTGGTAGCGCCTCCAGCCTCTGGACACTACGCTGACAGACACAGCAAACCTTCTTGCCACAGCTCGCATTGATGTGCCATCCTGGATGAGCTGCACTACCTGAGCCACTTGTGTGGGTTGTAGAGTCCGTCTCATGCTACCACGAGTGTGAAAGCACAACCAACATTCAAAAGTGGCCAAAACATCAGCCAGAAAGCATTGATATTGAGATGTGGTCTGTTTCACACCTGCAGAACCACTCCTTTATTGAGTGTGTCTTGATAATTGCCAATAATTTACATCTATTTCATTTGCACAACGGCATGTGAAATTGATTGTCAATCAGTGTTGCTTCCTAAGTGGACAGTTTGATTTCACAGAAGTTTGATCCACTTGGAGTTATATTCTGTTGTTTAAGTGTTCCCTTTATTTTTTTGAGCAGTGTATTTAGTTTCTTGCACAATTGCACTTTTTCTATATGTTGTATGTGAATTTTTAATTAGTTCCTAGTTTGCAAAGACTTACATAGAATTGTGATAAACTATACAAAAACATTACACCTGTGCCATGATATATCAAGCTGTGCGTGGCTGATGGCTGTAATATACGTTTATTCACGCCTGCAGGAAATGTGTTGGCATGGCTCGAGCCCTGTTTTTATGGTTTCGCTCCATGTCATAAATTACATTATATTTTCAATCCTAAGGAATTCAGATTACTGCACAATCTCTCCTGAAATGGGGAGCACTAATACTTTCTTTACTCTTCTGGTCAGGACTCACAGTAGCTCCAATAGTCCACAATAAATGAGTGCAGCTCCGGTTTAGTGTTGGAGTTTTCCCCCCAAACATACATATCTTTTAAGTCTGTCTTTTATTTGCAGGTTCATCCTGTATGATAGTTTGATTGTAGCGGGATTGGCCTGCCTCACTTATGAGTCTGTAACTCCTAGTAGTCTTTATAAAAAAAAAATCTCCATTTCCTCTTCCAAATGCCAGAGAGCTAAATTTCAGGCACCTCAGCTCTGCATTATTAAAAAAAGTTTTGTTTGAATGTGTAATATTTCTTCTTGAAACTAATCTGACAAATATTGGCCCTTACGATAGTTTAGATTGCCAAGAACCACCAAGCACCATACTCTAATTACTGCAGAGAGGTTTCACCACTAGTTACTCATTTTTTACCAATGAAGACAGTTGAGTTTGATCATTTCACTAGTTGTGTTATTGTCTATGATCAGTTTTTGACTGCAGTAGTTAGTGCCCAAAATACTCTTATTTACCACTTTCCGCAGCCAGTTTTGTGCTCCTAATCAGGGCCCATTTTCTAATCTGACGTTTGTCACTGTATCTGGTAATAATGTTGGAACTATTCACAAAGGATAATAAGTAACAAATGGACTTTACAAATTATTTTCCAACTTCTCTTGAATCCCTCAATACCCTATATACGGTTGTACACAACTGTCTGGGCACACGACAGGATTAAGAAGAGAATGAGCGCTGTTTAGCTATATGAATGCAGATTTTGCTGGAATAGCTTGCAGACACTATGTATTGGAGGCACTGTTCATGGTCACCTGGCCGCTCAAAAGATGGCTACCATTAACAGGCTTGGCGTGATCTACTCCGTTTTCCTGATCCCAGGGAGTGTCTTGCTCATCACACTTTAACCCCCTGTAGAGGTCTGTACTCACTCTGCTGCTCTTGAGGTAGGCACAGAAGGCGGTTTTCATGCAAAGTAGAGGCATGTTTATTCAACTTCATAAGCCCCTTCAGGTGGCAAAACAAAACAGAGCCTTGTCAGGCACAAAGTGAAAAACAAACTGAAAACAAATAGTCCATATAGTATTGCGTGTCCGCCCGCTCAGGTCTGTACCTTTAGCAACACACACTGAAGGTGAACACGAACTGCAAATAAATAGTCCATATAGCACTGCGGTTCTGCCTGCTCAGGTCAGAGTCTTTAGCAACACACACTGTTGATCTCCACACCTCCAGCTACAAACACTGAATGAGAGACTCGGCTTCCATTTTATCTGCCAAACCATGCCCCTGGAGTTGGGATATGTGAGCGGTCATTCTCATCTATCTCTTATGAACGCTCGTAAAACCCGGCACTGGAATGGCCAAATAACTCTCTCAGAACTATAGGTGCTGAAGCATACTTCTGAGCTCACATCACCGCAGCTAACAGCCGCAATGACACATATCTTCCCTCAAGGACTTGACCGGCGTCCCTCTGCCCAAAGCCGGGGTGGATTGGCACCTTCTGCCAATAAACAGTGGACTCTTGACAGAGCGTCAGCATTACTATGCAGTTTCCCTGACCTATGCTCCACATGGAAGTTAAAATTCTGAAGTGCTAGGAACCACCTGGTCACTCGGCATTGTTCCCTTTTTTCTCCCTCATCCACTTCAGTGGGGCATGTCTGACACCAGTCTGATCTTCCTGCCCAAGAGGTAGTACCTTAGAAAGTCCAACGCCCAATTGATGGCTAAACATTCCTTCTCCACTGTATAGTTTTTTCTCACAGGATGACAACTTCCGGCTAAGATAAATTATGGGGTGCTCTTCCCCGTTCACCTCTTGAGATAAGACAGCGTCCTGCCCAACATCTGACACGTTTGTCTGGACTACAAACTCCTTGGAGAAATCGGGTGCTTCCAGCATCGGCTGTTTGCACAGAGCCAGCTTTAGTTCCTGGAAGGCCGTCTCAGCTTCTGGAGACCACTTAGCCATAGCCGACTCTGTCCCTTTAAGGAGGTCTGTCAGAGAGGCAGCTACCATGGCGAAGTTTGGGATAAACCGGCGGTAATATCCCACAATACCCAGGAACACCCTGACCTGCTTCTTTGAGAGGGGTTGTGCCAGCCATGGATCACCTCAGCTTTATTTATCTGGGGCTTTATTTCGCCCCTGACTACAACGTAGCCCAAGTATCTCGCTTCCTCCATTCCCAAGGCACACTTCTTCGGGTGTATGGACAAACCCCGTCTGCCGTAGAGCATCAAATATCGCCTGGACCTTGCTTAGATGACTTCCCCAATCCTGGCTGAAGATCACAATATCGTCCAGGTAGGCCGCTGCATGCCTCATGTGGGGAGCTAGGATCCAGTCCATGGCTCTCTGGAACGTTGCTGGAACACCTTGTAAACCAAACGGCATGCTTGTGTATTGGAAACATCCATCTGGGGTTGAGAATGCAGTCTTCTCTTTGGTGCCTTGGGACATAGGGATTTGCCAACACCCTTTTGTGAGATCAGGGGTAGTAATGTACCGAGCCGGCCCTAGCCTCTCAATTAATTCATCGCCCTGGGGCATCAGGTAGGCATCGGTCTTAGAAATCTCGTTCAGCTTCTGATAGTCATTGCAAAATCGCCATTCCCCATCTGGTTTCGGTACTAGAACTATTGGACTGGACCAAACACTCTTGGATTCCTCGATGACTCCCAGGCTCAGCATCCGCTTCACCTCCTTTGAGATCACCTCTCAGCGTGCTTCGGGAATCCGGAATGGCTTCAAGTTGACTCGGACATGAGGCTCCATCAGGACGTCATGCTCTATGACCTTCATACAACCGGGAAGTTCCGAGAACAGGTCTCTGTTATGCTGCAGCAACTCACAGCACTGCTGCTTCTGCGAGCAAGACAAAGTGTCTGCCACCTTAACATTCTCCACACCAACATTGGACTTGGCCAGCAGCAGACAAGGAGCTTCCACGAGTTCTCTGTCCTGGCTCCGTTTGATCAGGTTCACGTGGTACACCTGGTAGGGCTTCCGCTTCCCCGGTTGGTGGACTTTGTAGTTGACCTCACTGACTTTCTCCACTACCTCATAGGGACCCTGCCACTTGGCCAGGAATTTAGTCTCCACCGTGGGTACCAGCACAAGTACTCGATCCCCTGGGTTGAACTGTCTTACCCTGACAGACCTATTATACACCCTGGACTGGGCTTCCTGAGCCTTGAAGAGGTGCTCCTTCACAATGGGCATCACGTTGACAATCCTTTCTTGCATCTGGGTGACCTGCTCTACCATGCTTCTATAGAGGGTGGTTTCAGCCTCCCAGGATTCATTCTCCACATCCAGGAGCCTTCAAGGGTGTTGCCCATAGAGCAATTCAAATGGGGAGAATCCAGTGGAAGCTTGGGGAACTTCCCAGGTGGAAAACAACAGGTAAGGCAGCACACAATCCCTGTCTCGGCAATCCTTCTCAACTGGTTTCTTCAGCATAGCCTTCAATGTTTTGTTAAACCTCTCCACCAGCCCATCAGTCTGGGGATGGTACACTGAGGTTCTGAGCTGGGAAATTTGCATGGTCTTGCACAACTCCTCATGACCTTCGACATGAAGGGGGTCTCTTGGTCAGTCAGTATCTCCTTCGGCAGCTCGGTTCGGGAGAAGATATGGAACAGTTCCTTAGAGATACACTTGGCAGAGGCATTTCTTAAGGGTACCGGGTAGCATAATCCAGGATCACCAATATGTATTGATGTCCTCTTGCAGACTTTACCACGGTTCCCACCAGATCCATCGCTATTCGCTCGAATGGCACCTCGATGATGGGCAACGGTACCAGAGGACTGAAGTGGGCCACTGGTGAGGTCAGCTGGCACGTCGGGCAGTAACGACAGTAGTTCAAGATTTCTCTGTAACTCCCCGGACAGTAGAATCTCTGCAGAATGCGCTCCTGGGTCTTATCTGCCCCAGGTGACCACCCACCACATGGGAATGAGCCATGTCTAACACCCTGCGTCTATAGGGTCCTGGTACAAATAACTGCTCTATCACCTCGCCCCTTGGCTTGGTTACTCTATGAAGCAGATCCCTAAACTGAGGGAACCAATTGTCAGCCCCTGGCTCCTGAGGCAAACCATTTAACACAATTCCATTTTCAAATGCCCCTTAAGAGTTAGGTCCCTGAGTAGGGCAGTTCCAAAGTTTTCCCCATTTGGGACAGGGGAGGTTTGTCACTGCGACAAGCCTACTCGTGCACCGGTTGCGCCCTGACAGTCAGTCCTAAACAAGCCAAGATCTCGGCCTTCAACATGGCTTATTCTTATGCGTCCTGCAACGCCAAGTCATAATAAGCCTGTGGTTCACCTGTCAAATATGGTGCCAGAATCACCGCCCACTGCTCCGGAGGCAATTTCTCCCTCTCTGCCACCCTATCAAACACCGCCAGGAACTCCTCGACGTCATCTCATGGGGTCATCTTTTGCAATGCTCTTTTTACCGTCTTTCTCATGTGAGAGTCATCACCTGGATTTGGGGTTTGGGGCAGTCGTCCTGCCAAGGACTGCCTCAGTTAGGAGTTCCATTTGCTGCCGGTGCTCCGTCTGTAGCTGCTGCCACTTCTGTTGCTGCTGGAGATTAGCCTGTACCAGTTGCTTTATCAATTCCTCCATGTTTTCAGATTTTGCTCCTGTAGCCACTTTCACCCAGGACATGCTTTATCGGCAGTCACACTGTTTCTTGGGATTCATGCCTGTGCTTCTAGCACCAATTGTAGAAGTCTGTGCTCAGCTGCTCTTGAGGTAGGCACAGGAGGCGGTTTTCATGAAAAGTCCAGGCTAGTTTACTCAACTTCATAAACCACTCCAGTTGGCAAAACAAAATAGAGCCTTGTCAGGCACAAAGTGAAAACTAATAGTCCATATGGTATTGCTGCTCCACCCACTCAGGTCAGTACCTTTAGCAACACACACTGGAAGTCTCCACACCTCCAAACACAGACACTAAATAAGAGACTCTGCCTCCATTTAATCTGCAATACCACGCCCCTGGAGTTGGGATATGTGAGCGTTCATTCCCACCCATCTCTTATGACCGCTTGTAAAACCTGGCCCTGGAATGGCCAAATAACTCTCATACTTTTGAGCTCACATCACCCTAGCTATCAGCTGCGATGACACATATCTCCCCTCAAGGACTTGTCCGGTGGCCCCCTTAGACTCCCTACATGTTTCTGGACTTACATAGAGATTCCTAGGCTTGGGCCATGGTATTACCTACTCTTCTGTGGTGTGTATGGCAAGAAGAATAGTTAGGTAGCCGGGTCAGAATGAGGTCGGCAGAGAAAATACAAAATCAGAAGACAGCTTCTGGCAGTATGCTCTGAGCTTTAGTAGGGTGTGGTGCTTTCCAGTTGGGTGTGTGTCCAGACTACTTCAGCTGTACACACACCCATGTTGCCAGATCGGATGGTACAACAGGTCCCAGGCACCTTAATCTTAGTGGCTGCACAAAACCTGTGCCTGCCAGAGCTTCTGGTTCCAACATCTCCTCTATTCCCAGCTCCACATGCAGAATAAATAAGGTGGTGCCTTGTGACAGAAGCAGACATCGCAGGAGCAGATCCCAGAGGAGATGGGACACACCATTTGCAGAAGCCCTAACATGACAAAATGGCAGAAACCAGAGCAGTGGAAAGCCCCATAAAGAGACTCCATTTTTGAAATTATAGCCCCCAGTGAATTAATCTATAGGAGTAGTGATTATTTTGACTCCACAGCCACATTAGGGATATTGGCACCCAGTGAATGTTAGCGACTGAACAGTGCACATTTGCCATTTTATTACCCAACACAGAGATGAGTAGAAGTTTTTCCTTGTATTATTTTCACCTACATAACCTTTTTTGGTGGCTTTTCATTCCATATTTGGGGGACAGAATAAACAAACAGTTGAACACCATGCTTTACTGGTTCATCATATGAGATTTTCTATCAGAGTGTGAACTGTCATTGTCTTGATGAATGATTCAATATTTTTACATAACTTGCCATTTTTACGGACAGTTTAAGTAGAAATTTAAAAAATATAAATTTCAAGGATATTTTATTAAAAAATATTTGTTTTTGTTCTTGGCAGATGACTGTACTAGGAGATCAGAGGGACAACTGACATCTTCAGTTTTTAAATCAGATGATCTTGTGGTCCCACAGGATACAATTGAAGTGAATGCCATTACTCCAGATATACCATCATCCATTCACAGCAAAGATCTGTCATCTGATTCTTTGAAACATGTCCCGTTTTCTAATTTATTATCGCCTGTGAAGGAAAATCAAAGTCACAAAATAAGAATTAAAAATCAAACTGCTCCAAAATCAAAGAAGTCCTTTTCACATTCAGAACATGAAAATGGTTTTTCCGTTGAAAATTCTTTTCCTAAACATAACAAAATTCACATAACAGAGAACAGATTTTCTTGTTCCAAATGTGGAAAATGTTTTAACCAGAAATCACATCTTGTTAGGCATCAGAGAACTCACACAGGGAGAGAAGCCATTTTCCTGTTCAGAATGTAGAAAATATTTTACACAGAAATCAGCTCTTGTTACACATCAGAGAACTCACACAGGGGAGAAGCCTTTTTCCTGTTCAGAATGTGGGAAATATTTTAAAAAGAAATGGAATCTTGTTATACACCATAGAACTCACACAGGGGAGAAGCCTTTTTTTGTGTTCAGAATGTGGGAAATGTTTTAACCAGAAATCAGTTTTTGTTAAGCACCAGAGAACACACACTGGGGAAAAGCCATTTTCATGTTCAGAATGTGGAAAATGTTTTGTGCAGAAATCATATTTTGTTAAGCACCAGAGAACTCACACAGGGGAGAAGTCGTTTTCCTGTTCAGAATGTGGGAAATGTTTTAACCATAAATGGAATCTAGTTATACACCAAAGAAATCACACAGGGGAGAAGCCTTTTTCATGCTCAGAATGTGGGAAATGTTTTAACCAGAAATCTGATTTGGTTAAGCACCAGATAACTCACACAGGGGAGAAGCCTTATTCATGTTCAGAATGTGGGAAGTGTTTTAACCAAAAATCTAATTTTGTTAAGCACCAGAGAACTCACACAGGGGAAAAGCCTTTTTCCTGTGCAGAATGTGGGGAATATTTTTCACTTAAATCAAATTTTATTAAGCACCAGAGAACCCACACAGGGGAAAAGCCTTTTTCCTGTACAGAATGTGGGAAATATTTTACACAGAAATCAAATTTTGTTAAGCACGAGAGAACTCACACAGGGGAGAAGCCTTTTTCATGTTCAGAATGTGGGAAATGCTTTAACCTGAAATGGAATCTTGTTACACACCAAAGAACTCACACAGGGGAGAAGCCTTTTTTATGTTCAGAATGTGGGAAATGTTTTAACCAGAAATCAGTTTTTGTTAAGCACCAGAGAACACACACTGGGGAAAGCCATTTTCATGTTCAGAATGTGGAAAATGTTTTGTGCAGAAATCATCTCTTCTTAGTCACCAGGACAGTCACATAGAGGAGAAACCTTTTTGATGTTCTTAATTTTGGAAATATTATACACAGAAATCAATACTTAATAAACATCAGAGAAGTCACACAGAGGAGAATCCTTTTTCATGTTCAGAGTGTTGGAAATGTTTTAACAGAAAATTATTTCTTAAATGGGTTGTCCACTCCTTATGTTTGGCCTTGTTAAAATAAAATACTCACTGACCGTGCCGATGCCATTTCAGCAGTGCTGGCACTCATATTCTTGGGGCTCACGAGAGATTGTTGTGTCACTTGAGCCCTATGCTCAATTAGTGCCAGCTCCATTGTCCCTGCCTTTGGACGTGTTGAACATCAAGAAGAAGCCAGGGCTGCAGCTGCTCTTTCACTTCCTCTTAAAGGGAATCTGTCACCTATTTTTTCCCCTATGAGATGCGGCCACCGCATCCTGTAATGCTGTAGATACGCCCCCGACGTAACCTGAAAGATAAGAAAAATGAGTTATATTATACTCACATGGGGGGCGGTCCGGGTCTGATGGGTGTCGCGGTCCGGGTCCAATGCCTCCCATCTTCTAGCAATGACGTCCTCTTCCTTGCTTCTGTCGCGGCTCCTGCGCAGGCGTAATTCTCTGCCCTGTTGAGGGTAGAGCAGAGTACTGCAGTGCGCAGGTGCCGGACCTCTCTGCCCTTTCCCAGCGCCTGCGCACTGCAGTACTCTGCTCTGCCCTCAACAGGGCAGAGAATTACGCCTGCGCAGGAGCCGCGACAGAAGCAAGGAAGAGGACGTCATTGCTAGAAGATGGGAGGCACCGGACCGCGACACCCATCGGACCCGGACCACCCCGGGTGAGTATAATATGACTCGTTTTTCTTATCTTTCAGGTTACATCGGGGGCTTATCTACAGCATTACAGAATGCTGTAGATAAGCCGCTAATGGCGGTGGCCGCATCTCGTAGGGGAAAAAATAGGTGACAGATTCCCTTTAATGTTCGATTTGCATAAAGTGGTCCACTGAGAGAATTGCTCTCTCCTCCAGCCCCACACTTATCTAACCGGTGCAGAGCAGGAGTGGAAGGTACCAAGACCTGCACAGAGGCTGCACGTCTTGAGTGAGCAGCTGAAGAACCTTCCACCTGACTAGCTCAAGGACCTGATTACATGATCTGAAATCACATGACCTGGAAGGGTATAAATGTCCATATGTATTAGTACTGAGTGCGACACTGTCCATGCAGCAGTGTTGTGTGTTTGTGTGTGTGTGGTGTATTTATACACATACAGTACAGACCAAAGTTTGGACAACCTTCTCATCAAAGATTTTCTGTAGTTTCATGACTATGAAAATTGTAGAATCACACTGAAGGCATCAAAACTATGATTAACAAATTGGAATTATACATTACACTTTACAAAAAAGTGTGAAACAACTGAAAATATGTCTTATATTCTAGGTTCTTCAAAGTAGCCACCTTTTGCTTTGATACGCTTTGCACGCAGAAAAGGTGAACGATGGACTCTACATGCCTGGTTCCCACCGTGAAGCATGGAGGAGGTGGTGTGATGGTGTGGGGGTGCTTTGCTGGTGACACTGTTGGGGATTTATTCAAAATTGAAGCGGTGAGGGTCCAGCTCACCCAAACCATCTCGATTGGGTTCAAGTCTGGTGACTGTGGAGGCCAGGTCATCTGGCGTAGCACCCCAGCACTCTCCTTCTTGGTCAAATAGCCCTTACACAGCCTGGAGGTGTGTTTGGGGTCATTGTCCTGTTGAAAAATAAATGATGGTCCAACTAAACGCAAACCGGATGGAATAGCATGCCGTTGAAAGATGCTGTGGTAGCCATGCTGGTTCAGTATGCCTTCAATTTTGAATAAATCCCCAACAGTGTCACCAGCAAAGCACCCCCACATCATCACACCTCCTCCTCCATGCTTCACGGTGGGAACCAGGCATGTAGAGTCCATCCGTTCACCTTTTCTGCGTGCAAAGCAGTAATCAAAGCAAAAGGTGGCTACTTTGAAGAACCTAGAATATAAGATATATTTTCAGTTGTTTCACACTTTTTTGTAAAGTGTAATGTATAATTCCACATGTGTTAATTCATAGTTTTGATGCCTTCAGTGTGATTCTACAATTTTCATAGACATGAAAATACAGAAAAATCATTGAATGAGAAGGTGTGTCCAAACTTTTGGTCTGTACTGTGTAATATATATATATATATATATATATGTTATATATATATATATATATATATATATATATATATATATATATATATATATATATATATACAGTACAGACCAAAAGTTTGGACACACCTCATTTAAAGATTTTTCTGTATTTTCATGACTATGAAAATTGTACATTCACACTGAAGGCATCAAAGCTATGAATTAACACATGTGGATTTATATACTTAACAAAAAAGTGTGAAACAACTGAAAATAAGTCTTATATTCTAGGTTCTTCAAAGTAGCCACCTTTTGCTTTGATTACTGCTTTGCACACTCTTGGCATTCCCTTGATGAGCTTCAAGAAGTAGTCACCGGAAATGGTCTTCCAACAATCTTGAATGAGTTCCCAGAGATGCTTAGCACTTGTTGGCCCTTTTGCCTTCACTCTGCGGTCCAGCTCACCCCAAACCATCTCGATTGGGTTCAGGTCTGGTGACTGTGGAGGCCAGGTCATCTGGCGTAGCACCCCATCACTCTCCTTCTTGGTCAAATAGCCCTCACACAGCCTGGAGGTTGTTTGGGGTCATTGTCCTGTTGAAAAATAAATGATGGTCCAACTAAACGCAAACCGGATGGAATAGCATGCCGCTGCAAGATGCTGTGGTAGCCATGCTGCTTCAGTATGTCTTCAATTTTGAATAAATCCTCAACAGTGTCACCAGCAAAGCAACCCCACACCATCACACCTCCTCCTCCATGCTTCACGGTGGGAACCAGGCATGTAGAGTCCATCCGTTCACCTTTTCTGCGTTGCACAAAGACACGGTGGTTGGAACCAAAGATCTCAAATTTGGACTCATTAGACCAAAGCACAGATTTCCACTGGTTTAATTTCCATTCCTTGTGTTCTTTAGGCCAAACAAGTCTCTTTTGCTTGTTGCCTGTCCTTAGCAGTGGTTTTCTAGCAGCTATTTTACCATGAAGGCCTGCTGCACAAAGTCTCCTCTTAACAGTTGTTGTAGAGATGTGTCTGTTGCTAGAACTCTGTGTGGCATTGACCTGGTCTCTAATCTGAGCTGCTGTAAACCTGCGATTTCTTATCCTCAGAAGCAGAAGTGACTCTTGGTCTTCCTTTCCTGGGGTGGTCCTCATGTGAGCCAGTTTCTCTGTAGCGCTTGATGGTTTTTGCAACTGCACTTGGGGACACTTTCAAAGTTTTCCCAATTTTTTGGACTGACTGACCTTCATTTCTTAAAGTAATGATGGCCACTCGTTTTTCTTTACTTGGCTGCTTTTTTCTTGCCATAAAACAAATTCTAACAGTCTATTCAGTAGTAGCTGTGTATCCACCAGACTTCTGCACAACACAACTGATGGTCCCAACCCCATTTATAAGGCCAGAAATCCCACTTATTAAACCTGACCGGGCACACCAGTGAAGTGAAAACCATTTCCGGTGACTACCTCTTGAAGCTCATCAAAGAATGCCAAGAGTGTGCAAAGCAGTAATCAAAGCAAAAGGTGGCTACTTTGAAGAACCTAGAATATAAGACATAATTTCAGTTATTACACACTTTTTTGTAAAGTATATAATTCCACATGTGTTAATTCATAGTTTTGATTACTTCAGTGTGAATTAACAATTTTCATAGTCATGAAAATACAGAAAAATCTTTAAATGAGAAGGTGTGTCCAAACTTTTGGTCTGTACTGTATGTATATAGTACAGACCAAAAGTTTGGACACACCTACTCATTCAAAGATTTTTCTGTATTTTCATGACTATGAAAATTGTAGAATCACACTGAAGGCATCAAAACTATGAATTAACACATGTGGAATTATACATTACACTTTACAAAAAAGTGTGAAACAACTGAAAATATGTCTTATATTGTAGGTTCTTCAAAGTAGCCACCTTTTGCTTTGATTACTCCTTTGCACGCAGAAAAGGTGAACGGATGGACTCTACATGCCTGGTTCCCACCGTGAAGTATGGAGGAGGTGGTGTGATGATGTGGGGGTGCTTTGCTGGTGACACTGTTTGGGATTTATTCAAAATTGAAGGCATATTGAACCAACATGGCTACCACAGCATCTTGCAGCAGTATGCTATTCCATCCGGTTTGCGTTTAGTTGGACCATCATTTATTTTTCAACAGGACAATGACCCCAAACACACCTCCAGGCTGTGTAAGTGCTATTTGACCAAGAAGGAGAGTGTTGGGGTGCTACGCCAGATGACCTGGCCTCCACAGTCACCAGACCTGAACCCAATCAAGATGGTTTGGGGTGAGCTGGAACGCTCACGCTTCAATTTTGAATAAATTCCCAACAGTGTCACCAACAAAGCACCCCCACACCATCACACCACCTTCTCCATGCTTCACGGTGGGAACCAGGCATGTAGAGTTCATCCGTTCACCTTTTCTGCGTGCAAAGCAGTAATCAAAGCAAAAGGTGGCTACTTTGAAGAACCTAGAATATAAGACATATTTTCAGTTGTTTCACACTTTTTTGTAAAGTGTAATGTATATTCCACATGTGTTAATTCATAGTTTTGATGCCTTCAGTGTGATTCTACAATTTTTATAGTCATGAAAATACAGAAAAATCATTGAATGAGAAGGTGTGTCCAAACTTTTGGTCTGTACTGTGTATGTATATATATATATATATATATATATATATATATATATATATATATATATATTCACTGCTCAAAAAAATAATGGAAACACTCAAATAACACATCCTAGATCTGAATGAAATATTCTCAGTGAATACTTTGTTCTGTACAAAGTTGAATGTGCTGACAACAAAATCACACAAAAATCATCAATGGAAATCAAATGTATTAACCAATGGAGGCCTGGATTTGGAGTCACCCACAAAATTAAAGTGGAATGTAATGTCCTTAAAACAAGTCAAAATGATGCTCAGTAGTGTTTGTGGCCTCCACGTGCCTGTATGACCTCCCTACAACACCTGGCATGCTCCTGATGAGACGGCGGATGGCCTCCTGAGGGATCTCCCAGACCTGGACTAAAGCATCCGCCAACTCCTGGACAGTCTGTGGTGCAACGTGACGTTGGTGGATGGAGCGAGACATGATGTCCCAGATGTGCTTAATCGGATTCAGGTCTGGGGAACGTGCTGGCCAGTCCAAAGCTTCAGTGCCCTCATCTTGCAGGAACTGCTGACACACTCCAGCCACATGAGGTTTGGCATTGTCCTGCATTAGGAGGAATCCACGGCCAACTGCACCAGCATATGGTCTCACAAGGGGTCTGAGGATCTCATCTCGGTACCTAATGGCAGTCAGGCTATCTCTGGCGAGTACATGGAGGGCTGTGCGGCCCTCCAAAGAAATGCCACCCCACACCATTACTGACTCACTGCCAAACAGGTCACGCTGAAGGATGTTGCAGGCAGCAGATCGCTCTCCACTGCGTCACCAGACTCTGTCACATGTGCTCAGTGTGAACCTGCTTTCATCTGTGAAGAGCACAGTGTGCCAGTGGCGAATTTGCCAATACTGGTGTTCTGTGGCAAATGCCAAGCTTACTGCACGGTGTTGGGCTGTGAGCACAACCCCCATCTGTGGACATCGGACACTCAGACCATCCTCATGGAGTCGGTTTCTAACCATTAATGCAGACACATACACATTTGTGGCCTGTTGGAGGTCATTTTGCAGGGCTCTAGCAGTGCTCCTGTTCCTCCTTGCACAAAGATGGAGCTAG
Organism: Oophaga sylvatica; assembly: GCA_033576555.1. Taxonomy (NCBI): domain Eukaryota; kingdom Metazoa; phylum Chordata; class Amphibia; order Anura; family Dendrobatidae; genus Oophaga; species Oophaga sylvatica. The sequence goes on from JARQOD010000003.1 coordinate 20,095,699, forward strand.
TGGTCCTGCTGCTGGGTTGTTGCCCTCCTACGGCACCCTCCACGTCTCCTGGTGTACTGGCCTGTCTACTGGTAGCGCCTCCAGCCTCTGGCACTACGCTGACAGACACAGCAAAAGTTCATGCCACAGCTCGCATTAATGTGCCATCCTGGATGAGCTACACTACCTGAGCCACTTGTGTGGGTTGCAGAGTCCGACTCATGCTACCATGAGTGTGAAAGCACAACCAACATTCAAAAGTGACCAAAATATCAGCCAGAAAGCATTGGTACTGAAATGTGGTCTGTGGTCCCCACCTGCAGAATCACTCCTTTATTGAGTGTGTCTTGATAATTGCCAATTTCCATCTGTTGTCTATTCCATTTGCACAACAGTATGTGAAATTGATTGTCAATCAGTGTTGCTTCCTAAGTGGACAGTTTGATTTCACAGAAGTTTGATTTACTTGGAGTTATATTCTGTTTAAGTGTTTGCACCTTCATGACGAGGCCTAATTTCACAATACTGACCAGTGTCACTTTGAGATAATAGCTCTGGAATGCTACAACAAATCCCACTGATTCTGCAATTTTTTTTTGCGACATATTGTACTTCACGATAGTGGTAAAATTTCTTCGATATGACTTGCGTTTATTTGTTAAAAAAACAAATTTGTCGAAAATTTTGCAATTTTCAAACTTCTAATTTTTATGCTCTTAAAGCATAGTTATGTCACAAAATAGTTAATAGCATTTCCCACATGTCTACTTTACATCAGCACAATTTTTTAAACATATTTTTTTTGTTAGGAAGTTATAAGGGTTAGAAGATGACCAGCGATTTCTAATTTTTTCAACAAAATTTACAAAACCATTTTTTCAGGGACCACCTCACATTTGAAATAACTTTGAGTGCCTATATGACAGAAAATACCCAAAAGTTACACCATTCTAAAAACTGCACCCTCAAGGTGCTCAAAACCACATTCAAGAAGTTGATAAAGCCTTCAGATGCTTCACAGGAATTTTTGGAATATGGAAGGAAAAACAATAACATTTTTTTTACACAAAAATGTCACTTTAAACCCATTTTTTTTAATATTTTCACAAGGGTACCAGGAAAAAAATGGAACCCAAAAGTTGTGCAATTTCTCCTAAGCATACCGATACCCCATATCTGGGGAAAAAATACTGTTTGGGTGCATGGCAGGGCTCAGAACGGAATGAAGCCTTTTGACTTTTAGAATGCAAAATTTGCTAGATTAATTAGCGGATGCCATGTTGCGTTTGTAGAGCACCTGATGAAACCCCCCGCAAGTGACACCATTTTAGAAACTAAACCCCTCAGGGAACTTATCTAGATATGTGGTGAGCACCTTGAACCCCCCCGGTGTTTCACAGAAATGTATAACATTGAGCCGTGAAAATAAAAAAAATCAAATTTTTCCCCAAAAAAAGTTTTTTTAGCTCCACAATTTGCATTTTCATATTCGTAAAAGGAGAAATTGCACCAGAGATGCTTACCTGTCTGAAAAGGCCTCAATACTGATGCACTGACAGACTGCAGCGGACCCAAGTAAAATGGCGACTACACAGGTGCATTAATACCAAATTAAACAGCCAGCCTTCAATCAGGGATTGGCCGTGTGGTACACCAGTGCACAAAAGTACAATCTGTATATGGCAATGTTCACACTAGGAATGCAGAGCGTCTGGTTCACAGCCTATTAATGATGCCTAATGCGGGCTACCCAGTGCTAACTATAATGCATCCAGTGTGAACAGTAGCCACAGTGTACAGAACCATTTGGGCCCAAATGCACTCTGCAAAAGTATAATGTGCAAAAAGACATAAATATATGTAAGGTATTGGTTGGTATTCTGGCCAAAATATGTAAGCTGGCAAACCCACGTCACGGATCCTTACACTTGCCAGTCCTACTCCAATATCTCCTACTCAAAGATCAAAAACACAAAAAGCGGATTAAAAAAAATCCAAAATTTGTGTTTTTGATCTTACTCGCATCACACTCGCAAGTGTGATGCCGGCCTCAGTGCTAGAAAAGGAGAATACTCCCTCAAGCGTACCAATTGTGGAAATATACCCCTTTGGAAAAATTTATCTACAGGTGTAGTGACGATTTTGACTCCACATGTGTTTTCCAGAAACAAGCAACAGTGGATGTTACTGAGTAAATTGCAAACTGCCATTGTTTTAGTGACCGGTACGTTGTGGTGCCCAGGTCATGCTTCTGGAGACACGCACCCGTGTCATCGCTACAGAAATGTCAAACTTATGGACACTAAATGTGGTTTAGGCACACTGGGGCTCAGAAGGGAGGGGGGCATTTGGATTTGGGAGTTTAGAATTTGCTAGATTTCTTTTGGGATGCGAGAAGCCATAGCGCTTTCCAGATTATTTGTGCTACCAGTAACGTGGAAGCTCCGTATATTTCCATTGACGGACCTGAGTGGGGACTTGCTTTTTTGTGGCTTGAGTTGAAGTTTTTATTGGGAACATTTTACATAATATTTGGGATCACATTTATCTTGCGCTGTACGTTTAACACTTACTTCGGGGTTTCCATCTAAATCTCAGAGTGACACGATTCAGATGAAACCCCTGAGGGATCCATTAACTATAATGGGGCAGCAGAGTTACTCTAGACTTCGTCTGGTCCTTCTTTTCAGAGGTGCACATACAGTAACTGTGGCAGATCGCATTTTTATGCACACCTTAAAAGACTGACATCGCCGGATCTACCGCCAGAGGTTCCATCTGAATCACGTATTTCAGAGATTTACACAGAAACCCTGGTGTAAACGCTCAGCGCAGAGTGCAGGATAAATATGAGCCAAGCCTTACTGCGATCTTTGTGAGGCAGAATGAAAAAATCCGCAACAGGTGAAGAATTGATTTTATTTATATTTTACGCTGTTCCTTGTGCGGTATAAGTGATTAAGCAACTTTATTCTTCTGGTTGGTGCGATTATAGCGATACCAGATTTTTTTTTTTATGTTTGGCTGCTGTCACACACTAAAAGACGCTTATTATGGACCCGTAGAAGCATCAACAGCATGTGAAATGACCGTTGTCCACTCCGTAACCGCATGTATCCCCTGTAATCCTGCCCTGTTTATTGGACTAAAGGACTTTTTAGAAAAAAAGTGCTGTTTTTTGTTTTAATACTACATGTGAGTCTTCTTCTAATCTGAGCCCATGCACCACCAAATAGTTCTAAACTAAATTATATGACAGTCTAGAATCATCATTCGTTTGTCATAGTTTGGTGCCATATAAACGTCTCTCACCTATTATATATGATAAGATTGGACCTTTGGAAGTTGGCGCATTGTACACACGCTAGACTAATATGGAAAATGATCTGGTAACGGCACTTTCAGAAACTTCAGTAATAAACAGCGGAATATTAGCAGGTTGGAAAAATGCGGGGGAAGTTTTCTCAGATTGTAACAAAAGGACAGATTACAAGTAATGTCACTGAAACATCGGAATAAAAAATTTGGAGTGTGCCACTAATCCCGGAATCTTGCTGCTGGTGATTGTATCCTTACATATGTACATATTCTAATTTTGTGAGAAGCACCAGTATGTGTATGCCTACTTTTTGTTATGTTGCTTTATTGATACTTTTTGTTATGGGCTAATAATAATGTCTGACATGTTATTGGTGGCCCATTGACCCCATGTTCCTAGTAGATTATCCCATGTTTGGAGGGTCCATTCTGCCCACTTTTATAGGCCATCATTGGGGCATAAGGGCCTGAACATATTCTGAATATAATAAGTTTTCTGTTCTGATTAGTTTGTTTCACAGTATTAAACACGAACATTTTATTTATGGTGAAGTTAATTTGTCCAATTACTTCTGAGACCCTGAAATGAGGCATTGTAGGAAAATGGCTCCAATTCCTAAACATTTCATAGGATATTTTTGTTCAACCCCTTTAACCTCTTCCCGACATGCGCCATTTTAGTACTGCTCTGGGGGAGGTGCGTTCCTGCAAACAGCAGTACTAGTACGGCGGCACAATCTTGCGGCCTCACGGTGAGCGCTGCTAGCACCGATCGTGGGCATTTAACCCCTCTGATGCCGCTGTCAGTAGTGACAGCGGCAGAGAAGCATCGCGCAGGGACGAGGCTCCCTGCGCGCTCCCACCGGAACAGCGTGATGCGATTGCGTTGTTTCGGTGGTCTCCATGGAGACCCCCGGCTCCAAGATGGCCGCGGGGTCCTTACAAGTCATTCAGTGAGGTGGCTTGTGAGTGCCTGCAGAGAGTAGGAGCCAGCAAGCCTCCTTCACTGCCTGTCAGATCGCTGATCTGACACTGTGCTGTGCAAAGTGTCAGATCAGCGATCTGACTTTATATAGTAATGTCCCATACTGGGACAATGTAAAAGAGTAAAAAAAAATATTATAAAGTGTAAAAATATTTTTTAAAAATTCCTAAAAGAAGAAAATAAATATTTTCCCAATAAATATATTTATTTATGTAAATAAAAAATATAAGAAAAATTTAAAAAAGAACACATATTTGGTATCACCACGTCGGAAAAGACGCGCTCTATAAAACTGTCCCACTAGTTAACCCCTTAAGTGAACACTGTAAAAAAAAAGAGGAAAAAAAACTATGTTTTATCATCATACAGCCAAACAAAAAGTGCAATAAAACGCGATCAAAAAGACAGAGGAAAATAAAAATGGTACCGTTGAAAACAAAATCTTGTCCTGCAAAAAAAACAGCTCCTTCAGCAGAAATATAAAAAGTTATAGCTCTCAGAATAAAGTGATGCAAATATAATTTTTTTTCTATGAAATATTTTTTATTGTGTAAAAGCGCCAAAACATAAAAAAATATAAATGAGGTATCGCTGTAATCGTACTGACCCGAAGAATAAAACTGACTTATCAATTTTCCACACGCGGAACGGTATAAACGCCCCCCGAAAAGAAATTCATGAATTGCTGTGTTTTATTCATTCTGCCTCCCAAAAATCGTAATAAAAAGCGATCAAAAAAGTCATGTGCCCGAAAATGGTACCAACAAAAACGACAACTCGTCCCGCAAAAAAAAAGACCTCACATGACTCTGTGGGCCAAAATATGCAAAAATTATAGCTCTCAAAATGTGGTGATGCAAAAACTATTTTTTGCAATAAAAAGCATCTTTTAGCATGTGACAGCTGCCAAACATAAAAATCCGCCATAAAAACTCACTATAAATAGTAAATAAAACCCCCCCTTTATCACCGCCTTAGGTAGGGAAAAATAATAAAATAAACAAAATGTATTTATTTCCATTTTCCCCGTTAGGGTTAGGGTTAAGGCTAAAATTAGGGTTGGGGCTAGAGTTGGGATTAGGGTTTGGATTAGGGTTAGGATTAGGTTTGGGATTAAGGTTAGGGTTGGGATTAGAGTTAGGGGTGTGTTAGGGTTAGGTTTGGGATTAGGAGTGTGTTGGGGTTAGGGTTGGAGTTATAATTGGGGGGTTTCCACTGTTTAGGCACATCAGGGGCTCTCCAAATGCGACATGGCATCCGATCTCAATTCCAGCCAATCCTGCATTGAAAAAGTCAGTGCTCCTTCCCTTCAAAGCTCTGCTGTGCGCCCAAACAGTGATTTACCCCCACATATAGGGTATCTGCGTACTCATGACAAATTGGACAACTTTTGGGGTCCAATTTCTCCTGTTACCCTTGTGCAAATAAAAAATTGGGGCGAAAAAGATCATTTTTGTGAAAAAAAATGATTTTTTATTTTTACGGCTGTACGTTATAAACTTCTGTGAAGCACTTGGGGGTTTAACGTGCTCACCACACATCTAGATAAGTTCCTTAGGGGGTCTAGCTTACAAAATGGTGTCACTTGTGGGGGGTTTCCACTGTTTAGGCACATCAGGGACTCTCCAAACGCGACATGGTGTCCGCTAATTATTCCAGCATATTTTATATTCAAAAAGTCAAATAGCGCTCCTTCCCTTCCGAACCCTGCCGTGTGCCCAAACAGTAGATTTCCCCCACACATGGGGTATCAGCATGCTCAGGAGAAATTGCACAACAAAATGTATGGTCCATTTTCTTTTGTTACCCTTGCGAAAGTAAAACAAATTAAGTCTAAATGAAAATTTTTGTGAAAGATTAGTAAATGTTTGCTTTTTCCTTCCACATTCCAAAAGTTCCTATGAAGCACCTGAAGGGTTAATAAACTGCTTGAATGTGGTTTTGAGTACCTTGGCGGGTGCAGTTTTTAGAATTGTGTCACTTTTGGGCATTTTCTGTCATATAGGCCCCTCAAAGTCACTTAAACTGTGAGGTGGGCCCCAAAAAAATGGTTTTGCAAATTTTGTTGTAAAAATGAGAAATCGCTGGTCAACTTTTAACCCTTATAACATCCTAACAAAAAAAATATATATATACAAAATTGTGCTGATGTAAAGCAGATGTCAAGATCCCGTCTGGGTTGGAGCCGATGTTACTGCAAACACTAGGGGAAGCAGAGGCAGGTAGCGTAGTCAGGTGGCAGCCGGAGGTCGGTACACAGGAAAGCAGTGTTTGTAGCAATGGATCAGGCGGATAACGTAGTCAGGTGGCAGCCGGAGGTCGGTACACAGGAAAGGCAGTTCGGTAACAGAGGAACAGGCAGATAACCTAGTCAGGTGGCAGCCGGAGGTCCGTACACAGGAGAGCAGTGTTTGTAGCAATGGATCAGGCGGAGAGCGTAGTCAGAAGGCAGGCCGAGGTCGGTTCACAGGAGAGCAGTGTTTGTAGCAATGGATCAGCAGGAAACGCTTGACTAAAGGCTTGGAGCTCAATAATCTCGTAATGACACACCCACAGGGCCAGGTTTATATAGGGTGTGTAATTGGCAATCAGAGGCCCAATCAAGAGAGCACTAGGTGTAGCCAATCAGGAAGAACAGTCAATGGTATCTGGGTTCAGCAAGGAACTTTGCAGACAGCAGAATAGCTCAGATGGTAGAGCTGCTGGCCAGTGGACAAGAGGTACTGGGTTCGACTCCTGACAGTACTCCCCTCCTTCCAGGATGGCCTCTGGACATCTCAGGAGCTGGCTTATCCGGGTACCTCTGATGAAAGGCTCTTGTTAGTCTAGGGCAGACCCGGGCAAGGGGCGGGCCGCATCCGGCCCGCCGGCTGTCAGTGACCGGCCCGCGGAGGCGCTCCGGCAGTCTCAGGGCCCCGGCATCAGCTGGCACAATACTTACCTCTCCCGTGCCTCCGCTGCTGCAGCTCCGGGCTCCACCGGCGCTTCCTCTCACAGCCGGCCGCTGAATGACGTCATCATTCAGCGGCCGGCTGTGTCAGAGAGCGGGGACGCTGGACAGGTAAGACGTGTCTCTGTGTCTATGTAGTGCGGTGCTGTGTGTGTGTGTGTGTGTGCTTATGTGCTGTCTGTGTGTGATGATGGGCAGGCATTGCTGATAATGGGGAGGCATTGATGATGATGGGAGAAGATGATGATAATGGGCAGGCATTGATGATAATGGGCAGGCATTGATGATGGGGAGAAGATGATGATGGGCAGGCATTGCTGATAATGGGGAGGCATTGATGATGATGGGGAGAAGATGATGATAATGGGCAGGTATTGATGATAATGGGCAGGCATTGATGATGGGAAGATGATGATGATGATGATGGGCAGGCATTGATGATGATGGGGAGAAGATGATGATAATGGGCAGGTATTGATGATAATGGGCAGGCATTGATGATGGGGAGAAGATGATGATGGGCAGGCATTGCTGATAATGGGGAGGCATTGATGATAATGGGGAGAAGATGATGATAATGGGCAGGTATGTATATATACAGTATACAGTATATATATATATATATATATATATATACAGTATTGGGTAGAACGGAGTTAATTATATTAGTCCGGCCCTCTAAAACCATCCCAATTTCTCATGCGGCCCCTGGCAAAATTAATTGCCCACCCCTGGTCTAGGAGCATGGACATTGTCCCTTGGTTCCCATGAATTTTCCTCTGGTCCGTAACCCTTCCACTGCACCAGATACTGCAGTTTACCTCTGAATTTTCGGGAGTCCAGAATCTTATCCACAATGTATTCTTCTTCACCACGGATCCTTTCTGGTGGAGGAGGTGGCTGAATTCTTCCTGGAAACGGGTTTTCACAGAAGGGTTTGAGCAAGGATATGTGAAACACTGGATGAATCTTTAGATTGTTGGGAAGTTTTAAACGAAAAGCAACCTGGTTAATTTTTGCAGAAATTTGAAAAGGTCCAACGAATTTCTGACCCAATTTGGAGGATGGCACATGTGTCTTAAGGTTTTTAGTGGACAGCCAAACTTTGTCTCCAACCTGAAGAGCAGGGGGCACTCTCCGATGTTTATCTGCTGCTTCCTTATATACTTCCTGGGTCTTGAGTAATATCTCTGATAATTCCTTCTGGGATTCCTGTAATTTTGCAAGCCTGTCATTTACAGCAGGAATGGGAGTGTTCACTGGCAGATTAGGGATAAATACTGGATGTACTCCATAATTAGCAAAAAATGGGGTTTGAGATGTAGCGCTATGTATGGAGTTGTTGTAGGCAAACTCTGCTGTTGGTAAATAGTCCACCCAGTCATCCTGAAGATAGGAAATGAAGCAACGGAGATATTGCTCCAAAGTCTGGTTCGTTCTCTCCGTCTGGCCATTGGACTGAGGATGGAAAGCGGTAGAAAGATTCACCGTGACTCCCAAGGCTGTACAGAAACTCTTCCAAAATTTTGACGTAAACTGAACGCCTCTGTCAGACACCACGCTGTCAGGAATTCCATGTAACCTGAATACCTCTTTGATTATCAGTTCTGCAGTTTTTTCAGCAGTAGGAATTCCTTCAGTTGGAATAAAGTGGGCCATTTTTGTGAGTCGGTCCACTATGACAAGGATGACGGTCTGTAAGGTTCTATGTATATATTCCTGAAACTCAGTTTGTTCGTCAGCCATTTTACTTTCTGTCTTGCTGCAGCTATCTTGCCCTCAGTCAAAATGGAGTTTCCAGCTTGCATGTTCCCGCCCTGATTCTCTCCTTTGCTTCTTAAGCAGCCACAGCTGAGCAATCAGTGCTTCAGAATCTAGCCTGCAGTGAACCTGTGACTTGACTCCTGTAAGCCTTGGACCTTGTACTCCAGCTATTCCTACTGAGGAACTCTGAAGCACTTGTGGACTCTGAACCCTGCTCTTTGAAAGACCCACGTTTGCATGGACTTACGGTAACAGAGAAGAAGATCCTGAATCTGTATTGGAGAGTGATTGCTGAGCTTGGATTACTCTGGCCTGCTGTGTCTCCTGTTTCTGTGTCTGCAAACTGTGTGACTATTTCTGCCAACTTGTATGAAGTAATACAGGACTTTTCTATATCAAACCTGTGACTCCTGTGTTTTCATCGCACCCAAGCACAAGACGCTATATGAACTGTACTACATACATTACAAGATTCTGAAGCCAAAACGTTAGTGTCTGCTGGGTCTGGAAGGCTGTGTCTGCTGTACTGTGGATATCAGACGTCCGGTTGTACTTTCTGTGATGACAGTGGTTGTGACTTCTCACAACCATTCCAGGTGAGCAATTCCCTTAAGTTTTTTCTTTTTGCAGTGTTACCACAGGTAAACACTTTTGTTTTTTTTTTTTCCTTTCTTTTCTCTTTTTTGTCTGCTGTAACTCTGGATATCAGATGCCTGGTTGAAACTTTCTGTGATGATAGTGGTTGTGACTTCTCACAACCATTCCAGGTGAGCAGTTCCCTTAATTTTTTTTTCTCTCTGCAGTGTTGCCACAGGTGAACACTATTGTTTTTTTTTCTCTCCTCTTCTTCCAGTAATCCTGTCTTAAAAGATCTGGAAAATGGAGGCCCGCATAAAGGAACTTTGCGGAGTGACTGATAATATCCTTGCAGATTTGCAGAATATAAAGACCCGTTTTACAAATCTACAGGACCTCAATAATCACAATTTGCAAGTGGTTGGACAGACTACCCAGGATTTGCGAGCCAGGATTGAGGTTCTAGAGGGGCGAGTCCAGGCTCCTGCCGTAGCCCCGAGTGCTGGGATTCCCAAGTTGCCCCCTTTTCGTTTTGGCGGTGAACGTGAGAAATTCAGGGGATTTATTAATCAATGCAATCTTTTTTTTTCTACACATGCTTCACAATTTCCCACTGAACGATCTAAGGTGCTTACTATAATTATGTTGCTTACCAACAAGGCTTTAATGTGGGCAAACCCTCTGATTGAGACTGAGGATGATTGTTTGAATCACCTTGATGATTTTATTTCAGCCATGGGGCAGGTGTTTGATGACCCCAATCGAGGTGCAACAGCTGAAGCAGCCATGTTAGCTTTGCGCCAAGGTAAGCACTCGGTAGCTGAATATGCCTTGGATTTCAGGAGATGGGCCCTTGATACCACCTGGGACAGTTCCGCCAAAAAATCTATTTTTCGAAAGGGGTTATCTCCACTGATTAAGGATGAACTTGCTCGTGCCGACCCTCCCACTGCGTTAGGTGACTTTATTAACTACTGCATCCGTATTGATACTCGTCTGACTGAACGCAGGCAAGAGAGATGGTTCGAAAGCAATCGTACTAACCTTTTCCTACCTTCCTCTCCAGCTAAGGAACCTTTGAGTAGGATTACACGGGAACCTGAACCCATGCAGGTAGACTCTTTACAACGACGGGTTAGTGATGCACGCAAGGAACATCGTTTTAAGGAGAATCTATGTTTCTATTGTGGTAAGTCAGGGCACTTCATTATAAACTGCCCCAGCCGTTCTCGTAAGACTACTGCAGCACTCATTCATTGTGAGTGTTGCGAGAGGGGATCTGTCAGGTCCGAGCCTCAGGCTCCAGAGAGATCTGCAGCAACAGATCTTGATTTCTCGGACTTAAACTCCGTTACCTCTGAGGACGTTGACTGTGTAAACGCTGCCATTTTTCAAGTTTCCTCAGCGGTGTCCCAGCTGAGTTGTAAGAAAAACAATTCTCATTGCTTTCTTTCCATCAAACTCTGGGTTGACTCAGCTTGGGTGTCTAGCTCTGCTATGATCGACTCAGGGGCAAGTGGAAATTTTATGGATGTCTCCTTTGCTCTGAAACAGGGAATACGTTCAGTGAAGAAGGCTACTCCAGTACAGATGGAAACTGTGGATGGCTCCCTGCTGACCTCTGGACCAGTGGATCAGGAAACAGAGCCTTTGAGGGTTCTTATGGGTAAAGATCATCAAGAGAAACTGTCCTTTATGCTTATCTCTTCTCCCCACTTTCCCATTATTCTAGGGCTACCATGGCTGCAGGCTCAGAATCCTACCATTAACTGGGAGACCAAGGAATTACACTTTCCAGAGAAACAGATGAGTCCAAAAGTTTCAGCTTGCTCTGTTCCTAAAGGAATCATGTCAGTCCCTGAACTACCAGCTGTATACCAGGACTATGTGGATTTATGTGACAAGAAGAACGCTGACCAGCTTCCTCCTCACCGTCCATATGATTGTCCAATTGAATTATTGCCTGGAGCAGAGATACCTTTTGGTAAGATCTACCCCCTGGCGGGGCCCGAGCTAAAGGCTTTAAAGGATTACATAGATGAAATCTAGCCAAGGGCTTCATACGCCCCTCTTCATCTCCTGCAGGTGCACCCATCTTCTTTGTAAAGAAGAAAGATGGATCTCTGAGACCATGCGTAGACTATAGGGAACTCAATAAGGTTACTATTAGAAACCGTTATCCATTGCCTTTAATCCCTGAGTTATTGGAGAGAGTGCGACATGCCAAAATTTTTTCTAAACTAGATCTTCGTGGGGCCTATAACTTAGTCCGTATTAGACCTGGAGATGAATGGAAGACTGCATTCAGGTCACGCTATGGACACTTTGAATATCTAGTTATGCCTTTTGGTCTGAGTACCGCCCAGCCACTTTCCAACACTTGGTGAATGACATCTTCAGGGATCTCCTAGATACATTCGTGGTAATTTATTTGGATGATATTCTAATTTTTTCTAACTCCACAGAGGAACATCATGGACATGTGAGAATGGTCTTGGAACGTCTAAGACAAAATCATCTTTACATCAAACTTGAAAAGTGTGAATTCCATAGGACCGAAATTCAATTTCTGGGGTATGTACTGTCTACACAAGGAATTAGTATGGATGGAAGCAAAACCCAAGCCATCAAGGATTGGCCAAGTCCTAGAAATGTGAAGGAGGTACAGCGCTTCATCGGGTTTGCCAACTTCTATAGACGTTTCATTAGAAATTTCTCTGAGGTAGTGTCACCTATCACTCAACTTACCCGGAAAGAGTCTAGGTTCTCCTGGACTCCCCAAGCCCAGGAAGCATTTTCCGTCTAAAAGATAAATTTACCACTGCACCTATCCTAGTACATCCCAACCCCGAGCTTGCCTTCATAATAGAGGTGGATGCTTCAGACTGTGCCGTTGGAGCTATACTCTCTCAGAGAACAGGTGAGAAGAATGTCTTGCATCCCTGTGCCTTCTTTTCCCAGCAGTTGTCTTCGGCTGAGAGGAACTACGATGTGGGCAATAGAGAGTTGTTGGCCATTATTGCCGCCTTCAAAGAATGGAGACACCTTCTTCAGGGAGCTGCACAGCAAATAGTCGTCCTGACAGACCATCGTAACCTTGAGTTTATCAGGTCGGCTAAGTGCCTGACTCCTCGCCAGGCTCGCTGGAATCTTTTCTTAAACCAATTTAATTTTATCATCTCTTATAGACCAGGATCGCGCAATGGAAAGGCTGATGCACTCTCTAGGATTTACTCAGCAGAGACACGTCCAATTACTCCTCCTAAGACTATTCTTCCTGACTCTAGATTCCTAGGAGTAATTCATAATCAAGACCTACTTAAGGACATCAAGGAAGCATACCATGCGGATTCCTTTTTGGCACAACCCCAAGGGACGTAAGTCTTGTCTTTAAGAATGGTGTGTGGATTCAGGGACAACGTCTGTATATTCCTGAAACAGTCAGATTAAGAGTATTGCAACTCATTCACGATTCCAAGATAGCTGGGCATAGAGGAATTCTAAAGACACAGGAATTTCTTTCTCGTTTCTTTTGGTGGCCACTTGCAGGAAGGATGTTTTGAATTATGTCACTTCATGTGAGGTCTGTGCAAGATGCAAAACACCTCGCTCCTCACCAACTGGTCTGTTACAGCCTCTTCCCACCCCGTCCCGCCCGTGGGGATCCATTTCTATGGACTTCATTGTGGAGTTACCAACCTCTCAGGGGAAGAACACCATTCTAGTGGTGGTTGACCGTCTAACAAAGGCAGCTCATTTTATCCCTTGTGTCGGCTTACCCACTGCAAAACAGACATCAGATTTGATGATTAAAGATGTGTTTCGCTTACATGGAGTACCGGATGAGGTTATTTCGGATCGAGGGGTGCAATTCACTTCTAGGTTTTGGCAAAATTTCTGTGCAGCATTGGACATTAAAGTAAACCTTTCTTCTGCTTTTCATCCCAGACTAATGGACAGACCGAACGAACCAATCAAACCCTGGAGCAGTATCTCCGCTGCTTTATCTGCCACCTACAGGATGATTGGGTGGATCTACTTCCATTAGCTGAGTTCTCGTATAACAACTCTCAGAGTGCCTCCACTAAACAGTCTCCTTTTTACTCTAATCTAGGTTATCATCCTAACATTCTACCACGATTTCCCATAGAAACGCCTTTACCAGCAGTGGCTGAAAGAATCACGTCTTTACAGAAGAATATGGATCTTCTAAAGGAAAATCTGGAATCGGCTCAAGAAAGGTACAAGAAAGCAGCAGATAAATTTCGTAAACCTGCACCAGCTTTCAAGGTAGGAGACTTGGTCTGGCTGTCAACCAGAAATCTTAAGTTAAGGATTCATCGTCTAAGTTGGGACATAAGTACATTGGACCCTATAAAATCAGTAAAATTATAAGTGCCGTTGCTTGTCGTCTTCAACTGCCCAGAACTATGAGAATCCACCCTGTCTTTCATGTATCCCTACTAAAGGCTGCGACACCCAATACGTTTCCCGGACGTTCCTCTCCTTGCCCTGACCCAGTGCTAGTCGATAGTCAGGAAGAATTTGTGGTGGAAAGGATTTTAGATTCCAGGTTGTATAGAAATCAGTTACAATATCTGATTAAATGGCAGGGCTACCCAGTGGAGGACAACTCATGGGAACCGGTCAATAACGTTAATGCTCCTCGCTTGCTCCGTCAGTTTCATCAGAGGTACCCACACAAGCCTGGTCTGAGGTCATCCGGAGGTTGTCCTTAAGGGGGAGTAATGTAAGGTTCTATGTATATATTCCTGAAACTCAGTTTGTTCGTCAGCCATTTTACTTTCTGTCTTGCTGCAGCTATCTTGCCCTCAGTCAAAATGGAGTTTCCAGCTTGCATGTTCCCGCCCTGATTCTCTCCTTTGCTTCTTAAGCAGCCACAGCTGAGCAATCAGTGCTTCAGAATCTAGCCTGCAGTGAACGTGACTTGACTCCTGTAAGCCTTGGACCTTGTACTCCAGCTATTCCTACTGAGGAACTCTGAAGCACTTGTGGACTCTGAACCCTGCTCTTTGAAGACCCACGTTTGCATGGACTTATGGTAACAGAGAAGAAGATCCTGAATCTGTATTGGAGAGTGATTGTGAGCTTGGATTACTCTGGCCTGCTGTGTCTCCTGTTTCTGTGTCTGCAAAACTGTGTGACTATTTCTGCCAACTTGTATGAAGTAATACAGGACTTTTCTATATCAAACCTGTGACTCCTGTGTTTCATCGCACCCAAGCACAAGACGCTATATGAACTGTACTACATACATTACACGGTCATCTGTTTGGAAAAGGGGGGTAGTTCCACAATAAAATCCATGGAAATAGATCCCCAAGGCCTGGATGGAACTGGAAGTGGTTGCAAGAGCACTAGAGGAGACGATCGTGGGGTCTTGTTTCGTGCGCATGTTAAACAGGTTGAAACTAGGTTGAGCGATACGATACTGCAAATATGGGTATCGGCCGATATTAGCTGTATCGGCCTTTCGATTCCGAGTACCGATTATTTTCGTCATATCGGATACCAGAATCGGAATGTCACTGTCACTGTCAGTGTCCGTCGGTCGGGACTGTCAGTGTCCGTCGGTCGGGTCTGTCAGGAGTCAGCGGCACTTACTGGCAGAAGATCTCCGGCGGTCACGGGTTGGACTGCTTCATGGCCGCCATCATCTTTCCCCGGCGGTTCACATGCAGTTTCTCGCGATAACTGCAGTGACTGCTGGGTAAATCCCGGCCGAAAAGCAGTCAGTCCGATGACGTCACCGCCGGGGAAGAGGTAATCAGCTGTGCTGCGTCGCGATGACAGGCTCTGCCTGTAAATTGCGATGTAGCAGAGCTGGATCGTCGTGGGACAGTCCGTTACTATGGACTGCATCGGACAGGTGGTATACTGTTGGTTTGTTTTTTTTTCTTTTTTACAGGAGATCGATGGCGTGCAGGAATGAGAGTACAAATAAAAGAAATGAAAACTGTGTTGTCTCTTTTATTTCATTAAAATACTTTTTTCTTGCTTTGTTTTTTTTTATGCATTTAATAACTTTGGGATTAATAATGGATCGGTGTCTTATTGACGCCTCTCCTTTATTAACCGGGTTATTGTCACCGTGCAATCAACGGTGACATTAACCCTTATTACCCCACTTGCCACCGCTACAGGGCAGTGGGAAGAGCCGGGTAAAGTGCCAATGGCACATCTTTTGATGCGCAAATGTGGGGGTGCTGTAGCCTGGTATTATCAGGCTGTTGAGGGCCAAAATCCATGGGCCTTGGCAGTCTTTTAATACCAGGCCGCAGCAGTCTGCATTTTATTTGGCTGGTTAAAAAATAGGGGGACCCTACGCCGTTTTTTTTCGAGGGGATCCCCTATTTTTGTTAACCAGCCAAGCTAAGCAGACTGCTGTGGCCTGGTATTATCAGGCTTGCAAGGTCCATGGATATTGGATCCTTACCAGCCTGAAAAACCAGGCCTCAGCAGTCTGCTTCATCTGGCTGGTTAAACAAAAATAGGGGGGACCCCACGCCAATTTTTTCGAGGGGATCCCCTATTTTTGTTAACCAGCCAAGATATGCAGACTGCTGTGGCCTGGTATTATCAGGCTGGCAAGGTCCATGGATCTTGGCTCCTTACAGCCTGAAAAACCAGGCCTCAGCGGTCTGCTTCATCTGGCTGGTTATCAAAAATAGGGGGGACCCCACGCCATTTTTTTATTCGAAGGGAACCCCTATTTTTGTTAATCAGTTCCCTCTGACGTCATGATTGTGTCCCTGGCTGACCTGAAGGAAAGTGGAAGCAATCAAAATTTAAATTTCCACTTTTCCCCTCCTGTCAGCCAGGAGAGGAACTTATTCATTTGGGGGTTTACTGTGGGCTGCAGCATTAGCTGCGGTCCCTGCAGTAAACATTAACCCTTTTGAAGGATTACACCCTGGGACCTGACTGTGCATGGGATAGGTAAGAATAATTTTGCTTTTTTATTTTATTTTTTACAGGAAAAGGTTTTTGCAGTCAAAAATAAAAGGGTTCAAAACATGTGTCTTTATTTCAATAAAAATGATTTTTAATTAAAGTGTGTGTGTTTTATTTTTATTTCATGCAATAGGATTAATAATTGATAGTTGTCTAATTGCAGCTCTCAAATTTTTAACCTGGCTTAAGGTCACCTTTCAATTGCAATGTGGCTTTAACCCCATATAACCCATTCGCCACCGCTACAGGGCAATGGGATTAGACGGGCAAAGTGCCAGAAAGGGCGAATCTAATTATAGATTTGTCTTTTCTGGGGTGTCTGGGGGCAGATGTTAGTAGCCAGGGGGGGGCAAAAATAATGGTCCCTCTCTGGGCTATTATTATCTGCCCCCCTTCGCTGGCTTTGTCTGTCTGGTTGCGATAAATAGGGCGGGAGCCCACGCATTTTTTTTAAACAATTTTACACCTCATATATATATATTATATATATATATTATATATATATTATATACATGTCATTGAATTGTGACATTTTATATATATATATATATATATATTTATATTATAGTTCATACACTTCTACTTAGTATTTAAAAGCCGCTAATTCAATTGCGGCTTTTGTGAAAATGCAGAACCCGACATGAATGACACTTGGTGTAATTTGGGTTAAACCATGTCTTTTATGTCCTTTGCTATCTGATTTGCAAAAAACATTACATCAGTCTATGTGTGCAAAATTTCACACTGTAGGGGTTAATTAAAGGTGTAAATTCGTAGCAAAAAAGTCTGTTTTTTTTTACAACGAATTTACACCTTTAATTAACCCTACAGGTGTGAAATTTTTTCACTAGACTGATGTAATTGTTTGTGCAAAATCAGATAGGGAAAGGACATGAAAAGACATGGGTTTAAACCCCATGTACACCAAGTGTCATTTCATGTCGGGTGCTTCTGTCTTTTCACAGAAGCCGGCTTTACCCGGCAATTGAATCAGAGGATATTTTACTATGTAGAAGTGTATAAACTATACATATATGTATATATTATGTCACAATGACATGTGTATATATATATTATATATGTATTCTATGTGTGTATATTTAGTGTTTTCAAGGAATTAAAGGTTTTTTTTAGTTGCGATTTTTGTTCCATAGACTTACATGGGACTTCCGGTATCGGCAACGGGATAT
>JARQOD010000003.1:20113535-20190276 GCA_033576555.1 Oophaga sylvatica
TTTTTTTCGAGACAACCACTTACGATCCCTGTTTAAAGTACCAACTCAGAGGGTCAAGGGCGCGTAGGCAGATGCATTCTTTCTCTCATAAGAGCCTCCGAAGCCAGGCCCGGGTGCTCCATCCAGCCACCCCACACATTCTCAAACTGCATGTGCTGACCTCTTTTCGCATATATGTTCTGTTCCATCATAACAATAAAGTTAACCTTATTAATCAGTTCTTGTCTAACTGGCGCTTTGTCATCTAACCAGTGGGCCGCAATGAGCTTTCTGGCAGCATATAGGATTCTGGCTATGGTCAGCTTCCCCCACTTATCAACCGCGATATCCTCCATGCACCCCAATACACACGTCAGCGGGTTCCTTATAAGATCCACTCCCATTACCTCCTGAGTCAAATTAAGTGTTTGTACCCAAAAGTTCTGTAGGGCAGGGCAGGACCACATCATATGTAGGAGATCTGCCCCATCCTCAGAGCAGCGCGGACAGCAGGAATCCCTCCTCAGGCCCGCCCTCTTCATCCAGACCGGGGTCCTGTATACCCTATGTGTTAGGTAGAGTTGTGAGACTCTCCTGGCTTCACTCATAGAGACCTTGGGGATGAATTGTAATACGCTCTCCCACTGAGAGTCCGAGATTGGTCCCACATCCTCTTCCCATTTTTCTCTGGACTTAGCCGGTGCCGTACCAGGAATGAATCCAAAAAATTCCTATATACGAGGGAGATGAAACCCTTAGTGCCCCTTAATGACCCTATAAGATTCACCATCGCATCTGATTGCACCACTATTCTTGATGTTTTAAGCTGTCGATTGATTGCATGCCGCAGCTGCAAATATTGAAAAAAGAGGGATTGACTCAGAGGGAACTCCTTCCTGATCTCCTCAAAAGTCTTAAGCATGCCACCAACCAACAGCTGTGACACAAACCATATCCCGACCCTTCTCCATTGAGCAAATCCCCTCAGACGCATTAACTCCCCCAGTCTCGGGTCAAACCAAACCGACGAGAAGCGCGTGAGCTCCGTAATGCCCCTCCATTGTCTAACTCTTTGCCAAATCTTGTCCACCATAGCGATCGTCGGGAGCCTTTTAGGGTTCACCCGGAACCTACCAGCCTCTAGACTAGCAAGCAACGGACCTCTGCCCACTATAAACTCAATGAGCTTCCCAGCCGACGTAGATTGGGTAGGCTCCCCCCACCCCACCATATGCTGACATTGGGATGACACATAATAAACCCACGGGTTCGGGATTGCCAGGCCCCCCTCCTCTTTTGACCTCTGTAGATGTTCAAGTTTAATGCGTGCCCTACTACCCTTCCAGATCAAGTCCCGGAAAAGAGAATCAATTCGGTAGAATTTATTTTGCGCCAACCAGACAGGCATATTATGGAGTATATATAGGAGTTGGGGCATGAGGATCATTTTTAATAAATTTGCTCTACCCGCCACAGACAGGAATAGTTTTCTTCCACGCTGCAATTTTTTGTTGAAACTTATTGATAAGGGGGGTAAGATTGAGCCGTTCATATTCCTCCAATTTAGCAGAGATCACAATGCCCAAATATTTAAACTCACTAACCACCCTCAAATGGGTCCCAGGGTCTAGCGCTAGGGGAACCGCCGAGTCCAAGGGAAGCAACACGGATTTATCCCAGTTGATAGTCAGTCCAGAAATAGAGCTGAATTTACTAATAACTGCCATAGCCGAACTTAGGGAGTCGCTCGGGTCAGCCAGAAACAGAAGCACATCATCCGCGTATAAGGCCACTTTCTCTACGTGGGAGCCATATTGGAATCCCCGAATATCTGTGGTACCACGTATCTTTGCAGCTAACGGTTCTACAGCTATCGCAAACAGCAGGGGGGACAGGGGGCACCCCTGCCTCGTTCCCCTATGTAGGGAGAAACTCTCAGACAGCAGACCATTAACCCGTATTTTAGCACTAGCGGATGTACAGTGCCTACAAGTAGTATTCAACCCCCTGCAGATTTAGCTGGTTTGATAAGATGCAAATAAGTTAGAGCCTTCAAACTGCAAACGAGAGTAGGATTTATTAATAGAAGCATAAATCTTACAAAGCAAAAAGTTATGTTGCTCAGTTGAATTTTAATAAATTTTAAACATAAAAGTGTGGGTCAATTATTATACAACCCCTATGTTTAATATTTCGTGGAATAACCCTTGTTTGCAATTACAGCTAATAATCGTCTTTTATAAGACCTGATCAGGCCGGCACAGGTCTGTGGAGTTATCTTGGCCCACTCCTCCATGCAGATCTTCTCCAAGTTATCTAGGTTCTTTGGGTGTCTCAAGTGGGCTTTAATCTTGAGCTCCTTCCACAAGTTTTCAATTGGGTTAAGGTCAGGAGACTGACTAGGCCACTCCAACACCTTGACTTTTTCCCTCTTGAACCAGGCCTTGGTTTTCTTGGCTGTGTGCTTTGGGTCATTGTCTTGTTGGAAGATGAAATTACGACCCATCTTAAGATCCTTGATGGAGGAGCGGAGGTTCTTGGCCAAAATCTCCAGGTAGGCCGTGCTATCCATCCTCCCATGGATGCGGACCAGATGGCCAGGCCCCTTGGCTGAGAAACAGCCCCACAGCATGATGCTGCCACCACCATGCTTGACTGTAGGGATGGTATTCTTGGGGTCGTATGCAGTGCCATCCAGTCTCCAAACGTCACGTGTGTGGTTGGCACCAAAGATCTCGATCTTGGTCTCATCAGACCATAGAACCTTGAACCAGTCTGTCTCAGAGTCCTCCAAGTGATCATGAGCAAACTGTAGACGAGCCTTGACATGACGCTTTGAAAGTAAAGGTACCTTACGGGCTCGTCTGGAACGGAGACCATTGCGGTGGAGTACGTTACTTATGGTATTGACTGAAACCAATGTCCCCACTGCCATGAGATCTTTCCGGAGCTCCTTCCTTGTTGTCCTTGGGTTAGCCTTGACTCTTCGGACAAGCCTGGCCTCGGCACGGGAGGAAACTTTCAAAGGCTGTCCAGGCCGTGGAAGGCTAACAGTAGTTCCATAAGCCTTCCACTTACGGATGATGCTCCCAACAGTGGAGACAGGTAGGGCCAACTCCTTGGAAAGGGTTTTGTACCCCTTGCCAGCCTTGTGACCCTCCACGATCTTGTCTCTGATGACCTTGGAATGCTCCTTTGTCTTTCCCATGTTGACCATGTATGAGTGCTGTTCACAAGTTTGGGGAGGGTCTTAAATAGTCAGAAAAGGCTGGCAAAAGAGATCATTAATCCACACATGTGAAGCTCATTATTCTTGGTGCCTGAACTACTTCTTAATACTTTAGGGGGACCAAACAGAATTCTTGTGGTTTGAGGGGTTGAATAATAAATGACACTCTGAATTAACGTTTAACGTTTTTAAAAAAAAAAAAAAAATTAAAACAAAAATTTTTGCTGCAGTGCATTTCCCACTTCCAGGCTGATCTACAGTACAAATGTCACAATGCCAAGTTAATTCCGCATGTGTCAACCAGCTAAATCTGCAGGGGGTTGAATATCACTTGTAGGCACTGTATATAGCAAACGTACCCAACCCACAAACTGATCACCAAATCCCATGGTTCTCATTACCGCCCACAAATACCTCCACTCCACACTGTCGAACGCCTTAGCGGCATCCAGGGAAACTATTACTCTCTGTCCCACATTATCCGCCCTCGCCTGCATGTTTAAGTATAATCGTCGGAGATTTATAGCTGTGGATTTATTGGGCATAAACCCTGACTGGTCTTGGTCAATTAGGGATTCGATGACCTTGTTAAGTCGGTTCGCCAGCATTTTGGCCAATAACTTAATGTCAGTGGTCAACAAAGAGATCGGACGATATGAAGCTGGATCCGTCAAATCTTTTCCCTGCTTTGGTAGGACAACAATTATCGCCTCTCGCATGGACCGGGGTAACTCCCCCCCCCCCGCCAAACTCGCAGTGTAAACCTCCATCAACTTGGGAAGCAACACCTCTTTGTATTTTTTGTAGACTTCTCCTAGGATACCGTCCCCCCCTGGGGCCTTGTCACTAGGTACAGAGGCCAGATCGGCCTCAAGTTCCTCCATATCAAAGGGCTCCTCAAGAAGCCTCTGCTCCGCTAGTGAGAGTCGTGGAAGCTGCACCCCCACTAAAAAGTTATCAATTTCCTCCTCTGATGGCTGCACATGTGACTGGTACAGATTTGAGTAAAATCCCATCATTACCTCCAGTATGGCCCTACTGCCTGTATGCTCACATCCGTCTTTCCCCTTTAATTTAGTGATATACGCCGATTCCCTTTGGGCCGCCACCACCCTGGACAGAAGGTGACCCGCTCTCTCTCCCTCCTCGAAAAACTTCATCGTGCAGAACAGCCTTTTCCTCTCCGCAGTTTTCATAGTCATATTACAAACCTCTCTCTGCGCTGATCTCAAACGTTCCCTGGCCTCAGGGGTTTGCTCCTCAATTAGTGCCGCCTCTGCTCCCTCTAATGACCTAATCAACTCCTGGTCTCTCCTGCCCGTTTCGGTTTTAACTTGCGATATGTCTTTAATACACAACCCTCTGAAGTAAGCCTTCATGGCTTCCCATACCATCAATATTGAAGCCGAGCCCATATTAATTTTAACCCCTTACTGCCATCGGACGTACTATCCCGTCCATGGTACCTGGGCCCGTATGACCGGGGACGGGATAGTACGTCATAGGCGATCAGCTGCGCTCCTGAGGGGAGCGCAGCTAATCGCCGCCGGGTGTCAGCTGATTATCACAGCTGACACCCATGACTGAGTGTCAGGAGCGGTCACGGACCGCTCCCGGCACATTAACCCCTTGCACACCGCGATCAAACATGATCGCGGTGTACTGGGGGCACAGGGGAGGATCGCGCAGGGTGGGGGCTCCCTGCGCGCCCCCCTGAGACCCTCAGAGCAGCGCGATGTGATCGCGCTGTTCTGAGGGCTTCCTCCCTCCCAGGACCCGGATCCAAGATGGCGCCGGGGTCCTGGAGGGAGGCGGCTACCTCAGTGCCTGCCGAGAGCAGGCACTGAGAAGCCTGCATCTATGCCTGTGCGATCGCTGGTGTGACAGAGTGCTGTGCACACTGTCACACCAGCGATCTGATAAAATACTGTGATGTCCCACCCTGGGACAAAGTAAAAAAGTTAAAAAAGTAAAAATAAACATGTGTAAAAAAAAAATCCAAAATAAATAAAAAAAAAAAAAAATATTCCCCAATAAATTCACTTCTTCCTGTAAATAAAAAAAAAAAAACAATAAAAGTACACATATTTGGTATCGCCGCGTCCGTAACGACCACCCCTATAAAATTGTCCCACTAGTTAACCCCTTTAGTGAACCCCTTAAAAAAAAAAAAAAACGAAGCAAAAAATCAATGTTTTATCATCATACCGCCGAACAAAAAGTGGAATAACGCGCGATCAAAAAGACCGATATAAAAAAACATGGTACCGCTGAAAACGTCATCTTGTCCCGCAAAAAACGAGCCATCATAAAGCATCATCAGCAAAAAAATAAAAAAGTTATAGCTCGTAGAATAAAGCGATGCAAAAATAATTATTTTTTATATAAAATTGTTTTTATTCTATAAAAGCGCCAAAACATGAAAAAATTATATAAATGAGGTATCGCCATAATCGTACTGACCCGAAGAATAAAACTGCTTTATCAATTTTACCACACGCGGAACGGTATAAACGCCTCCCCCAAAAGAAATTCATGAATTGCTGATTTTTGTTCATTCTAACCTCCCAAAAATCGAAATAAAAAGCGATCAAAAAACGTCACGTGCTCAAAAATGGTACCAATAAAAACGTCAACTCGTCCCGCAAAAAATAAGACCTCACATGACTCTGTGGGCCAAAATATGCAAAAATTATAGCTCTCAAAATGTGGTGATGCAAAAAACTATTTTTGCAATAAAAAGCGTCTTTTAGCGTGACAGCTGCCAATCATAAAAACCCGCTATAAATAGTAAATCAAACCCCCCTTTATCACCCCCTTAGTAAGGGAAAAATAATAAAATTAAAAAAAAGTATTTATTTCCATTTTCCCATTAGGGTTAGGGTTAGGGTTGCGGCTAAAGTTAGGGTTAGGGTTGGCGCTAAAGTTAGGATTAGGGTTAGGGTTGGGATTAGGGGTGTGTTAGGGTTAGGTTTGTGGTTAGGGTTGGGACTAGGGTTAGGGGTGTGTTGGGGTTAGGGTTGGAGTTAGAATTGGGGGGTTTCCACTGTTTAGGCACATCAGGATCTCTCCAAATGTGACATGGCGTCTGATCTCAATTCCAGCCAATTCTGCGTTGAAAAAGTCAAACGGTGCTCCTTCACTTCTCAGCTCTGCCATGCGTCCAAACAGTAGTTTATCCCCACATATGGGGTATCAGCGTACTCTGGACTCCAAGAGTTATTGTGCAATTTGTCCTATTTCTTCTGCTACCCTTGGGAAAATAAAAAACTGGGGGCGAAAATATCATTTTTGTACAAAAAAAAATATTTTTTTGTTTTTACGGCTGTACATTATAAACTTCTGTGAAGCACTTGGGGCTTTATAGCGCTCACCACACATCTAGATAAGTTCCTTGTGGGGTCTATTTTCCAAAATGGGGTCACTTGTTGGGGATTTCCACTGTTTAGGCGCATCAGGGGCTCTCCAAATGCGACATGACGCCCCCAGACCATTCCATCAAAGTCTGCAATCCAAAACGTCACTACTTCCCTTCCGAGCCCCGACGTGTACCCATACAGTAGTTTTCTCCCACATATTGGATATCAGCGTACTCAGGACAAATTGGACAACAACTTTTGGGGTCCAATTTCTCCTGTTACCCTTGTAAAAATAAAATATTGGGGCAAAAAAATAATTTTTGCAAAAAAAAAAAGGATTTTTTATTTTTACGGCTGTGCGTTATAAACTTCTGTGAAGCACTTCGGGGTTCAAAGTGCTCACCACACATCTAGACAAGTTCCTTGTGGGGTCTATTTTCCAAAATGGGGTCACTTGTGGGGGGTTTCCACTGTTTAGGCGCATCAGGGGCTCTCCAAATGCGACATGACGCCCCCAGACCATTCCATCAAAGTCTGCAATCCAAAACGTCACTACTTCCCTTCCGAGCCCTGACGTGCGCCCATACAGTAGTTTTCTCCCACATATTGGGTATCAGCGTACTCAGGACAAATTGGACAACAACTTTTGGGTTCCAATTTCTTCTGTTACCCTTGTGAAAATAAAATATTGGGGACGAAAAAAATCATTTTTGTAAAAAAAAAAAAAGATTTTTTATTTTACGGCTGTACGTTATAAACTTTAGTGAAACACCTGGGGGTTAAAAGTTCTCACCACACATCTAGATAAGTTCCTTGAGGGGTCTAGTTTCCAAAATGGCGTCATTTATGGGGGTTTCCACTGTTTAGGCAGATCAGGAGCTCTCCAAACACGACATGGCGTCCAGCCAATTCTGCGTTGAAAAAGTCAGACGGCGCTCCTTCCCTTCCAAACTCTGCCATGCACCCAAACAGTGGTTTACCCCCACATATGGGGTATCAGCGCACTCAGGACAAATTGCACAATAACTTTTGGAGTCTTGTTACCCTTGGAAAAATAAAAATTGGGGTGAAAAGATCATTTTTGTGGAAAAAATATGATTTTTAAATTTTACGGCTCTACGTTATAAACTTGTGTGAAGCACTTGGGGGTTCAAATTGCTCACCAAAGATCTAGAAAAGTTCCTTAGGGGGTCTAGTTTCCAAAATGGGGTCATTTGTGGGGGTTTCCACTGTTTAGGCACATCAGGGGCTCTCCAAATGCAACATGGCATCCAATCTCAATTCCAGCCAATTTTGGTTGGAAAAAGTCAAATGGTGCTCCTTCCATTCCGAGCTCTGCCGTGCGCCCAAACAGTGGTTCCCACCCACATATGGGGTATCAGCGTACTCAGGACAAATTGGACAACAACTTATGTGGTCCAATTTCTCCTGTTACCCTTGAAAAAATAAAAAATTAGTGACTAAAATATAATTTTTGTGGGAAAAAAATAGGATTTTTTATTTTCATGCCCGGGCATTATAAACTTGTGTGAAGCACTTGGGGGTTCAAAGTGCTCACCAAAGATCTAGATAAGTTCCTTAGGGGTATAGTTTCCAAAATGGGGTCACTTGTGGGGGTTTCCACTGTTTAGGCTCATCTGGGGCACTGCAAACGGAACATGACCCCCATCAACGTCTGCATTCCAAAACGTTACTACTTCCTTTCCAAGCCCTGCCGTGCACCCAAACAGTTCCCCCCCCCACATATGGGGTATCAGCGTACTCAGGACAAATTGGACAACAACTTTTGGGGTCCAATTTCCTTGGGAAAATTCAAAAATTTGGGACTAAAAAATCATTTTTGTGGAAAATTGTTTTTTTTTTTTTCACACCCAGGCATTATAAGCTTTTGTGAAACACTTGGGAGTTCAAAGTGCTCACAACAGATCTAGATAAGTACCTTAGGGGGTCTAGTTTCCAAAATGGTGTCACTTGTGGGGGTTTCCACTGTTTAGGCGCATCAGGGGCTCTCCAAACACGACATGGCGTCCAATCTCAATTCCAGCCAATTTTAGTTTGAAAAAGTCAAACGGCGCTCCTTCCCTTACGAGCTCTGCCGTGTGCCCAAACAGTGGTTTTTCCCCCACATATTGGGTATTGGCGTACTCAGGAGAAATTGCATAACAACCTTATCTGCCCATTTTCTCCTTTTACCCTTGTGAAAATAAAAAAAAAGTTTGTAAAAGATCATTTTTGTGGCTAAAAAGTTAAATATTCATTTTTTCCTTCCACGTTGCTTTAGTTCCTGTGAAGCACCTGAAGGGTTAATAATCTTCTTGAATGTGGTTTTGAGTACCTTGAGGGGTGCAGTTTTTAGAATGGTGTCACTTTTGGGTATTTTCTGCCATATAGACCCCTCAAAGTGACTTCAAATGAGAGGTGGTCCCTAAAAAAAATGGCTTTGTAAATTTTGTTGTAAAAATGAGAAATCGCTGGTCAACCTTTAACCTTTATAACTTCCTAACAAAAAAAAATGTTGGTTCCAAAATTGTGCTGATGTAAAGTAGACATGTGGGGAATGTTATTTATTAACTATTTTGTGCAACATATTTCTCTGTTTTAAGGGAATAAAAATTCAAAGTTTGAAAATTGCAAAATTTTAAAAATTTTCGCCATATTTGCGTTTTTTCAAAAATAAACGCAAGTTATATCGAAGAAATTTTACTTCTAACGTGAAGTACAATATGTCACGAGAAAACATTCTCAGAATCGCGAAGATCCGTTGAAGCGTTCCAGAGTTATAACCTCATAAAGAGACAGTGGTCAGAATTGTAAAAATTGGCCCGGTCATTAACGTGCAAACCACCCTTGGGGGTGAAGGGGTTAAAGAACTCTGTCAGGTCATCCCCCACATGGCCGTCCAGATCAATCAGCTGGAGCCAGAACGGATTTAGCCTCCACAGGGGTCTCCTGGAAAACTCAGAGCCCTGCCCCTGAAGCACCACACACATAGGCGAGTGATCCGACAGAGTTCTAGCCAAATAAGTTACCTCACCCACTAGACTTAGCATCGGACCATTCCCCAGGGCCAGATCAATCCTGGACAGCGAGGCAGAGGCAGGAGAGAAGCAGGAGTACCTATAAGTTCCGGGGTGATGGGTTCTCCATATGTCTCTTAGTGCAGTCTCCTTCAGAACCGCCCCAAAGGGGGTGCAATTACCACCCAGTCTCAGTGCCTCCCGACCACCTCTGTCCCAATGGGCATCAGGAACATTGTTGAAGTCACCAATTATCAGAAAGGGAACCCCCAGGAAATCGCCCACTACCTCCATGACCTTGTGCAGCACTTTCCCACAATACGGCGGAGGGATATATATCGAGATCAGTAGCATCAGTATACCAGACAATTTACATAGCAAGCATACGAACCGTCCCAGCGGGTCTATAATCACTTTACACTGTTCAAAAGGTATACCTGTGCGAACAAGAACACTGACCCCCCGTGAGTATGAGGAATATGTTGCATGATACCCCGCCTGCAGCCATCTTTTTTTAAGAAGATGCGTTCTACTCTTTATCAAGTGGGTTTCTTGCAAGCATATGACTGCAGGTTTGGCATCAAGCAAGAAAGTAAACATTGCCTGTCTTTTTACTCCGGACGCCAACCCTCTAACGTTCCAAC
The DNA here is from genome assembly GCA_033576555.1 of Oophaga sylvatica. Taxonomy (NCBI): domain Eukaryota; kingdom Metazoa; phylum Chordata; class Amphibia; order Anura; family Dendrobatidae; genus Oophaga; species Oophaga sylvatica. The sequence continues at coordinate 20,123,764 of JARQOD010000003.1, forward strand.
TTATTATTTTTATTTTATCCGCCATTACCCTGCAACCCCAAATACCGTGTCATCCATTTCCTCATTTGTGAATTAGTAAGGCTGTCTCCACTCGAACCTGTGTGACATAGACAATAGTTTAACATTCCCCCCTCCCTCCCCACCCTCTACCCCCCCCTCACACAATACCCCAACTTCACCCAACTCAAGCTTTCCATCTCCTCCAGGTGTCACGGAGGAGAGGGCGTACTTTATCCGATTCAGAGTATCCACTTCACCGAAGCAAACCCGCTTTACTCCCCAAACTCTGGGAGTAGCATATGGCTAGTGATTGCAGCCAAACAATACTCAACAGTTAACCATAAAACATTCACATTTAGCTTTCTGTTAAATACATTTAACATGTCCAGAACACATGAACTAGAAAAAGGTAGGAAAATTTCTCCCTCCCCCTCCAATGCACAGCAAGATTATTTCCCAAAATGAGAGGGAGGGTCTTCCTCCTGAGAAAAAGGTATTCAGGAGGGAAGAGCGGATATATGTAAGATCCGGTCCCGATTAAAGGACAAGACCCGTCCCGATTAAAGGACAAGTCAGCTCAGTCAGCCAGCGGAGCCTTTAGAATTTGCCTTGCGGAGACGCGTCTCGTTGCTGTCCATCCAGTTAAGGGCCTCCTTTGCATCCGGAAGAAATGGACAGTGTCCTGTTATGTTTCGGTAGCTGAGGAGTGCAGGTAAAAAAGGCAATACACCAGAGCAGTTGGAATCTATGAGATTGCAGTACCCTGACTAACCACCACAACTAGAGGCAGCCGTGGAGCGTTCCTACGTTGGTCCTAGACGCCTCGTCACAGCCTGAGAAACTAGCTACACCTAAAGATAGAAAGAGGAAAGCTATCTGCCCCGGAGCAGATCCCCAAAGACATAGAAAGCCCCCAAACATGTAATGGCGGTTAGACAAGAAGAAATACTGACACAGACAGAAAATAGAATGAGCAAACGTTGGGGCCCAAACTATCTAAATAGGAAAGGATAGGAAGGGTACTTACTGCAATCTCAAAAAACCCTGAAAAGCACCAACTCTACTAATTTCAAAAACACCTGAGATCACACGACCTCTACCACCTAAATTAGCTCTCTGGTGTAACAAAATCAAAACAACAGCCACTGAAAAAACTGGAAAAAGCAAAATGTACAAACATCAGTGGCTGAACAAAACTGAGAGGGCAAAATCCCCCGGAGGGGACCCAGAAGGCCCCCACAGAAGTGCAGGACAAAATGCAAAAATCAAGCACAAAAACAAAAAGAAGAAAATGTCTTATCTGTTAGCAGGAGATGCAGACTCGACACAGCAGGCTACAAAGGAAACAGGAATCAAGGATTGAGACCAGAGCAATTGATCACCGGCAACCCTGATGGGAAGGCAACTCCCTTATATAAGACCAGTCAGTAACACCTGATTCCCAATCCTCATAATCTTCACTGGGCAGACCAGTACCGCTTGTAACCACCAGAGGGAGCCTCTGCTCAGAACTCATCTCAAGCCCATTCACAACAGTGTCCCCGTCTACCACTCTCAGTTTAGCTGGATATATCATTGAGTATGGCACACCCAGGGCTCTCAACCTCTTCTTAATGTCAACGAATTTGGCCCTCTGCTTTTGAACCTCCATAGAGAAGTCCGGGTAAATGGAAATCCTGGAGCCGTTGATTTTCAGGTCCGGATGATTCTTGGAAAAGCGAAGAATAGCATCCCTGTCCCGATAATGCAGAACCTTGACAAGCACTTGTCTTGGAGGACGGCCAGGGGGAGGGGGAATGCGGGGACACGGTGAGCTCTTTCCACGGCATATAAACGGGACAGGTTGTTCTGGCCAATAGTGTTCAACAGCCACTGTTCAAAGAACTCGGTGGGTGCAGAGCCTTCCGTTTTTTCCGGCACCCCAGTAATCCGCACATTGTTACGTCTTGACCTATTCTCTAGGTCATCAGTCTTTGCCTGCACAGCTGACATTGCAGTGGCCATACGCTGATGCTGCTTGTCAGATTTTGCAATAGTATCTTCCACAGTGCTAATACGTTTCTCAGCTTCCCCCATCCTCTCCTTAGTGACATGCATGGAGTGCTGTAACTTAGACATGCTGGCCTGTAGGACCCCCAGCTGTGCTGCCACCTCAGTAATAGTAGTGTGAGTGCAGTGCCAGCTTGAACAAGTCTTTTAATGTGGGCTCCTCTGGGATCACCATCCCCCCATTTGCCGCTTACATTCCTCCATCTCACCTCTCTCCCATTTCATAGTTCCTTGGTCTTCATCCCGGCTTTCGTAGTCACTCTCCTCACCATCCTCCACACCAGATTCCTCTGGGTCCTCTGCATTCCCCGCAAGCCCCCTCTGACCTCTACCTGCACGTGCCGGACACTGCTTATCTTCCTCCAGCCTGGCGAACCTCTGCAGTTTAGACACCGCATCTGACCTGCTGGGGATTCCCCCATCCTCCTCCGGGCCCGCCATCAATACATCTTCTCCACCAGCGCAATCTTGTGCCTTCTTCTCCGACTCGCCTGCTGGCCTTTTGCCTCCTTTCTTCCCAGCCATTTGCTTGTGCACTCCTGATTTACAGAGCCTGTGGTCAGGGTCAGCACCCTCTCCAAGGAATGTGAATTTAACAGCTAAATAGTGGCTGCAATCTATCAAACTGTCATATATCCAGCGGGAGCTCCTGGAGCACGCGGTCTGCTCACATCTCCCTCAGGCCACGCCCCCCCCTTGTTGACCTCTCTTCAAATGTAACGTTTATGGTTGTGGCCAAAAAGTTCAATTTTGGTCTCATCACTCCAAATTAACTTGTTCCAGAAGTTTTGAGGCTTGTCTATGTGCTGTTTTGCATATTGTAGGCGAGATACTTTGTGGCATTGGCACGGTAATTGATTTCTTCTGCTGACTCGACCATGCAACCCATTTTTCTTCAAGTGCCTCCTTATTGTGCATCTTGAAACAGCCAGACCACTAGTTTTCTGAGAGTCCAGTATTTCAGCTGATGTTATTTGTGGGTTCTTCTTTGTATCCCGAAACAATTTTCTTGGCAGGTATGGACAAAATATTTGTTTGTCTACCTGACCGTGGGTTTATTTTTACAGAGCCCCTGATTTTCCATTTGTTAATGACAGTTTGAACGCTGTTGACTGCCATTACCAATTCTTTGGATATCTTTTTGTATCCCTTTCCTGTTTTATACAGTTCAACTACCTTTTCCCGCAGATCTGTTGACAATTCTTTTGCTTTCCCCATGACTCACAATCCAGAAACGTCAGTGGCTGGATGAAAGATGCAAGAGTCTGTCTGGATCCCAGAAACTCACACAGCTTTTATGCACACACACTGATTACAAGCAAACAGGTCACAGGTGAGGATGTTACCTTTAGTAGCCATTCAAACCCATTTGTCTCAACTTGTGTGCATATTATCAGGCCAAAATCATTAGGGTATGTAAGCTTTTGATTAATGTAATTTGGATGTTTTGGGTTGTCATTATGATTTAAAAAGAGAAAACAGTAGTTTGACAATAAATGGCTTCACCCAACCACTAACCATGAGTGGAGAAAAAAAGTTTTGGTGTTGTCATTTATATTCTCTGAAAAAAAGCCAAGAAAGCAAAAGTTCTGCCAGGGTATATAAAATTTTGAGCACAACTGTAAGCCTGTAGGTTCCATATGGCGATCATCTGCAGCCTCAGTGTCATGGTCTGCTGAGTTTCTGGGATTAGGTGGTTTTAGGGTTAACCGGGATGGCCTCACTCTGGGATTCTGGGAGGCTTTTTATAGCCTCATTGTGGGGCCATCCTCTGTCGCTTATACTCTGACCCTTGACCGAGTGTGTTTGACTATGTTGTGCTTGTGCCAGTGCTTTGTTCCTGTGCTACGTTACGTCTGTCTGGTTCTGATTTGGCTGTGTCCCTGTTTCAAGTTTTTGCCTGTCCCTTTTGTACTCTGCTGCCCTCTACGTGTATGACCCTTGGCTATGTTCTGATTCCGCTCTGCCTGCTCCTCTTGTACAACGCCGCTCTCTCTGTGTCTGACCCCTTGGCTATTTTCTGATTACGCTCTGCCTGCTCCTCTTGTACTTCGTCGCCCTCTATGTGTATGACCCCATGGCTACGTCCTGATTATGTTCTGTTCTGTATATGCCCCTTGGTAACTGTGTCCCGTAGTTACCCTTCTAGGAGTTTTCCTTCACCTCATAGCTCTCTGGAGCTTAGGCCACGCCCACTAGCAGTCACGTGCTGCAGGTCCTCTGGCCTGAAGCATTCTCTATCTGCTACTGCTGCCTCTGAGAGATGTGTGGCCGGCTCCGCCCCTTGGCAGTCACATGCTGCAGGTCCTGGTCCTCTGAAGCACACGTCTTCCCTGCTGCGGCTCTGCTATACAGGTATCTTTGGGCACAGTTTGTTCACTCAGGACACACGCACTGGCTCAGTGAGCAAGTATAGTGCGGTGTCCCTGACACTCAGTTCCTTGAAAAAGCCAGTAATGGCGAAACATGTCAAGGGGGCAGCTGTTTGTTTATAGACCAGTTAGTCCACATTATTTTAAAACCCCATAAGAGTGGTCCGCGTCCACCAAGGCTATCATCCTATTTACAATTAATGTCCGAAAAGCTGTAGATAGGCTTCACAATAGGAAGTGATGACCAATATTTACCCATAAAGGCTATTTAGCCAGTGAAACTACTCACTTTAACTCGCATAAAAGGGAGGAATTGAATAATACCTGCCCCATGAAAGATTACCTATCAATATCAGATTTATATAATAACAGAGGAATTGGTTAATACTTATCCCTGAAGTAATAGCCCTCAGCAGCTAACATTATACTGCATGAGGAAAAACTGTGTCCATCTTGTATAACCAATATATCAATACGTTGTGGATGAGGATTGAGTGTGTGCTGTGCCTGGAAGAAGTATAAGTGATAACTTATTGCTATTATGGGATTTGATTGGAGACTGCATGGGAAGGAAACAGAAGTGTATGGTCCGGACAATTGACTTTGAGAAAGCGTTTCATAGGGTTTTGCATGTGTTTTTGTTTAAAGTTCTGGAGAGAATGGGATTTCCTAAAAAATTTGTGAATAGGTAAATGTCTTTGTATGATTGTGTGTCAAGTGAGTTTCTTGTAAATGGGTGGTTGAGTGAGAAAGTGAATATTATCTTGGTTCTCTTCCTATCTTTCTGACCGCTCCTTCAGTGTTTTGTTCGCTGGCTCCACTTCATCTCCTCTTCCTCTCACTGTCGGGGTACCTCAGGGCTCAGTCCTTGGCCCCCTTCTCTTCTCTCTCTACACGGCCCCAATTGGACAGACCATCAGCAGATTTGGCTTTCAGTACCATCTTTATGCTGATGACACACAACTATACACGTCATCCCCCGACCTTACCCCCGCTGTTCTACAGAACGCCACCGACTGTCTGTCCGCAGTCTCCAACATCATGTCCGCTCTCTATCTGAAACGTAACCTCTTGAAAACTGAACTTCTTCTGTTCCCGCCGTCTACTAACCTCCCTAAATCTGACATTTCCCTCTCCGTGGGTAGAAAAATATTTAGAGTTGAGAGTCCTCAGTGGTTGATACCTTTTAATGGTTAACTGAAAAGATAGTAACAAATTGAATGTACCGCATCTTTACAATTTGTTACCATCTTTTCAGTTAGCCATTAAAAGGTATCAACCACTGAGGACTCTCAACTCTAAATATTTTTCTATCTACTGGCTAACACGGTACAAAGATATACCTCTCCGTGGGTGGCACCATAATAACACCCCGGCCGCAGGCTCGCTGTGTGGGTGTTATGTTTGACACCAATCTCTCGTTCACCTCCCATATACAATCTCTTGCCCGCTCTTGCCGCCTACACCTAAAGAAAATCTGTAGAATCTGCCCTTTTCTCACTATGGAAACAACAAAAACCCTCACTGTAGCATTGATCCACTCCCGCCAGGACTACTGCAACGCTCTATTACTTGGCCTCCCCAGTACTCGACTATCCCCTCTCCAGTCCATCCTTAATGCAGCAGCCAGGGTCATCCATCTGGCTAATCGGTACTCGGACGCGTCCGCTCTTCGCCAGTCCTTACACTGGCTGCCCATTCATTATAGGATCCAATTCAAAGTACTTGTTCTCACCTACAAAGCTCTCCACAGTGCAGCACCCCCCTACATCTCCTCCCTCATTTTCATCTATCGGCCTAACCGACTGCTGCGCTCTGCAAATGACTTTTGACTAACCTCTGCACTAATCCGTACCTCCCACTCCCGACTCCAAGACTTCTCCCGCGCTGCGCCAATCCTCTGGAATGCTCTACCCCAAGAAATTAGGACCATCCACAATTTGCATAGTTTCAGGCGCTCCCTCAAAACACATTTGTTCAGAGCGGCCTATCACGTTCCCTAATCAAAGTCATTCTAGGTGTAAGTGTGTATGTGTAGCCCATTCACTATATCCATCCCTCACTCCCTCAAGATGGCTGGACCATCATTGTAAATGCACCATTGTATATACACACCTGTATTTTGTATCTCCCCCACCTCATTGTAGATTGTAAGCTCTCACGAGCAGGGCCGTCTTATTTTGCTTTAATTATTGTATTGTTAATGTTGTTACTTATGACTTGTGTTTTGAAACTGTTAAACTGTAAAGCACTGCGGAATATGTTGGCGCTATATAAATAAAGATTATTATTATTATTATTATTATTAATATTATGTCTGGTGTACGGCAGGGGTGTCCCATATATGTGTGATTGAGCCTACCTGGGAGTGGTGGAAAGCATGTGAAAGTTTTTGGATATATGGATGATGTTGCGTCTATGAGTAGAATTAAGTTGCTTCTAGAGTTTTTTTGTGGTGCGTCTGGCTTTAGAGTGAATTTCAATAAATGTAGTTTTAAATGTTTTGGGGAAGACGGGGTTAAAATGAAGGGGGTAAAGAGTGAGGGGGGTGCTATCAAAGTGCTGGGAGTATTATTTAATAAGGACCTGGCAAGTAAAGAGAGCTGGGAGGAGTGTGGATTGCGCATAGAACGTAAGTTAAGTTTTGATCATAAAAGCGGTGATTCTTGTCATGTGACGAAGGCTCATTAAAGGGTCGACATTGAATTTTAGGATTGCTACTTCCAATAGATGGCACTAGAGTTCTAGTCCTCTTCCTCTCTGAAGAGACAATTTGCATATTTCCCAGAGGAGCACTGCGGCTTTAAGTCTTCTCATCTCAGCATGCTTAGCATGTCAATCTCCGCAAGGAGAAAATGATACTTCTTGACTATCAATTTTAGCAAACAAAGAATTCTCCTCAGTCTTTGTAATGCTACACGAACATGTTCCTGGTGAGAACCCAAATCTGGCGAGAAAATTACAGATCATCAAGGTAAATCACAAGAAATCTCCCAATGTAATCAGAGAAATATCATTCAGAAAGTTGTGAGATCCTGTTGGTGCATTGGAGAATCCGAATGGAGGACGAGATTTCCAAATAATCCTCAGACAGTAAAAACGTTGTTTACCACTTATCACCCTTCATGATGTGAATCAAATTGTAAGACCCTCTAAGGGCAAGAAAACCATTTACCCCCCAAAGGCTGATTATAGTCACGGCTCCGCTCCATACACCTTGCACACACGCGGCTCCGCTCCGTACACCTCGTACACACACGCTCCGCTCCGTACACCTCGTACACACACGCTCCATACACCTTGTACACACGTGGCTCCGCTCCATACACCTCGTACGCACATGGCTCCATACACACGCGACTCCGCTCCATACACCTCGTACACACGTGGCTCTGCTACATCCACAATGTAAACCCCTTCTCACCCCACGCAGACTTCCCTTCATCCAGCAACATGACAACAAGCATGGTTGCGACTAGATTGGAGTTGATTTTTTGAGGGAATGATGTCTGTTGTGAATGTTTTAGAAATTAATTCTGAGCAGAAGCTCCCTCTGGTGGTTACAGACGGTACTGAACCATTCAGTGAGGATTGGCAATCAGGAATCACGGACTGGCTGGATATGGGGGAGGTTTCCCCCCATCATGGTTGCCGGTGATCAATTGTTCTTGTCTCAATGTTGTTTCCTGGTTCACTTGGAAGCTTGCTGAGTCTTGCCTCTTCTCTTGCTCTCAGATAAGATATTTTCTGTTTTTTTTTGTGCTTGCCTTTTGCATATTTCTCTGCATTTCTGTGAGGTTGGCCAGGTTCCCCTCCCCGGGGGCTTGGTCTCCTCTTGGTTCCTCTGGAGCCACTGTTCTTTATTTGCCTTTTCCAGTTTTTTCAGTGGCTGCGGCTTGGTTTTGTTACACCAGAAAACTAATTTAGGTGGTACAGGTCGTGTGATCTCAGGTGTTTTTGCAATTAGTAGCGTTGGCTTTTTTAGGGTTTTTTTGGATTGCAGTAAGTATCCTTCCTATCCTTTTCTGTCTAGGCAGATTGGGCCCCAACGTTTGCTCATACTATTTTCTGTCTGTGTCTGTATTTCCTCTTGTCTAACCGCCATTACATGTTTGGGGGCTTCCTATGTTCTTTGGGGATCTGCTCCGGGGCAGATAGCTTTCCTCTTTCTGCCTTTAGGTGTAGTTATCTCTCAGGTTGTGACGAGGCGTCTAGGATCAACGTAGGAACGCTCCACGGCTACCTCTAGTTGTGTGGTTAGTTCAGGTTACTGCAATTCAATAGGTTCCAGCCTCTCTGGTGTATTGCCGTATTTGCTTTTTCTCCTCAGCTGCCAAAACACAACACTAGACTATGTATAATTAGTATATCAGTACACCTCACTGTGGAGAAACGGGGTCAGTTCAGTGGGTGCTCTTTTCCGCTGGCCTGGCTGCCTTTAGAAAGACTGCATGGACCAGGGCTCATACCACTGAACGCCCGCTCTATCTCCCCATGGGAAACATACAGTGTGGCAATGCTTTATTGAACCACAACACCATATAGCAAACAGAACATTCCCAGCAATTACCCCCAAGATGGTGCACATTACAGGGCCTCACCCTTCCGCTGTTTTGCCAAGATGATGGTAGATGATATCTCAGAGCTCCCAGGGTCGATATTCCACCTGAGGTACACACACAGAGAGGAGGTACGACAAGCGTAGGGAGATAACTGAGAGCAGTCCATAGAGTCCGTAGAAGTTCCAAAGCCAGTTGACACAACGTCACAGCTCCCAGGGTCACTATTCCACCTGTGATATACACACAGAGAAGCGATAACGACAAGTGTAGGGAGTTGACAGTACATACTGTCCAAACAAGGTCCAAAGCCAGTGGACACGAGAGTCACCACCTGGCTTATCTGACCATCTCCATGGAACCAAGTGACCAGCGGGTCCCAAAACCTGGCTTTCTCCAAACATATCCATGGTTCAGAGATGGTCACTGGAGGCCAAACCAATAGGTTGAAATTCTGCTCCATATTAATGTAATAAGTACTATTTTATATCACTTGTATCACTTAATACTGAGCAGAACTAATGCAGCTGACTTGCTGCTACATGTTACGATAGGGATTGTCACTTTTCTCACTTGTAGCAGAGAATCAGCTCCATATAATTCAATGCTTTTTATGAAAGCTACAAATCATTTGCTCCCGCTATTCAGCCATTGTACCTTGAAAAACTCAGTACAATGCCCCCACAGCCCTACCACACAGTACAATGCCACCACAAGATACGATGCACCCACAGCCCCAGTCACACATGGTATAATGCCCCCATAACGTACGATGCTCTACAACCCCAGCTCACACACAGTAGTGCCACCACAGCCCCAGCCACACACAGTACAATGTACCTACACACAGTACCATGCCACAACGTAGGATGCCACCATAGCCACACAGCACAATGCCCCCACACACTGTAAAATGTCACAACGTAGGATGCCCCCACAGCCCCAGCCACACACAGTACCATGGACCCACAATGTGCGATGACCTCACAGCCCCAGACACACACAGTATGATGCCCCCACAGTACAATGCCCACACAATGTACGATGACCCCGTAGCCCCTGCCACACACAGTACAATGCCACCACAATGTACAATACCACCACATACTGATGAGACCCCACACACAAAAAAATACTCACCTTGTTCCCATTCTCCTGCTGCTCTGCACCTCTTTCCTGTGTGCATGCACGTTCCGCACAGCAGACGCAATGTAGTGACATCATCGCATCTTCTTTCAGTTGCTTGTGCCGAATAGTGGGAGCCACCGGCTGCCTTCTCCTCCAATAGATTCACGCAGGCAGGGTTGCCTCCTCCACCATATGTTGGGACACCGCTAGAGTTGCCTCCTCTCCTATATACTGGGACACTGGTAGTGTTGCCAACTTGACTTTTTATTTTTTTCTGGACAGCCAATTAAAAAAGCAGATAGGCAATTTATGGACACATTGAAAAATCATTATGGCTGTAAATGGTAGATATTTACAATACATAATTATACATAATTATGATATGAAGACAATAGCTGCATTCACTATAAAATTATAAGAATTAGTCAAAATTATCTGCATAAGTTTCTTCAGATTAAAAAAATAAAAATCATGGCCACCTTCAATTTTTTTACAGACTGGGCAAAAAATTACCATGTTTTCATAGACTGTCCTGGAATTTCTGGTTGGTGACCTTGGTCGCTGAGAGGACAATCGCATGGTGCAGCCCGTGTAATTTTCAGGTCCTTTGGCTGCCTCAGTCCACATGCCAGACATTAATAGCCAGAGGGTCGGATCTCCTGCATGCACATTATGTCCTTCTTGGCTAAAAATACTCTTCAAAATTATTAAGAGGAGTATTTTCACCCCTCAGTAAAATATGTAGTGTGACCTCTGCCAGGGTATGTGCTATGGAGCAGTGGGGGCACACGCAGTCAGACCCTCAGCAACTGATGGCCCTTTAATAAACATCCATAAAAAACATGTTGTCCTATATGACTTCTAAAAAGGACCAGGCTGTATGGTCACACAGAATGGTATGTGAGGCCGACGTACACCGAGAAACACCGCTGGGACCTAAGAAATTGCTATTATCATGTTTTTATTTACTTTTTTTTTTTAAATTTACTGTGTTTTTCAAACCATAAGAGCCACTCCAAATTTTGGTGAGGAAAAGAAAAAAAAAACTTAGGTTTTCCAAGATGATACATCTTGTGCCATTACCTATCACAAATCACCCAGATAACGGTCATTCTCTGAGAAACAGGGAGGTCGGAAATAAAATCCATAGAGATATGGGTCCATGGTCTCTTGGGCACAGGCAATGGCATCAACAAACCACTAGAGCGAGAGCAAGGCTTGGAGCGAGAGCAAGTCCCACAGGATTGCACAAACTCCCTGACGTCACGAGACAAAGTAGGCCACCAAAAGGACCGGCTCACCAAGTCTCTGGTACCAAAAATTCCGGGATGACCGGCCAACGCGAAACAATGAATCTCAGACATCACACTCTTCTTCCACTGGTCTGGGACAAACAATTTCCCAACAGGGCAGCGCTCGGGTTTATCCTCCTGACACCCCTCCAGAGCCAGTCTCAAATTGGGCGAGATGGCGGAAAGAACTACACCCTCTTTCAAAATAACAGCAGGATCAGATAACTCAGGAGAGTCCGCAAGGAAACTCCTCGAGAAGGCATCCGCCTTAACATTCTTAGTGCCAGGAAGAAAGGAAACCACAAAATTAAAACGTGTGAAAAACAAGGCACACGTGGCCTGTCTAGGATTAAGTTGCTTGGCTGATTCCAGATAAACCAGATACTTATGGTCCGTGAGGACCACCACCTGATGTTTGGCTCCCTCCAGCCAATGTCTCCACTCTTCAAAAGCCCACTTCATGGCCAATAACTCCCGATTACCCACGTCATAATTACGTTCAGTTGGAGAAAATTTACGAGAGAAAAAAGCACAAGGGTTACTTTTAGAGGTCTCAGGATCTCTTTGGGACAAAACGGCACCTGCCCCAATCTCAGAGGCATCAACCTCCACCTGAAATGGCAGAGAAACATCAGGCTGCCGTAGAACAGGAGCAGAAGTGAATCTCTGTTTAAGTTCCTGAAACGCAGAGAATGCCTCAGGAGGCCAATTCACCACATCAGAACCCTTTTTGGTCAAATCAGTCAATGGTTTAACAATAACAGAAATTACCAATAAATTTACAATAAAAATTGGCAAAACCCAAGAATCTCTGAAGAGCCTTTAATGAAGTAGGTTGGACCCAATCACAGATGACCTGAATCTTGACCGGGTCCATTTCAATAACAGATGGAGACAAAATGAATCCCAGAAATGGGATCCTCTGTACGCCAAAAAGACACTTTGATCCCTTCACATACAGAGCATTCTCTCTCAAAATCTGGAACACAGTCCGAACATGTTTCACATGAGAGTCCCAGTCATTGGAAAAAATCAAGATATCATCCAAATAAACAATCAGAAATTTATCCACAAAATCCCTGAAAATGTCATTCATGAAGGACTGGAAGATGGAAGGAGCATTAGTGAGCCCAAAGGGCATCACTAGGTACTCAAAATGCCCCTCTGGGGTATTAAACGCCGTCTTCCATTAATCCCCGTGCTTAATGCGAATAAGGTTATACGCCCCCCTGAGGTCAAGCTTGGTAAACCAAGTAGCACTTTTCACCCTGGAAAACAGGTCAGAAATCAAGGGTAACGGATATTGATATTTCACAGTGATATTGTTCAAGAGACGATAATCAATACACGGCCTTAATGAACCATCCTTTTTGGCCACAAAGAAAAAACCGGCACCCAAGGGTGAAGAGGATGGTCTGATATGACCCTTCTCCAATGACTCCTTGATATAAGACCGCATAGCGTCATGTTCAGTTACAGACAAGTTAAAAAGGCGACCTTTAGGGAATTTACTACCAGGCACTAATTCAATAGCGCAGTCATAGCTCCTATGGGGGGGGGGCAAGGATGCAGATTTACTTTCGCTAAACACATCAGAAAAATCAGTCAAAAAGTCAGGCACATCTTGAGCCTGGGGAGAGGCAGAAAAAACAGGAGTGTTGGCATTAACACATTGGCAGCCCCAACTGGTTACAGACACAGATTTCCAATCCAAAACAGGATTATGAGACTGCAACCAAGGGAAACCTAGTACAATAATGTCATGTAGATTATACAGCACCAAAAATTTTCAACTCTCCTGATGATCAGGTTCAACCCTCATTATCACCTGAGTAGAGAACTGGGGTTTATTCTCAGCCAAAGGGTAGAATCAATCCCCAGTAGGGGAATAGACTTCCGTAGGGGTATCAAGGGAAACCCACAACGTTTAGCAAAATCAAAATCCATCAGGTTAATAGCTGCTCCCGAATCAACAAAAGCCTGAGCAGAAAATGTGGACAGGGAGCAAATCAGGGTAACAGTCAACAGAAATTTAGTCTGAACACTACCCAAGACAACTAAGCGTGCAAAACGTCTTCCCCGCTTAGGGCAGACTGAAATAGCATGAGAGGCATCACCACAGTAGAAACATAACCCATTGCGTTTTCGAAACTCATGACGCTGTGCCCCAGAAGCCACTCTATCACACTGCATGGGTTCAGAAGCTGGTTTACAAGGCAACACTATTCCACGCATACCTCTACGCTCACGCAAACGTCTGTCAATTTGAATCGCTAATGACATAGAATCATTGAGACCAGAGGGAGCAGGGAAACCCACAATGAAAATCTTTTACATTCTCTGACAGACCCTTCCAAAAAAGGGCTGCCAAAGCATCATCATTCCATTTGGTCAGGACTGCCCACTTTTGGAATTTCTGACAGTACAACTCAGCGTCCTCAAGCCCCTGATTTAATACCAACAAGGTTTTTTCAGCTTGATCAGTGACATTAGGTTCATCGTACAATAATCCCAGAGCCAGAAAAAATGCATCAACATTACTCAAAACAGGGTCTCCAGGAGTCAGGGAAAAAGCCCAATCCTGAGGATCGCCGCGCAGGAGAGAGATGACAATTTGAACCTGCTGTGCTGCGTTCCCGGAGGACTTAGGTTTTAAGGCAAAAAACAACTTACAGTTATTTTTGAAATTCAGAAATTTAGCTCGATCCCCCAAAAACAAATCTTGCATGGGGATCCTGGGTTCCACAACTGGCAACCTAGCAAGACAGGCAGCAATACTCCGAACCTCAGTGGCAAGCTGATCCACACGGCCAGACAACTGTGCAAACTCCATTGAGAAGAAAAAAAAAATCCTCAGCACCCAGAGAAAAAGAGGGAAAAAATGCAACAAACAGAAAGAAAAAAAAAAAATCTCTGACAACCTTTTTTGTTTCCACACTATTTTTCCCTTCTGTGAGTACCATATAATTTTCAGTTGTGGCCGGTGATACTGTTATGTTTTGGTAGCTGAGGAGAGCAGGCAAAAATGGCAATACACCAGAGAGGTTGGAATCTACTGGATTGCAGTACCCTGACTAACCACCACAACTAAAGGCAGCCATGGAGTGTTCCTACGTAGGTCCTAGACGCCTCGTCACAGCCTGAGATGTTAACTACACCTAAAGATAGAAAGAGGAAAGCTATCTGCCCCGGGTAGAGGGTACGCCACAAAAGCTCATTGCTAAAGAAGCTGGCTGTTCACAGAGTGCTGTATCCAAGCATATTAATGGGAAGTTGATTGGAAGGAAAAAGTATGGTAGAAAAAGGTGCACAAGCAACAGGGATAACCACAGCCTTGAAAGGATTGTTAAGAAACTGGTATTACACTTACCGGTAATTATATTTCCAGGAGTCCATCCTGACAGCATCCTGGAGGACGTCCTCCTTCTCCTTGCAGGGACAGGAAAGCACACAAGAGGTTAAAAGGCCACCTCCACCCCCTCTACCTCAGTGATTAACAAGTACCACACCATGGCTCATGAAATAACACTTTAATGATATCATCATATTACATCATATGATACATCAAACAAGGGGGGGAAATACCCATGCTGTCAGGATGGACTCCTGGAAATATAATTACCGGTAAGTGTAATACCAGTTTCCCAGGATGTCATCCTGACAGCATCCTGGAGAGTACCAAAGAACCTCCTCAGGGTGGGATTACTGCCTGTAGAACCTTCCTACCAAAGGCAGTATGTTGACCTGACATTACATCTAATCTGTAGTGTCTACAAAATGTATTAAATCTGGCCCAAGTTGCGGCTCTGCAAATTTGGTCTACCGAGGCACCTGCTCTCTCGGCCCAGGAAGCTGAAATTGCTCTAGTGGAGTGGGCTCTAAGACCTTCCGGGGGACTAGAACCGTCCGCCTGATAAGCGTCTGAGATGACCTTGATTATCCATCTGGCTATAGAGGCTTTAGAAGCTTTTTTACCTTTGTTTTTACCCCCAAACAAAATAAAGAGGTTGGAGTCTAATCTCCAGGTTTTGGTGGCCTCCAAATAGTCCAAAACTGCTTGTCTAACGTCAAGCGAATGGAGTATTTGTTCTTTCACATTAGAAGGTTTGTCACAAAAAGAGGGTAATATAATTTCCTGGTTGATATTATCATTGGACACTACCTTTGGTAAAAAGGCTGGGTCTAATTTTAGGATTATACAGTCATCTCTGATTTGCAAATATGGATCTTTCATTGATAGGGCCTGAATTTCTCCTATCCTTTTGGCAGTAGTAATGGCTACCAAAAAAGCCGTTCGCCAAGTACAATATGAAATGGGCATTTCTTGGTTAGGAGCATATGACCCTTTGCATAATGCATTAAGCACTAAATTTAAATCCCAGAGGGGAGTTATTTGTCTAATTGTGGGGCGTAACCTCTGAGTAGCCTTTATAAATCTTACAATCCAAGGGTGAGATGCCAAAGGAAAGTCAAGAAAGGAACTAAGTGCCACAATCTGAACTTTAAGTGTGCTTGGTTTTAACCCTTTGTCAAAGCCAGCCTGTAAGAAATCTAGGATCCTTGGTATGTTAGGGGAACCCTCCAACACACTAGATCTGCCGCCCTCTAGACAGAACCTCTTCCAGATTTTTAGGTAAATCGCCGAAGTAACCGGCTTTCTACTGCTTTCTACTGCTAACCTACTACTACTACTAACCTGATCTGATAAGCCTTTCTCTTTTAAGATGTCCCTCTCAGGATCCACGCCGAGAGGTGTAGAGATTCGGGGTTCGGATGATATACTGGGCCCTGGTGAATCACATTGCTTCTCAGTGGTAGCTCGATCGGGTTCTCCTTCATCATCCCACCTAGGAGGGGAAACCAGCTTCTCCTCGGCCAGAATGGAACTACTAGGATTACCCTTGCTCGGTCTTCTCTGATCTTTCTGAGGACCGCCGGAATGAGTGCAAGTGGTGGAAAGGCATATGAGAGAGGTTCGTTCCAGACTTGGCTGAACGCATCTATTCCTTCCGGGCCGTCTAGCGGGTCTAGAGAGTAGAACCTGGAAACCTTCGAATTTTTTCTTCTTGCGAAGAGGTCTATATTCGGGGTCCCCCAACGCTGGCACAGCTCCTGGAAAATGTCCCTGTTGAGTTCCCACTCTGTTGGACAAACTTCCTGCCGACTTAAATAGTCTGCTAGATCGTTCTGGGCACCTTCTAGATGTACCGCCGATACTGAAAGAATTGTTTTTTCTGCCCAGAAAAATATTTTGCTCGCCAGATCCTGAAGTTGACAGTGTCTGGGACCTCCTTGATGCTTTAGGAAAGATACCGTTGTAACATTTTCGGACAAAATTCTGACATGTCTTCCGGCTAATACTTCTTCGTTTCTTCTTAGAGTCTCCCATACTGCCAACAATTCTCAGAAGTTGGAAGATCTTCTTCTGACATAATCGGGCCACTTGCCTTGGAAAAATCTTCCTTCTAAGTGGCCTCCCCAGCCCCATTCGCTGGCATCCGTAGTCACCACTACGCACGGAGAGGTGATCCATAAACAACCTGTTTGGAGGTTTGCAGGCTGCATCCACCACAGCAACGATTCCTTCACCGTTCTTGAAATTGACATTTTCTTGTCTAGAGACATATGATTCCGGTCCCATGTTGAAAGAATTTGCCTCTGCAGAGGTCTGGAATGGAATTGCGCCCATCTGACACACGGGATACAGGCTGTCATCAAGCCCAGAACCTTCATAGCATCTCTTATGGAGGTGCGCCGTTTCCAAAGTCTTTTGACTTTGGTCTTCACTTCTTCCTGTTTTTCCTTGGGCAACAGGGAAATTCTTCTCTTGGAGTCTAATAGCACTCCTAAAAATATTTTCCTGTACTCTGGAATCAGATCCGACTTCTCCCAATTGATTACCCATCCTAGGAATTCTAGGACTGCAATAGTTCTGTTCCTCTGGGTTCTTAAAGCTTCTTTTGATTCTGCAATCATAAGGAAGTCGTCTAGATATGGGACAATTACTATTCCTTGACTTCTCAGGTAGGCCACTACCTCTGCTACCAGTTTTGTAAATATACGGGGAGCTGAAACTAGCCCGAAAGGAAGGCCTCTGAACTGGAAGTGTTCGGTCTGGGACGGCAGTTCCACTGCAAATCTTAGAACCTTCTGAGAAGAAGGATGAATAGGAACCTGAAAATAGGCATTCTTTAAGTCGAGTGTACACATGACTGCCCCTCTGTCTATTAGATGAGTTGCCGAGCGAATGGATTCCATTTGAAATCTTTTGTATTTGACAGATGTGTTTAGGGGTTTTAGATTTATAATGGTCCGGGTTCCCCCTGACGGCTTTGGGATGGAAAACAGGGAAGAGTAATGACCTTTTCCCCTTTCCTCTGGTGGGACCGGAATTATGACCTTTGAACATAACATGTCCTGGAGGTCCTTCCACATGGGGGAGTCTAGCTGAATTACTGTTGGAGAAATATATCTTTCGGGGGGTGGAAATAAATGCTCTATTTTGTACCCTTCCGAGATGGTTCTGAGAACCCACTGGTTTACGGTAACCTGAGCCCAGGCCTCTGAAAAATATTTGAGCCTCCCCCCAATAATCCTGGCGTCATTGTCTCTTGGACCTTGAGGATGAAGAAAAGGAAGGTTTTCTTGTGCTCTGACTATAGGGAACTCTATACGTTCCTCTATAGGACCTGCTCTGACTCCTGAAGTCAGCTTGACGTCTAGGGGGAAAACTTCTATGAAAGGGCTGAGGCTGCTTTGGTTTCTCTTCAGGAAACCTTTTTTTTGTCGGAAGCGGATTCTAGGAAATCATCTAGCGCCGGACCGAAAACCTTTGAGCCTGAGAAGGGAATAGAACATAATTTAGATTTGGATGCATTATCCCCAGACCATGATCGTAGCCAAATAGCTCTTCTAGCCGCATTAGATAGAGAACTATTTCTTGCGGCAAATCTTACTGATTCCGCAGAAGAATCAGCAAGATATGCCGTAGCAGACTTTATTAAAGGTAAAGAAGCTAGAATATCTGCTCTAGGCGTTTTATTGGAAAGATGATCTTCCAATTGACCCATCCAGAAAGCCATAGATCTGGCTACCGACGTAGCCGCTATGTTGGTTTTAATAAGGGCTGACGAAGATTCCCATGCCCTTTTTAACAGAATGTCCGCTCTTCTGTCCATAGGATCGCGGAGGCTTGAAGAGTCTTCGAAAGGAATGGATGTCTTTTTGGCTACTCTCGCCACAGGGACATCAATTTTAGGAGTATCCTCCCATAAACTTATATCTTCCGGATCAAAAGGTAGACGTCCTTTGAAATCGCGGTTTAGCACAAGTCTACGTTCCGCATCCTTCCATTCATCCATAATCATAGCACGGATGTGATCGCTAACAGGAAACACTCTTTTCCTCTGGAACGTAAGACCCCCAAACATTAAGTCCTGTCTGGACTGCGGTTTCAGGGTTTCTTCTACCTGCATAGTATCTCTCACAGCTTTCACTAGTTCATCCGTGTCCTCAACCTGGAATAAATATTTCCTATTTTGATCCTGAATATCCAGTGGAAGTTCACCCTCTTCACCAGGATCCTCTTCCATCTGTACAGGTTGATCCACTGAACTCCCATCTGATTCCTCTAAATCCGTCTCCCATCTTACTCGCTTACGATCCTGTCTGGGGCTAGACGGACGTTGCTTAGAAATATCGGCTATAGAGGCCTGCACTTCCTCACGAATCAAGGCCCTCATTTCATCCCGAAGAGACGTTTGTTCCCCTTCCATAACCTTGGAAGTACAAGGCTTGCAGAGGGCTTTCTTATAAGAGCTTGCTAACTTCACATGGCAAACGGGGTATCTATTAGACTTTGAAACAGATTTGCCCGATTTTTCCACTGTAGATTGGGGAGTTGCCGATCCCTTATCCTAAAATTTAAGATTAGGGACAGTCAGGCTAAGGTTCCAGGAACCTACCAGAGATCAAGTCTGGCTAACAGTGGGGTTTTGTCGCGCATATGCGCTCTTACCCCTCCCTCGACTGCTCCATCCTCCATTGTTCCACAGCAGGTTTTTTCTCCCCTTAGGAAAAAGATACCGACTTGTCTGGTGGCGAGCGTTTCTTCCCAGTCGGCGCTTTTAAATGATCAATGACCCGGAAGTAGAATTGTTACCTTTGCGTTCCACCGTGGAACGCACGCCGCTCTGCTGCCACCGCCAGCGATTCCTCCTCGCCGCCCGCCCCGAAGTGTCTTACCTCCTGCGGGAGCGCGCGCACCAGCGCGCCTGTCAGATCCTAGAGTCGAGAGCCTCCCCTCGGGAGGAACGACTCTCACCAGGCGCCGTCCGCTGCCTGGTCTCTGCGGTCGAGGGACTCCCCTCCGGGAGTTTCGAGCCCGGGCTGCTCCCCAAGGGATCGGGTGCTGACATCGTCGTCCCATCCCCAGCCCTCCGGTAAGTAGCGCCGATGCGCTTCACTCCTGTGTGTCCCGCCATGCAGGGACAGGAAAACACTGAGGTAGAGGGGGTGGAGCGGGCCTTTTAACCTCTTGTGTGCTTTCCTGTCCCTGCAAGGAGGAGGAGGACGTCCTCCAGGATGCTGTCAGGATGACGTCCTGGGAAAAGGCAATTCAAAAATTAGAGGGGGATTCACAAGGAGTGGGCTACTGCTGGAGTCATTACTTCAAGAGCCACCACACACAGACGGATCCAGGACATGGGCTACAAGTATCGCATTCCTTGTGTCAAGCCACTCATGACCAATAGACAACTCCAGAAGCGTCTTACCTGGGCCAAGGAGAAAAAGAACTGTACTGTTGCTCAGTGGTCCAAGGTGTTGTTGGAAATCAAGGTCCCAGAGTCTGGAGGAAGAGTGGACAGGCACACAATCCAAGCTGCTTGAGGTGTAGTGTGTTTTTCCACAATCAGTGATGGTTTGGGGAGCTATTTAATCTGTTGGTGCAGGTCCACTCTGTTTTATGAACAGTCAATGCAACCATCTACCAGGAAATTTTAGAGTACTTCATGCCTCCCTCTGCCGGCAAGCTTTTTGCAGATGGAAATTCCATTCTCTAACAGGCCTTGGCACCTGTACACACTGACAAAAGTACCAATACCTGGTTTAAAAACAACGGTTTCACAGTGCTTGATTGGCCAGCAAGCTTGCCTGACCTTAACCCCATAGAGAATCTATGGGGTATTGTCAACAGGAAGAGGAGCGACACCAGACCCAACAATGCAGACGAGCTGAAGGCTGCTATTAAAGCAACCTGGGCTTCCATAACACCTCAGCAGTGGCACAGGCTGATTGCCTCCATGCCACACTACTTGATGCAGTAATTGATGCCAAAGGAGCCCCAATCAAGTATTGAGGTCATTTACTGAACATACATTTCAGTAGGCCAACATTTCGGAATTTAAAATCATTTTTCAAGCTGGTGTTATAAAGTATTCTAATTTACTGAGATAATGACTTTTGGGTTTTCATTAGCTGTAAGCCATAATCATCAACATTAACAGAAATAAACACTTGAAATAGATCACTGTTTGTAATGACTCTATATAATGAGTTTTACTTTTTATCTTGAAAAACTGAAAATAAATTAACTTTTTTGATGATATTCTAATATTGTGAGAAGCACCTGTATGTTTGGCTGACAGCTCTCTCTCCAGATTTTACATACAGAGGAGCACTTCAACATAGGTTCTTGTGCTGTCTACTAGAGAGCAGATGTCAGGCTACTGTGTCGGTAGCTTATCTTCAGAGAGAAAACCATAGTGGATCGCTGGCCAGGGCAGTGGGGTACTCTGTACCGGGACGCTTCTTAAAGGAGCAATGTCACAGCAGCAGTGACCCAGTCCATAGCCCTGGGTGTCCAGTAAAAGGGGAATATTTACAAGGGATAATAGAGTTTATAGTAAAGTATTCGTAACGCCACCTGTGGTTTCTGGTCAGAGGTGACCAGCGCTGCAGATGCAGTCCTCTGGGACAGTTGGTGATGCAGCAAAGCTGGTAAAGCTACCCGAAGTTGGAGCTAATTCCCAGGATAGATGGATGGTAGTGATGCAGTACTTGGCAAGGGTTGTAGCAGTGTTGAGTGGGTGTTGTAGGAAGAACTTGAGAAGACACATTCAGATGCAGTTTCCAAAGCTTTACTCAGAGTTCTGCAGGCAAAGCCTCCAGGGCAATGGTTACAGATGGTTCTGGAGTCGGTCGGCCTGGAAGCAATTCGGGAATCTCCTCATTCAGGTGGGTTGTGAGGCCTCCTTTCTAGCACTATTCTCTGAGGTACTTGCTGCTGTAAACTCTGTTCAAGTTCTTCTCTCTGTCTGTTACTTAAGTAGAACTCCATTCGCATGTCAGGCAACTGTAGCTATGACGTACTATCCCGTCCATGGACAGATTGTCACGGGTTTTATGGACGGGATAGTACGTCAGATGTCAGAGAGGAGTTAAGGGCACGAAGGATTTGTTCGGATGACTCTACCTTTATCAAACAGGCCAAAGAGCTCTCTTATCGTCTTTTGGATAGGGGTTATTTGAAGAGGGACATTGTTAAAGGCTATACTCGAGCTCTAAATTCAGATAGAACCAGCCTTCTCTCACAACCATCAAGGCGAAAAAAACAATAAAAACATCCATCCAACCCCTAGGTTTATTACTCAATTCAATTGTAATTGGAAGAAAATTAATGGAATATTGCAAAAGCATTGGCCAGTTCTGTTAACTGATAAAGATTTGAAACAATTTACACCATATCCCTCCATTACTTGGAGCAGATCACGCAATCTTGGTGACCCACTTTGTAGTAGTCATTATATACCGCCTAAAGAAAAGAATTTCTTCACGTCCAGTAAGGGCCCTCCATGGGGCAATTTCCCTTGTGGAGTTTGCTCAGCCTGTAAATACAGTCATGGCCAAAAGTTTTGAGAATGACACAAATATTATATTTTCACATGATCTGCTGCCCTCTGGTTTTTATGTGTGTTTGACAGATGTTTTTATCACAGACAAAAATATAATAATTGCAAACATATGAGTAACAAAAGCTTATACTGACAGTTAGAATGAGTTAATGCATCAAGTCAATATTTGAAGTGTTGACCCTTCTTCTTCAGGACCTCTGCAATTCTCCCTGGCATGCTCTCAATCAACTTCTGGACCAAATCCTGACTGATAGCAGTCCATTCTTGCACAATCAATGCTTTCATTTTGTCAGAATTTTTAGGTTTTTGTTTGTCCACCCGTCTCTTGATGATTGACCACAAGTTCTCAATGGGATTAAGATCTGGGAAGTTTCCAGGCCATGGACCCAAAATCTCTATGTTTTGTTCCCTGAGACATTTAGTTATCACCTTTGCTTTATGGCAAGGTTCTCCATCATGCTGGAAAAGGCATTGTTGATCGCCAAACTGCTCTTGGAGGGTTGGGAGAAGTTGCTCTTGGAGGACATTCTGGTACCATTCTGTATTCATGGCTGTGTTTTTAGGCAAGACTGTGAGAGCCGATTCCCTTGGCTGAGAAGCAACCCCACACATGAATGGTTTCAGGATGCTTAACAGTTGGCATGAGACAAGACTGGAGGTAGCGCTCACCTTGTCTTCTCCGAATGAGGCGTTTTCCTGATGTCCCAAACAATCGAAAAGGGGATTCATCAGAGAAAATAACTTTACCCCAGTTCTCAGCAGTCCACTGCCTGTATCTTTTGCAGAATATCAGTCTGTCCATGATGTTTTTTCTGGAGAGAAGTGGCTTCTTTGCTGCCCTCCTTGAGACCAGGCCTTGCTCCAAGAGTCTCCGCCTCACAGTGCGTGCAGATGCACTCACACCTGCCTGCTGCCATTCCTGAGCAAGCTCTGCACTGCTGGTAGCCCGATCCCGCAGCTTAAACTCTTTTAAGAGACAGTCCTGGGGCTTGCTGGTCTTTCTTGGGCGCCCTGAAGCCTTTTTGGCAACAATGGAACCTCTCTCCTTGAAGTTCTTGATGATGCGATAGATTGTTGACTGAGGTGCAATCTTTCTAGCTGCGATACTCTTCCCTGTTAGGCCATTTTTGTGCATTGCATTGATGACTGCACATGTTTCTTTAGAGATAACCATGGTTAACAGAAGAGAAACAATGATGCCAAGCACCAGCCTCCTTTTAAAGAGTCCAGTGGTGTCATTCTTACTTAATCATGACAGATTCATCTCCAGCCATGTCCTCATCAACACCCACACCTGTGTTAATGGAGCAATCACTGAAAAGAGGTTAGCTGGTCCTTTTAAGGCAGGGCTGCAATGATGTTGAAATGTGTTTTGGGGGATAAAGTTAATTTTCTAGCCAAATATTGACTTTGCAAGTAATTGCTGTTAAGCTGATCACTCTTTATAACATTCTGGAGTATATGCAAATAGCCATTAGAAAAAGTGAAGGAGTAGACTTTGTAAAAATTAATATTTGTGTCATTCTCAAAACTTTTGGCCATGACTGTATATTCCCAGGACTAAAGAATTTAGCAACTCTGCAGGTAGCAAAAATTAAAAAATTGTTCACCACATCACATGCAACACTGAAGCGGTGGTCTATCATGCCAAGTGCCCATGTGGGCTTATTTACATTGGCATGACAACCCGACCTCTTAAAGTTCGTGTACAGGAGCATGTTAGAGACATCAAGAATGCTACTAACTGTCTAGATTCGAGCACGTTAAAAACTATTCCCAGACACTTCTTTGAGGCCCATAACAGCAACCCTAAAGGTTTTTCTGTATGTGGCATTGATCACGTATACACAGGTATCCGGGGTGGCAACACAAAGAAAAAAACTATTACAAAAAGAAACCCGTTGGATGGTCACCCTTGATACACTGATACCTAAGGGCCTCAACGAAGCTATCAGTTTCAAGCCTTTTCTTGGATTTTATTTCTATTTGTGGGCTATTTGCTATTATTCACTTGTGTATGTTTTTATCACTTACCTATTTGTGTTGTTCTTCTTAGACATTATATCGTGCACTTTATCCACATGGTTCATCTGGAATACATGTGTCAGCATCTATCAAAATATTGAAAATCTTCAATCAAGTTACCATTGATGACTTATGATATCTTGCAGAACTCACAAGAAATTATTTTCTGCCTACCTTAGTCTATGACCTCTATCTAGCTCTCATTATGGTCAAAATTATTTGTTATTATTTTTTCATTTTTTTGAGGATATAATTCTATGTGTCTTTTTCCATGCATACATCTATTTAATGTCGTTGCGTAGATATTTGGGATCTTATGTCTATATACTCTTTGACATGCAACTATCTAGAGATAAATGGTACAATCATATGTTGCCACATATATGGCTCTTTATACTTTTTTTGTTTTATATTTACATTGGCATGTGTCAATTTTGTACATTCTATATGACCTGAAACATATACTCTGGTCATTGTGCCATTATATCATTCTAGGCGCCACCTATATTAATAAATTTAGTTGCGCCTCATATTCGGCATATTGTACTGTATTGCCATATATGTGGCTTCCATTATTTTCTTGTTTCTTTATATTATTATTGGTTATTTTGTTAATTTTGGTACTTTACATGACCCGAGATTGATATTATTTATTTTGACCATTATGCCACTATATCATTCATGACGCTACCTATATTTAAAGGTTCATTCTGCGCCATATAATTGGCATTCTTCGTATATATAGTATATGTCATATGATTATGTACATTAATATTATATAAGGCCATATATGTAGTTCTTAATATCTATATTGGCAATTTTGGGCATTATTACTTCTCTGCAAGCGGCCTCTATATGCATTTTTAGCTTAATTATCTTCACTTTATTCGTAGCATTGTTTACATTTTCTCGGGTCAGTATTTATTTGCATGTATATATGTAAATGGTACACATGTAATTATTATCTCTCGGTATTTATTTGTTTATTTAATTTGGTCCTTTTTTCTTTTCTGAGGTGCTAGCGTCATGTGCCACGATTGCTTTAATAGCTGATGGTAGTATTTTTTGTAACTTTCTGCTTCTACGAATGCGTGAATAAGCTCTTGCCCTCATACTCTTTTCTATGTTGTTCCCAGGGGCGTATCCAGGGGGGGGCAGCCGGGGCATGTGCCCCGGGCGCAGCCGACAGGGGGGCGCCATCGGGCCACCTGATACGGCGGTCCAAGGAGGAGGCTCCTCGTCGGCTGCATTCTGCCGCCCCCACACTGAGATTCTCCCGTTCTCTGAGCCGGCTGTCAAACTGACAGCCGGCTCAGAGAAAGTGCTGCTGCTGCTGCGCGTCACGTCTCCCTCCAGCCAGGTGTCTTCAGACGCTATGAGTCTGATGTAAGCCCTGGCCCCCCTGACCACCGCAGGCACTTGCGCATCAATGAAGCGCCAGCAGCGTGATCAGGTCACATGATCACGCTGCTGACGTCACACGCCGGCTCTTCAGAGGCGAACACACAGGCAGTGAGGCAGCTGTTGGTGGTAAGTGCTCCAGTCGTGTAATGGAGCTGAAGAACCACCGAAGATTAACAGGGACATAATGTGTGTGTGTATGGGGGGGGGGATTTAGAGTGGGGATGGGGGGGTTATTTTATGTGTGGGGGATTGGAGTGGAGATGGGGGGGTTATTTTATGTGTGGGGGGATTGGAGTGGGGATGGGGGGTTATTTTATGTGTGGGGGGATTTGGAGTGGGTATGGGGGGGTTATTTTATGTGTGGGGGGATTTAGAGTGGGGATGGGGGGTTATTTTATGTGTGGGGGGATTGGAGTGGGGATGGGGGGGTTATTTTATGTGTGGGGGGATTTAGAGTGGGGATGGGGGGTTATTTTATGTGTGGGGGGATTGGAGTGGAGATGGGGGGGTTATTTTATGTGTGGGGGGATTGGAATGGAGATGGGGGTTATTTTATGTGTGGGGGGATTTGGAGTGGGGATGGGGGCATTTAATGTGTGGGGGGATTTGAGGGTACTGAAGAGCATGTATGTATGAGGAAACAGTATGGGGGATGGTTGCATACAGTATGGGGAGCGAACGGGTGAATGTATGTGGACACAGTATGGGGAGTGAGGGTGATGGGATGTGTGCAGACACCGTATGGGGAGTGAGGGTGATGGGATGTGTGCAGACACAGTATGGGGAGTCAGGGGTATGTGTGAGCAGACAGTATAGAGAGTGAGGGGGTAAATATATGAGGACAGTATGCTGAACAGGGGGGATGTGAGAGGAGAAAGTGTGAGGAGGGAGGGGAATAGTGTGAGGCGACAGTATATTGCAGATATTTTTATTTAGGGGCATTATAATGACTCTTCTGTCTTTAAGGGCATCGTGTGGAGAGTTGGTGCAGAAGAGAGGAGAAGATGGAGGTCTGCAGAGACGGCTGTGGATGAGAAAACTCATCATGGGATCTGGACAAGATGAAGAAAAGGAGAACGACTCCAGACACGACGTCATCTATAAGGTACCTGGATGTAAATATTATTTGTGAAATTGACTAATTGTCATGTTTTTATTTGTTAGGAGCATTAAAGGGGTTCTCCAGGTCTGTGCTGAGTCTGCAGTCACATAGACATAGTCACGTCAGACTCAGCACAAACCTGGACAACCCCTTTAATGCGCCTAACAAATAAAAACATGACAATTAGTCAATTTCTGAATTCTCACAGTGCGCACTGCACGCTGTTAGGATTCTCTCGTGCCGGTGATTTACATACATGTGGTCACATGCTGACTAGACATGTGTGGCCTCACTCACTGAAAATGAACAGGGCGAGGCCGGGCACGTCTAGACGGAATGTGGCCAGAAGTATATAAATCACATGCTTGTGCTGACATGACCGTGTACTCTGCCACCGGTAAGGGAGAATCCTAAAAGTGTGCAGTGCATTCGTTGTGAGAATTCAGAAGCTGCAATGTCAGGATTCAGCTCTGCAGGTTCCAGCAGTCGTCACATGGACACTTCACTCATATGGGATTTTTATACTTATGGTCCTGTGACAACGAGCTTCTCTTCCTGCTTCTCTCAGTTTTTCACTGAACATTGAGAGCATTAGGGAGAGCAGCTCGTCGGTTCATGACTGTGTGCAAATCGCATATGTGCTTTGGGGGGGGGGGGCCGAACCGAATTCTTGCCCCGGGTGCCAGAAAGCCTAGATACGCCTCTGGTTGTTCCCATCACTATGGTAACCAATTTATTTATCTGGCCGAATATTTATTTATTAAACTATATTGCCAGTATACTGATTAAATGACTTCATGCGTTACCTTTCTTCTATGAGACTTAGGCATTCTTTGTCATCCTCTGCACTTGGTAGAAAATTTGCAGATCGCTGTACAGACGCGACCCGCGCATGCGCTGTGACGCCCGGGTGCCGCTGCAGTCCGTGAACGTTGCCGTGGCGATGGCTTGGGATGACGCACGTCCTCCCTCCCATCGTCCATTGCGCACCTTGGCGTGCTCCGTCATCTGAGCGCCACATCATGCCAGGATTCGCGCCGATTTACAGATGTTCCTTATTATGTCTTCTATATATATTCTATGCCCACAATTTTTTAACCACGCCTTCTGAAGAAGCCGAGTGCGGTGAAACGCGCGTCGGGGCTCGTTTTACACGCCATCCCAGCATTGCATTAGCGGTCTTTCATCATGTCACAAGGTAATATAGGCATTTGAATGTGATTTTTTTTGGCTATATACCCATTATATCGATTATATTCCTTGTCTATGATTTGTTATCACCATGTAACGCCACTTCATTTATTTACTTAACTCATTTACTATCATGCTGGGTGACGTGAGTTTCTCTGCTATTGCAGCCTTATCGGCATTTAGCATTTATCTGTTTTATTAACTTTTGTATGTCTCCCTTATACCCTGTTCAATTTTGTACATTCTTGCTTGAATAAACTTTATGAATTTTGCTATTACCCCTCTTTTTGTGGTTATATTGAATACTTGATCTCATCAATTTTATTAACCCTTCCTCAGGGACTTTATATATAGTTCCCTAGTCTCTTTTTGGTTTTCTTGTTGTGGCTGAGGGGTATGTCCCAGTTGGCCGCGGTGACTATTTTGTAAGGTTTAAATACAGGAATCTCACACTGGATAATTCCTCTCTCCCATAACTTCCGGTCCATACGAATGGTCTGGGTCATGGCCTCCTCCAGGGAACTGGGTGGTGGATGGAGGGCCAGCGCGTCCTTGAGATGATCAGAAAGTCCTCTCCTGAACTGGCATCTCAGAGCAGAGTCATCCCAAGACACCTCAGTAGACCACCGTCTAAACTCAGAACAATATCGTTCAGCAGTGAGTTGACTCTGGGAGAGACCCATTATCATGTCCTCTGCTAACCTGACCTGGTCTGGTTGATCATAAATCTGTCCTAAAGCCTCAAAGAACCTGTCCACAGATGTACGTTCAGGCGCAGAAGCAGGTAAAGAAAAAGCCCAGGTTAGAGGCCCCTCCCGGAGTAATGAAATAATTAACCCCACCCGTTGACTCTCATCTCCAGAGGATCTGGGTCTAAGGGAAAAAAAATAGCTTACAACTTTCTCTGAATGCAAGAAATCTCTCCTTCTCTACAGAGAAAGTATCAGGGAGCCTGACAGTAGGTTCAGGACAGTGTAAGGACACATCAGTGGGGTTGGATTGCCTAACAGCTGATTAAGTCATGGAATCCTGAAAAGATTTACCAGTCTGAGTAAGCTCCCGCTAGAGTTGGTTGTGAGGGGAAGCAAAAGCCCTATGTTCCACTGACAAACCTTGCATCATTTGGGTCAGATTGAACACCTGATCTGCCAAGTTACAAAGCGGATCCATGATCAGAGAAAAAAAAATACAAAATCCCCTTTAAATGTATAGGTCAGGTAGAATGTCATGCTACTGCAGTGCAGTATAGCGCAACCTCCACCAGCGGGTGCTGGTGAGGGAAGAAAGGTTGCACACATAGCATAGCAACACTGAGCAACACTCACCTGGTGGCGAAAGAGTGGTCAGACAAGCTGAGTCAGAAACAGTCAAGAGTAGAAGTACCAGAGGTCACAGCAGTAAACGTCGTGAGAAACAAGCCAGGGGATCAGCAACGGTCGGAAGCGGATAAGACAAAGACAGAAGAAGGTCTGAATGCAAGCAAAGTCAAAATCAGGGAGTCAACAAACTTACAGGGAGACATTGAGTCAGGACAGACAGAAGGAATGTTATGAATGGGCTAAAAATGGTTTCTGAGCAGAGGCTCCCTCTGGTGGTTACTGACAGTGCTGAACCTTTCAGCGAGGAATGGCAATCTGGGATCACAGACTGGTCTGATATAAGGGAGATTCCCTCCCATGATGGTTGCCGGTGATCAATTGTTCTTGTCTCAATTGTCGTTCCTGGTTCATTTGGAAGCTTGCTGAGACTTGCCTGCATCTTCTGCTATCAGATAAGATATTTTCTGCTTTTATTTTTGTGCTTGCTTTTTGCATTGTTCCCTGCACTTCTGTGGAGGTCAGCCAGGTCCCCTCCGGGGGGCTTGTGCTCCTCTCCGTTTATCTGGAGCCACTGTGGTTTGTTCATTTGCTTTTTCCTGTTTTTCAATGGCTGCGGCTTAGTTTTGTTACACCAGAGAACTGATTTAGGTGGTAGAGGTCGTGTGATCTCAGGTGTTTTTGCAATCAGTAGAGTTGATATTTTTTAGGGTTTTTTTTTTGGATTGCAGGGAGTATCCTTTCCTGTACTTTTCTGTCTAGACAGATTGGGCCCCAGCGTTTTCTCATTCTATTTTCTGTCTGTGTCCGTGCTTCTTCTTGTCTAACCGCCATTACATGTTTGGGGGCTTCCTATTTTCTTTGGGGATCTGCTCCGGGGCAGATAGCTTTCATCTTTCTGCCTTTAGGTGTAGTTATCTCTCAGGCTGTGACGAGGCGTCTAGGATCAACGTAGGAACGCTCCACGGCTACCTCTAGTTGTGTGGTTAGTTCAGGTTACTGCAATCCAATAGGTTCCAGCCTCTCTGGTGTATTGCCGTTTTTGCTTACTCTCCTCAGCTACCAAAACATAACAGAATAAACAGACACGGGGCAAGTCAGGGATCACAGCAGGGCAAATCAGGATATACCAGAGTCAGATACACACGCCGAAGGCAGTACTATAGCTGACACTGCGGAGCTAAATAGGAAACCTGAGACCAGACTGAGGCTGAGAAAAGTTAACCCTGAAATGACCAGACCAGGAACATGGAAAGACAGGACTCCAAACCCGGTCATGACATCAGCAGTCAGCTGACACCCGGCGGTGATCGCACAGCGTGTGCACATGTGATCCCAAGACGTATCCATACAGCACAGGTTAATAAGTCAAAGGTCACAAGGACATATGGTTACGTCTTGGGTGGGAAAGAGGTTGTCCAATAACAACTTTTTCATAAATCTTGTGCCTCTCAGTAAACTCATTATGTTATTTTTTACAATATTACCTTATATCATACTGTAGCAGCACTACCTTATTGATGGCTGCAGCTCTGAGTGCAGTCCAATTTCTACATACTGACACAGTGGAGAAGATGGAGAAATTTCCAGTAACTGTCACCTGTCAGTAGAGGACTTCACCTTCTTGTCTGCGGTTTCCAGTAATCTTGCTTACCTACTTGCCTGTGGTTCCCAATATCGCTACCTACTTGCATGCGCTTTCCATTATCACAACCTGCCTGCTTGGATGTGGTCTTTTGGATGTCTTCCACCTGTCAGCGGTTCCAAGGATCCTGTCTGCTTGTCTGTGGTCTCCTTAATATTTTCTGCTTGCTGGCGGTTTACAGCATCCCACTTGCTTGTCTGTAGTTTCCAGATTTTTTACGCACGTGGTTGTTGAACCACTGTGCTACAGTCCGGGGAGAGCCTGGAGGGGCATAACTAGACAAACATCTGACTCTTTGCTAGAGCCCCTGATGGTGGGGTTACACTTGGCTCCAAATGGATGCCAGGTGCTACTCCAGGGCAGACCCAGGAGCTGTGGCAGCTGACCCCAAAGGGGCAGCGATGCAGAACCTGCCAGGAACTGGTTAAACAGGAGAGACACGGCTGGTAGGCAGATAAGGAATCAGAAACAGCCAGGACAAGTACACAGGACCATAGATATGGCATCATGGATTTTCTTGCGTACCTGCATGGTTTTGGACCTGAAGCCTCTACATTTGTTCAATGAGTGTGTTTTTTTGTGAATGGGACACTCTCGATTGAAAGATTTATCCCTCTACGGAATAGTGTACTGCTTATCAGCGGGTACTGCAGGTGGTGGCAGGTTAGTCTTTCTGATACTTACACTATCCTCAAGTCCTTGCTTCTATGTGTGACGCTTTCATACCTTGATAGTTGTTGCTGGAGCTGCAGTGTTAGACTCCAGGAAGTCTAGGCTAGAGTCATTCATCATTTGGGCCTGTTCGTCAACGAACTTGCAGAACTGAGTGAACGGAGGAAAGGTGACATCATGTGACCTTTTCTACCTGGAGACGCACACTGCCCACTTCTCTTGCAGACTATGTGGTAACTTTGACACAATTGGGTTCACCCCATGGGCAATGTCCAGGTAGCAAAGTCCAGACAGACGAGGGTCTCTTTTCGCAAGATCCAGCTCCATAAGCAGATCACTTAAGTCCAAAAGTTTGTGGGCTTCCTTAAGATTGATCCTTGGAACATTCTGCAGTCTCTTAAATAGGGACTTTTCTATGGCTTCAGTGCTGCCGTAGGTTCTTTTGAGCCTCTGCCAGGCAGCAGCAAGACCTGTTTCGGCTTGTCCCACATAGACGGTCCTAAGTCTCTTAATAAGTTTTGTGGATTCTGCACCCAAAAATTTGATCATGAGGTCGAGCTCCTGCTCTGCGGATAGGTTGAGGTCAGCAATGGCGGCCTTGAAGGTTGCTTTCCAGGCTCTGAAGTTCTCAGCACGGTTGTCGAATTTTGAGAGACTGGTGTTGATTAGCTCTCTGCTCACCATGAACCTGGCAAACTCAGACATGTCTGATCCTTCACTCCTTGTTACCGTGTTAGCTTGTGGTGTCCCTCGGGTGTATAAGCTGTGAGGCGTGGAAGGGTGAATTGTTCCTGGGTAGAATGATCCTGCAGGGTTGAGCTGTGGTTTAATCTCTGGAGATTCTGATGACTGCTTCTTGAACTGTGGAGGCGGGCTGGAGTGCGCCTTGTGGTCGTCTTGCGGTGAAGACTGCTCCTGAGGGGACAAATCATGGCATTGGTCTTGGGTCTCTGCGGAGGCTGTGGGTGCCACTGGCACCGTAAGTTGGGCCGACTTGGACGTTTCCACAATGTTGGGTTGAACGTCGCTGGAGAAGGTGTGAGCTGCAGATATCTGTTTCTGCACGTAGTCGCTGGTGCGAACAGCTGGGTCGTCTTCTTCCTGTGGTGGTAGGCAAATCGGTTCGAGGGTTTGCTTTAATGCTTGCTCAAGTATTTTTTACTTCGGCTAGCGCGATTTCTTCCTCTATTTGTGTTTGAAGAATCTTTGCTTGAGCCTCTGTTTCCGCTTTTTTTGTAAAGGAACATCTTAGTCTGCGTTTAAACGGGCCTCTAGAATTCTGTCGCTGAGAACTGAAGTTCTTGAGCAGGATGATTTGTATGACCGAGAAGAGTGTCTGGATGAGCCTGACTTGTGGGATCTTTATTCTTGCAAATAAGCAATACGGAGCTCCGCTTTATCTTTGGCGTCTTGCACGGCGGCATTCCTTTCTCTATCTGTGGAATCTACTTTGCTTAACTCTGATGAGGCTTCGTCAATATTAGAGTCTTTTAGGAAGGCAACGTACCTTGCGGACAGTCTCTTGTATCTTCCGTGGGCCGTGTCTAGCCGTTTTATAGTATCCTGTAAACTCACTGCATCATCTTTGTGGCGTTGGATGCTTGACATGAGGGAGGTGACTCATTCCCAAAGGTCGTCCAGGTTGTCATTGAACTCATCCTTCGTATTGTGATAGTTTTTGACAGCTTTTATGGTTGGTTTGCACAGCGTTTTTGTCGAATGACTTGGTTTTCTGGAAGCATGGTTTCTGCTTCCTGGTCTACATAATGAACAGTATCGGGTTGTATTTGCTCCGTTTTGGCAGTGGGAGCCTGTGCAAGGTCTTTTTCGGCCATTTTCATTTAAGGTTGCTTGTCTCTTTAAGAAACTGAACTTTTGAATTGGGGGCTGGAAATCGCAGTGCAGCTTAGTTAAGACGTCCTGATAAGATTCCCAAGGTGTTTTTAGAGAATTGCGGGGTTTTACAGTCTGACAATCTGCAGCGATGTAGTATAATATACAGTATCTATGCACAATGCGGTCTGGGGTGACACTGCAGACAGTTTCTTAGCAGAGCAGGGCTGCAGTATGTGAGCAGGCAGAGCGCAGGCACTTGGATAGGGATATAAGGGTTATTCTCGACGGGCTCTAAGGCAGTTTTCGACTGTTCTGTCCCCACATGAGGCGAATGGAGGTGTGGTTGATTGGGGCTGGGAGAAATTCCTACTTTCCGTTTCCTCAATGCAGAGCAGACAGGACCAATGCTATTCAGCATCAGGAGAGATTGTCAAGGTAAAATATAATTTTCTACCTCTATATTTTTATATATATGTGTTTTACTATATTCATATGTTTATATGTATTTTGTTACTTTGATATGTCATGATAAACACAAAGTTTTCCTTGACTAGTATTTAGAAACGAAACTTATTCTAAGATGTCAGTACCAGCTAGTGTCTGTCTCCAAGAAATTCACTGAAGACTGCCCCCACCTTTGGGAAATTGAGGATTGCATCAGAAACGAAACTAAGCTGAAATGAAACTGTGCTGGTCAGTATCTGTTTCTGGAGAAATGAAACTTAAGGATGACACGATGAAAGGAGGACTTAGAAGAAGATCTAAGAACCAATTAGAGATGGCCAGATGCTGGACATGTACATATATGGACATCTATAGCTTACCTCCCTGCCCTCGTCCACCCTTTTACTCCACCCTGACATCCTGTGTAGATAATCCTATGTATGTGAAAATAAAGAACAGAACATAGCTGGATTTGGTGCCTGCTAGCAGCCCTTTAACCCCTTACTGCCATCGGACGTACTATCCCGTCCATGGTACCTGGGCCCGTATGACCGGGGACGGGATAGTACGTCATAGGCGATCAGCTGCGCTCCTGAGGGGAGCGCAGCTAATCGCCGCCGGGTGTCAGCTGATTATCACAGCTGACACCCATGACTGTGTGTCAGGAGCGGTCACGGACCGCTCCCGGCACATTAACCCCTAGCACACCGCGATCAAACATGATCGCGGTGTACTGGGGGCACAGGGGAGGATCGCGCAGGGTGGGGGCTCCCTGCGCGCCCCCCTGAGACCCTCAGAGCAGCGCGATGTGATCGCGCTGTTCTGAGGGCTTCCTCCCTCCCAGGACCCGGATCCAAGATGGCGCCGGGGTCCTGGAGGGAGGCGGCTACCTCAGTGCCTGCCGAGAGCAGGCACTGAGAAGCCTGCATCTATGCCTGTGCGATCGCTGGTGTGACAGAGTGCTGTGCACACTGCCACACCAGCGATCTGATAAAATACTGTGATGTCCCACCCTGGGACAAAGTAAAAAAGTTAAAAAAGTAAAAATAAACATGTGTAAAAAAAAAATCCAAAATAAATAAAAAAAAAAAAAAATATTCCCCAATAAATTCACTTCTTCCTGTAAATAAAAAAAAAAAAAACAATAAAAGTACACATATTTGGTATCGCCGCGTCCGTAACGACCCCCCCTATAAAATTGTCCCACTAGTTAACCCCTTTAGTGAACCCCTTAAAAAAAAAAAAAAAAAAACGAAGCAAAAAATCAATGCTTTATCATCATACCGCCGAACAAAAAGTGGAATAACACGCGATCAAAAAGACCGATATAAAAATACATGGTACCGCTGAAAACGTCATCTTGTCCCGCAAAAAACGAGCCGTCATAAAGCATCATCAGCGAAAAAATAAAAAAGTTATAGCTCGCAGAATAAAGCGATGCAAAAATAATTATTTTTTATATAAAATTGTTTTTATTCTATAAAAGCGCCAAAACATGAAAAAATGATATAAATGAGGTATCGCCATAATCGTACTGACCCGAAGAATAAAACTGCTTTATCAATTTTACCACACGCGGAACGGTATAAACGCCTCCCCCAAAAGAAATTCATGAATTGCTGATTTTTGTTCATTCTAACCTCCCAAAAATCGAAATAAAAAGCGATCAAAAAACGTCACGTGCTCGAAAATAGTACCAATAAAAACGTCAACTCGTCCCGCAAAAAATAAGACCTCACATGACTCTGTGGGCCAAAATATGCAAAAATTATAGCTCTCAAAATGTGATGATGCAAAAACTATTTTTGCAATAAAAAGCGTCTTTTAGCGTGACAGCTGCCAATCATAAAAACCCGCTATAAATAGTAAATCAAACCCCCCTTTATCACCCCCTTAGTAAGGGAAAAATAATAAAATTAAAAAAAAGTATTTATTTCCATTTTCCCATTAGGGTTAGGGTTAGGGTTGCGGCTAAAGTTAGGGTTAGGGTTGGCGCTAAAGTTAGGATTAGGGTTAGGGTTGGGATTAGGGGTGTGTTAGGGTTAGGTTTGTGGTTAGGGTTGGGACTAGGGTTAGGGGTGTGTTGGGGTTAGAGTTGGAGTTAGAATTGGGGGGTTTCCGCTGTTTAGGCACATCAGGGGCTCTCCAAATGTGACATGGCGTCTGATCTCAATTCCAGCCAATTCTGCGTTGAAAAAGTCAAACGGTGCTCCTTCACTTCTCAGCTCTGCCATGCGTCCAAACAGTAGTTTATCCCCACATATGGGGTATCAGCGTACTCTGGACCCCAAGAGTTATTGTGCAATTTGTCCTATTTCTTCTGCTACCCTTGGGAAAATAAAAACTGGGGGCGAAAATATCATTTTTGTACAAAAAAAAATATTTTTTTGTTTTTATGGCTGTACATTATAAACTTCTGTGAAGCACTTGGGGCTTCATAGCGCTCACCACACATCTAGATAAGTTCCTTGTGGGGTCTATTTTCCAAAATGGGGTCACTTGTTGGGGATTTCCACTGTTTAGGCGCATCAGGGGCTCTCCAAATGCGACATGACGCCCCCAGACCATTCCATCAAAGTCTGCAATCCAAAACGTCACTACTTCCCTTCCGAGCCCCAACGTGTACCCATACAGTAGTTTTCTCCCACTATTGGATATCAGCGTACTCAGGACAAATTGGACAACATCTTTTGGGGTCCAATTTCTCCTGTTACCCTTGTAAAAATAAAATATTGGGGCAAAAAAATCATTTTTGCAAAAAAAAAAAGGATTTTTTATTTTTACGGCTGTGCGTTATAAACTTCTGTGAAGCACTTCGGGGTTCAAAGTGCTCACCACACATCTAGACAAGTTCCTTGTGGGGTCTATTTTCCAAAATGGGGTCACTTGTGGGGGGTTTCCACTGTTTAGGCGCATCAGGGGCTCTCCAAATGCGACATGACGCCCCAGACCATTCCATCAAAGTCTGCAATCCAAAACGTCACTACTTCCCTTCCGAGCCCTGACGTGCGCCCATACAGTAGTTTTCTCCCACATATTGGGTATCAGCGTACTCAGGACAAATTGGACAACAACTTTTGGGGTCCAATTTCTCCTGTTACCCTTGTGAAAATAAAATATTGGGGGCGAAAAAAATCATTTTTGTAAAAAAAAAAGAGATTTTTTATTTTTACGGCTGTACCTTAGAAACTTCTGTGAAGCACTTCGGGGTTCAAAGTGCTCACCACACATCTAGATAAGTTCCTTGTGGGGTCTATTTGCCAAAATGGGGTCACTTGTGGGGGGTTTCCACTGTATAGGTGCATCAGGGGCTCTCCAAATGTGACATGACGCCCCCAGACCATTCCATCAAAGTCTGCAATCCAAAACGTCACTACTTCCCTTCCGAGCCCTGACGTGCGCCCATACAGTAGTTTTCTCCCACATATTGGGTATCAGCGTACTCAGGACAAATTGGACAACAACTTTTGGGTTCCAATTTCTTCTGTTACCCTTGTGAAAATAAAATATTGGGGACGAAAAAATCATTTTTGTAAAAAAAAAAAGGATTTTTTATTTTACGGCTGTACGTTATAAACTTTAGTGAAACACCTGGGGGTTAAAAGTTCTCACCACACATCTAGATAAGTTCCTTGAGGGGTCTAGTTTCCAAAATGGCGTCATTTATGGGGGTTTCCACTGTTTAGGCAGATCAGGAGCTCTCCAAACACGACATGGCGTCCAGCCAATTCTGCGTTGAAAAAGTCAGACGGCACTCCTTCCCTTCCAAACTCTGCCATGCACCCAAACAGTGGTTTACCCCCACATATGGGGTATCAGCGCACTCAGGACAAATTGCACAATAACTTTTGGAGTCTTGTTACCCTTGGAAAAATAAAAATTGGGGTGAAAAGATAATTTTTGTGGAAAAAATATGATTTTTAAATTTTACGGCTCTACGTTATAAACTTGTGTGAAGCACTTGGGGGTTAAAATTGCTCACCAAAGATCTAGAAAAGTTCCTTAGGGGGTCTAGTTTCCAAAATGGGGTCATTTGTGGGGGGTTTCCACTGTTTAGGCACATCAGGGGCTCTCCAAATGCAACATGGCATCCAATCTCAATTCCAGCCAATTTTGGTTGGAAAAAGTCAAATGGTGCTCCTTCCATTCCGAGCTCTGCCGTGCGCCCAAACAGTGGTTCCCACCCACATATGGGGTATCAGCGTACTCAGGACAAATTGTACAACAACTTATGTGGTCCAATTTCTCCTGTTACCCTTGAGAAAATAAAAAATTAGTGACTAAAAGATAATTTTTGTGGGAAAAAAATAGGATTTTTTATTTTCATGCCCGGGCATTATAAACTTGTGTGAAGCACTTGGGGGTTCAAAGTGCTCACCAAAGATCTAGATAAGTTCCTTAGGGGGTATAGTTTCCAAAATGGGGTCACGTGTGGGGGGTTTCCACTGTTTAGGCTCATCTGGGGCACTGCAAACGGAACATGACCCCCATCAACGTCTGCATTCCAAAACGTTACTACTTCCTTTCCAAGCCCTGCCGTGCACCCAAACAGTTCCCCCCCCCCACATATGGGGTATCAGCGTACTCAGGACAAATTGGACAACAACTTTTGGGGTCCAATTTCCTTGGGAAATTCAAAAATTTGGGACTAAAAAATCATTTTTGTGGAAAATTGTTTTTTTTTTTTTTTTCACACCCAGGCATTATAAGCTTTTGTGAAACACTTGGGAGTTCAAAGTGCTCACAACAGATCTAGATAAGTACCTTAGGGGGTCTAGTTTCCAAAATGGTGTCACTTGTGGGGGTTTCCACTGTTTAGGCGCATCAGGGGCTCTCCAAACACGACATGGCGTCCAATCTCAATTCCAGCCAATTTTAGTTTGAAAAAGTCAAACGGCGCTCCTTCCCTTACGAGCTCTGCCGTGTGCCCAAACAGTGGTTTTCCCCCACATATTGGGTATTGGCGTACTCAGGAGAAATTGCATAACAACCTTATTTGTCCATTTTCTCCTTTTACCCTTGTGAAAATAAAAAAAAAGTTTGTAAAAGATCATTTTTGTGGCTAAAAAGTTAAATATTCATTTTTTCCTTCCACGTTGCTTTAGTTCCTGTGAAGCACCTGAAGGGTTAATAATCTTCTTGAATGTGGTTTTGAGTACCTTGAGGGGTGCAGTTTTTAGAATGGTGTCACTTTTGGGTATTTTCTGCCATATAGACCCCTCAAAGTGACTTCAAATGAGAGGTGGTCCCTAAAAAAAATGGCTTTGTAAATTTTGTTGTAAAAATGAGAAATCGCTGGTCAACTTTTAACCCTTATAACTTCCTAACAAAAAAAAATTTTGGTTCCAAAATTGTGCTGATGTAAAGTAGACATGTGGGAAATGTTATTTCTTAACTATTTTATGTGACATATTTCTCTGTTTTAAGGGAATAAAAATTCAAAGTTTGAAAATTGCAAAATTTTAAAAATTTTCGCCATATTTGCATTTTTTTCAAAAATAAACGCAAGTTATATCGAAGAAATTTTACTTCTAACGTGAAGTACAATATGTCACGAGAAAACAATCTCAGAATCGCGAAGATCCGTTGAAGCGTTCCAGAGTTATAACCTCATAAAGAGACAGTGGTCAGAATTGTAAAAATTGGCCCGGTCATTAACGTGCAAACCACCCTTGGGGGTGAAGGGGTTAAGCATGCTCTGAAGTTTGAACCAGCCTGTTGTCTGACTCATTCTTTATACTGGTACCACATGCTTATAATCTAATTTGGAGTGACTGGAGGACGAGTGGTTGTCGTTACGACCCGACAATTGGCGCCTGAACGTGGGGCAGTGGATCGCCGCCCGTCCGGACCCGTCCTGAGGACTTTGCGGTGGTGCCCGCGGTGACTGAGTGCGAGGACTGCAGCCTCCATTGAACACGGTAAGTTGAGATCATATACTTTATATGCGTCCCACTTGCCTGTGTGTCAGTCATTGCCGGTTTTGCTGTATTGTCTTTTTTTGGGTCTGGGTGGGTGACTGGTTGAGTGGTGAGACCAAAGGCGATCCCACGCCATGCTCCGAACCAGCAAGTGAGACCGAGTGACGTCGCATGTCTGCGTGTACTCGTGTCAGCACCACTTTTCTCCTCCTTCGGTCACTGTACCTTTATGTAGATAGTTGCCTTCCTGTGACTGTTAGAATAAAGTTGGGACAAATTTTAGATTTTTGAAGTGTTGAGTGGGGTAAAAGACGCACATGATAGTCTAGTTAGTGACAGATTGATTAGGATTCTCTGTCTTATCAGTGACAAATTGAGGAGGGCTCTTTGTCCAATACAGGGGAATCTCACAAGGAGACGTCCCGCTGTGAATATAGCAGTGTCACGGCGAACTGTGCTGTAAAGTCACCATCCACAGTTAGGGAAGGGACAGATTGAGTAGGGCTCTTTGTCTTGTCAGTATATAGAGCGGGGACTCTGTATTGACGGGTGGTGACCTGCAAGTGACGCCGGTGGTCTGAGTCGCGACAGACCATTGCACTTTGTTAAATCATGATGCGTATATTTAGATCTGAGAAACCTCATAAGTTAGAGGGTGGTGCTGTGGGAGTCAGTGAGCTTGTTCAGTCACGGGAGGGTAAGAAGGCTGTTAGGAATGTGAGAAGTTTGTATAAGATGATGGGTTTGCCTACTACGGGCAGACTTCAGCCTTCAGTGTGGAAGGATTATGTAGGACAGAAGAAGGGAAAGTTATGTGATGAGGGACTCCTGCATCAGGCTCAGGCACATCTCAGAGTAGCAAATGATTTGAAAGTTGAGGGCTGGAAGGAAGTAGATGGAGCAGGAGGTTCAGAAGGTGCCGAGCCTTTGTTCGGATATGTGAAATGCTCTGCATGTGATCTTGTTGATGTAACTAAAATGGCTGCCGTACCCCTCATGCCCGTCACGGTTCTAAGCCCCCAGCCACCGCCCTATAATGGCACCGATCTCAGAACAAAGGGAGGTTGGACTTGTAGTGCATGTGGTGAACAGAATCCGCCCTGGGCGGAGACCTGCCGTGTCTGTGGGGCGGGTCGCCCCTGGTGTAATGCCCAGCCCAATGCCCCTTCCATATCCAACAGTGGGACGCCCCCAGACAACGCCCTTTCCACTTCCCCAGCGGCCATATTGGAACACCTAGCGGCCATATTGGAACACCTAGCGGCCATATTGGAACACCCAGCGGCCATATTGGAACACCTAGCAGCCATATTGGAACCCCCAGCGGCCATCTTGCTACACTCAGCGGCCATCTTGAGACACCCGGAACTACCCAGTCAGGCCTATATCCCTCCTGACGCCTTCTGGCACCTACTACCAACCACCCGGACAGCCGGAAAAGGTTTTAGTCCCGTTGCTGAGGCCCCTGTCCCAGGGCTCGGTCCTTCAGCCCCTGCCTCTGTTCCTAATCCGGAAGCTGCTGCACTACCTCTGTTCCCAGTGGGTGCCCCTCCTGCCCCGGATATAGAAAGCCTAATTCAGTCTGCTCCTTTCCAACAGCGCATGAGGGAGCTCCGTGAGCGCATGGG
Source organism: Oophaga sylvatica (assembly GCA_033576555.1). Taxonomy (NCBI): domain Eukaryota; kingdom Metazoa; phylum Chordata; class Amphibia; order Anura; family Dendrobatidae; genus Oophaga; species Oophaga sylvatica. Next base: position 20,165,261 of record JARQOD010000003.1, read on the forward strand.
AGATACAGAGGGGTCATAACCCGGGGAAGGTTGGGCTGTGGTTCCTCTCCCAACACATCCTTCTCCTCGTCCCTCTCCATCACCCACATCCACTCCCCGAGGTAGGCCCCGACCTCCTCAGAGGCCCACAAGTGAAAGACCCCCGGGTCCTCCAGTCCTTTCACCGGCTCCTCAGACATCCCCCTCTCCGAGTGTCAGGTGGGACGAATCCCCCCACATCCTAGACAGCAAGGCAGGCCTGTACCCTCGGCCCCTCCTTCTGCTGGGCTTCCCCGGTGAGGCCTGAGAACTGGCATCCCTGTCACTCGCATATCTACCATGGACCAAACAGACGGCCTGTTACCCTGTCCATAGGCTATGGGGATATCCTAACCCACCAAGTTGGTGCCATAGTTAATCCTACAAATTCCCATCTCACCAATGGAGATGGTCTAGCCCGTAAAATTATACAGGCTGCAGGCCCTCTTGTTGACAGGTTGTGTGAGGACCACGTACATAATCATGGCCTACTCCGCCTGGACAGACCATGATGACCAGCGCTGGTGACCTTCCTGCAGATATAATCATTCATGCTGTGGGTCCTGTCTATAACCCTGAAGATCCTGAGGAGTCAAGATCTACCCTCAGGTCCACTATTCGTTCTATACTCTTTCATATGGGTACAATAGATCCTCAGGATATGCCCAGACGTACGTTGTCTATACCCCTAATATCTTCTGGTATTTTTGGGTACCCCCTTGGCCCATGTATGCAAGAACATGTGTCCTCTTTGAAAGATGGCTTAAAAACTCTAGACCACAGACTGAACTATGTACGCATCGTTTGCATCCGCAGTCCTGCGGTGGAAAGAACCATGACTCTGGCAGCTCAACAGTTGACCCATGTTTTGCCCAATATCATGGATATGCCCAACTGACCATTGGACAGTGCTCCTTTGCCACCTGAACATATTGCCACTGGATATGGGTCTGAGGAAGCCTCTCGTCTTCCAGATTCACAGACTGTCCCTGGACCCATGGGAGGAGTCAAGTATCAGCCTTTCAGCCCTACACAAATAGATGCTTTGGTCACTAAGCTCCAAGATCCAGACAAACATCCTATGCAGTATGTACGGCGTTTGGAGCAGACCCGTAAGGCCTATGGGGCAACCTGGACGGATCTATCAAGTATAACCTCTGTGAAAGCAACAGAATGTTTTTTGCCCATCATTGAAAAGGCATTGGACCCAGCTAAGGCAGGTGCACATAACACTTATGAATCTGGCCTCGAGTATATTAAACAGTTAACGGCTTGGGCGCAGGACCGTTTGTCTGATCAAGCCGGATCCATTCAAGATGTGCAGCAGGAGACAGATGAAAGTGTGGAAAAATATGCTGCCCGGTTAAATATGCACTTTGAGGACTTGGGGTATAGCTCTCACTTCAAAACACAAGCCACTCTGTTGGTCCACTCCTTTATCAATGGCCTTCAGGACAAATTGAAGGACCAGGTTCTATTAACACGCCCTGAAGTGTTTAGTGCGTCTTTCCCAGATGCTATCACCATTGTCAAGGCCTTTCAAAAAGCTCAACAAAAACAAGAAAAAGAGGCCAAGCCCAAGAAAAAGACTGCCACCACTCCCACCATGGTTTACCAGACACAGGAAGATTACCCACCACCTTTACCAAGGAATCAACCAGGAATTAAGTGGGTAATGGTCAGAGGCTCTGGGGATGACTCACCACCTCAGCAAAGAAGACAGGATTATCGGCAGGACAGAAGGCAGCCTCGCCGAGGTAGAAGACCAACGCGTGATCAGGATGGCCGTATGTTGTGCTGGGAATGTGGCAGCCCTGACCATGTCCGAAGAGATTGTCCAAACCCTAACCCCAGGGACAATAATCCTGACAACAGATATTATAATAACTACGGTAGGCCACCCCCACGCCAATGACGGGGAGGCCAACCAGTGTCCACCTTCCCGGCTACACATCCTTCTGCAGCCTGTGGAACAGTCACCTTACAGGTGGACCACCAACCTCTGAAGTTCCTAGTGGACACTGGGGCGGCCACTTCTGTATCTCTTCTACACAGCTTCCTTCATCAGTATCTCTATCCTCTGAAACTCTTACATGTGTGGGAGTAGAAGGTCAGCGGACTGCTTCCCCGCTCACTGTCCCAGTGTCTGCAGGACCCTTTACTGGAGTACTCACGAGGTTCTTAGTTTCTGAAACCTGTCCTGTCAACCTACTTGGAGCCGATCTACTTGAGAGAATGAAAGCTACCATTACCTTTGGAGAGCAAGGTATGGAACTCCTCCTACAGGACCCTAATTCACAACAGGGCACAGAAGATCGTTGTGTCTTGAAGGCTTTCCCTCTGATGATGATGACAATACAACCAGAAACTTTCCCCAAGGGTTTCCTCGATCCTTCCCGGTATCCAGACTCCCTGTGGTCTAACGGTCCAGAAGATGTAGGACTACTACAAGTACCACCAGTCAAAGTACATTTAAAGCCTGGACATCAGTACCCACGTTTGCCCCAGTACCCTCTCAAAGCTGCACAAGAATATAGCCGGGGTGCTCAAATTTCTTCCCTTTTGAACTCTGGAGTTCTGATAAGATGTGTATCACCCTGCAACACACCTCTGTTCCCAGTCAAGAAGAAGACCGCTCCAGGAGAACCCCCAAAGTACCGGCTGGTACAGGACCTCAGAGCAGTTAATGCTGCCACCATTCTGGAGACTCCTGTGGTACCTAACCCAAACACCTTGTTGTCTCAGGTGCCAACAACGTCAACATTGTTCACCGTCATTGACTTGGCCAATGCCTTCTTTAGTGTACCCCTACATGAAGACTCCTGGTTTCTCTTTGCCTTCACCTTCCAGGGCTCACAGCTTACATGGACCAGGACCCCACAGGGAGCTCAAAACTCACCTAATCAATTTACACAGGCCATGAAACTGGTCCTGGAACCTTGGATCCAAGAAAACCCACATGTTACTCTTCTACAATATGTGGATGATCTTCTACTCTGTGGGACTGATGATAATTTGGAAGAGGCGTCCATATCTCTCCTAATGTTTCTTCATTCAGCTAACTGCAAGGTCTCACAGAACAAGGTACAATGGTGCCAACTGTAGGTTGTCTTCCTAGGCCACTGCATATCGCAGGGAGCCAGACACTTGACTGAAGAAAGGAAGCAGGCCATTCGAGAGATCTTCTACCCTGAGACTTACTCTGCTATGCAGACTTTCCTTGGACTGATCACTTACTGCAGACAGTGGATTCCCGATGCCTCCAGACTCATGCAACCCTTGTATGACTGTCTCAAGAATGGAGGCCCGGACTGGCGAAATGCCCCGGATCCATCTGTCTATGAACAACAAAGACAGTGTTTCAACCAACTCAAGGAGAGTGTCATCTCTGCTCCTGCCTTAGGCATCCCGGATTACACTCAATCCTTTCATCTCTTCATGTCTGAATCCGGGGGACACGCATCTGGAGTTCTAGCTCAAAGTCATGCTGACAAGTACCGGCCTTTAGGCTACTACTCAGCTCGTCTGGACCCTGTGGCTCGTACGGCCCCAACTTGTCTCAAGGCAGTCCATGCTGCTCATATTCTTCTAGACAAGTCTGCTGATGTTGTTCTTGGACATGATTTGGTCATACAAGCTGGCCATGACCTTTCTGTTGTTCTACAACAAACCTCTCCCAGGCATCTGACTCATCAAAGACATCTCAGATTGCAATGCTCATTGCTGCTGCCTTCTAACATCACATTCAAGAAATGTACCACCATAAATTCTGCCACTTTGCTTCCACCTTCTGGGGGGGAAGAAGAGCTTCCCTGCACAGGACCTCATGATTGTCTGGAGATTCTGAAACTGGAAACCTCCACCCCAGAAAATATGGTGTCACACCCGCTTCTTGACCCAGCTCTTCACTTATGGACTGATGGCTCTCGCTTTGCAGACCCTCAAGGTAAATTTTACACAGGATATGCAGTTACCACAGAAACAGAGGTCCTCATGGCTGAGGCTCTACCACCTCATATGTCAGCACAGGAAGCTGAACTGGTGGCTCTCATAGAGGCCTGTCATTTGGCAGCAGGAACAACAGTCAATGTCTACACAGACTCAAGATATGCACATGGCATCTCAAATGACTTTGGATTCTTGTGGAAAACAAGAGGATTCATCACGGCTGCGGGAACACCAGTAAAACATGCGGTATGGATCAAGGCATTGATGGAGGCCCTGGAAGAACCCTCCCAGATTGCTGTTGTCAAGGTCAAAGCACATGGAAAACTGGACTCAAGAGAAGCCAGGGGAAACCACCTGGCAGACCAGGCTGCCAGAGCTGCAGCAATGAAGAATGTGTCACCAAAGTGGCAGGAGAAGATGGAAGAATCAGAGAGAACTTCACAAGCTGTGGTGATGGCCCTTACTAGGGCAAAAGCTAAAGAACAAGCTGCTCAAGCCCATCTTGATCACCAAGCAAGAAAGAAAAGGAGGCAAATGATTGAAGCTGACGAAGTGGAACATTTGGACCGGCATTCAAGCCCACAGCTTGCAAGGACGCCAGAGGAAAAGCTGTGGGAAGAACAAAGGAAGACCCCTATCGAAGAAGTGAAACAATGGAAAGCAGCGGGGGCCATGGGATCAGGCCCATATCCTCCTTTCTATAAAGTAAAAGGAAAGCCTTGCCTGCCCAGGCGAATGTATCCAGCTGTGGCTGCATGGGCCCATGGACCTACTCACAGAGGGAAGAATCAAGCCCTAGCCTGCATTCAGAAGCTATATTTTGCACCTGGGATTTCCTCTGCAGTGGCTGCATACTCAAGATCCTGCTCTGTCTGTGCCACCTGCAATCCAACGGCCACGGAGTGAGTCCCTCTCCAACATCTGGCCAAACCAGACTATCCCTGGCAAAGAATACAAGTTGATCATATTCAGATGCCAAAATCAGGGAAATATGAATATGTTCTTGTGGCTGTGGACATGTTCTCTGCCTGGCCAGAAGCCTACCCAGTCACCAACATGACTGCCAAAACCACAGCCAAGAAACTGATCATTGAAATTGCCTGCAGATTTGGAATCCCTGAAGTGATAGAGTCAGACCAAGGACCAGCCTTCACTGCAAGTGTTTACAAGGAACTCTGGAACATGCTGGGAACAGACTTAGGTCTCCATACTCCATACCATCCAGCCAGCTCAGGCAAGGTGGAGAGAATGAACTCCACCCTCAAAACCCAACTCCTAAAAATGACCCAAGATCACCCCCTCCCCTGGCCTGATCGCCTACCCATAGTGCTGTATCACATTAGGCACACTCCCCAGGCCAAACATGGGTTGACTCCCTATGAGATTTTGTTTGGTGCCCCTCCCAAGATAGGAGACATCAGGCCCCAAGAGCTATCTGAAACCAATGATAAAGTGGTAAAATTTGTGATTGCTTTGTCTAAAGAATTGACTAACACCCACTCTACAGTGTCTGCTTCTCTCCCAGAATCCACAGGTGACACGGTGCACGACTTCTCGCCTGGTGACCTTGTGTACGTGAAGAAGTTTGTGCGGAGAGACTGCCTCCAGCCCAGATTCGAGGGTCCCTACACCGTGGTCCTGATCACCCCTACTGCCCTGAAGCTCGAGGGCAAGAGCACCTGGATTCACGCCTCCCACTGCAAGAAGGACAAGACTAGCCAGCAGTCATGAACCTTCTGTTACATATCCTTTTGAGCTGTATCCTGATCTCCAGTAGTGCCAGCATGCCATCTACGGGGTTAACTTCTGGGTTAATACTACAGCCCCTGTGGTCACCTTTAAGTTCGACTTCTGTCAAATATTTAACTGTGATGGAAGAAAACAATTGTGGGGATCAGCGCATCAGACTTGGAGGAAAGCGACTTTTTATATTTGTGTAACCCGCCCTGGGAATGAGAATTGTTATTACTGGTCAGATGTAGGGTGGAACACAGGGAAAGATTGGGGGTATAAACCCAAGGAAGCAATGGATAGAAAAGATGAAAATTGCAGATCTCTGCTTGTGAGAATGAAACTGACGAAAGGGGAGATGAGTTCTCCCGGGTGTATACCTCCCCAGTGACAAGGGGCACTCCAACCTGTCTCCCGCTATATTTAAATATAGAAAACCCTCAACCCTGTGATCTTGGTAAATATGTGCTAGGTACGTGGGGGGAGTCATGTGCCGAATTGAGCTTAAGGATATTTCCCAGAGGAAAGGAGGTGGGATAAGTCCTCAGACAGGGCCAGACACAACAACCATGACATCACCCCAGAATGGTAAAGTTTTGCAACAAGTAGTTAATGAAGTACTTCCAATCCCAGGGCTCAAGTGGGAAGAGGTATTTTCCATAGAAACTCAAGTCAATCCCCGTAAAAACCTCTGGCTTGAATGGGTCAGATATAATGTTAAAGTTCAAAATATATCAGTAGGATGTGTTGCCTGTGCTGCCGCAAACACTCACCTGTATACTCATGCTTTCCCTGCTGACCATAATACTACTCTTTGTTTACTGGGATTGCTGAAGGGGTCCGACGGTAGTGCATGCCCTGACTATATACCCTTAGTCACCAGTACAGCTAAGGTTCGGACCCCCGGTGATGTGATTGTGACTGGGGATAACTATACCTGTTATTCCCCTGACAATTCTTCAGGCCCCTCTGTGGGTATCTTTGAGGATGGTTTCTGTAAAAATAACGAGACTTTGGAATCTGTCCTACTGACTAACCATTCCAGATATATGTATGACACGTATTGGCTCTGTGGGGATGGGCGACTTAGGTCCAAACTCCCAACGACTTGGACTGGGCAATGTACCTTGGTAAAATTGGCAATGCAGTTTAAGATTATGCCCTGGGAAGACCCTTACAACCATAGCCCCGAGAATACAGCTTCACTGATATCCAGGAAAAGAAGGAGTCTGGGTCAGCTGCACACCGGTTATGCTGAGGATCCCAAAGTTTACATAGACTCTATAGGGGTTCCTAGGGGGGTCCCAGACGAATACAAAGCTCAGAATCAGATCCTGGCGGGTTTCCGTTCTCTCATCCCAACTGTACAGATCAATTACAATGTAGATTGGATAAATTATATATACTACACCGAGCAAAGATTTATTAATTTTAGTCAAGATGCTTTCCAGGGTATAGTTGAGGAATTGGGCCCCAACACAAGAATGACTCTTCAAAATAGACTGGCCATTGACATGATTCTAGCTGAAAAAGGTGGAGTCTGTGGGATGATAGGGGAAGAATGTTGTACTTATATTCCTCAGAATTCTGGAGTCAATGGTAAAACTATAGTGGCCCTTACAAAGATTAAAAATCTGGCTCAGGAAGTAAAAGCCAATGCAGGAGTAGATACCTCTTTCTTCTCAGGATGGTTGGGAGGCCTTAAGGGATTCCTTCAACAAGCCTGTCTAGTGGTAGCAGGGCTTTTGGTGCTAGGATTGATAATTCTATGTTGTGTGATACCCTTGTACAGGAAAGCTGTGACCAATGCAACCGCCTCCTCAGGTACTTTCCTTCATCAGGAGGTTGTGTCCCTGCTATATGATGACACTGATAAGGGTGATATGGAGAAATATACCCCGCAGGATAAACCTGATAAAACCCCCTATGACAAAATACAGATGGAAATGAGAGATTTAGTTTAGGGATAGTGGGAGAACTCCATGTGCAGGTTTGGTAGGGACTTGGTTGTTTGGGGGCGGTCCATAAGGGGCCAGCTTCTAAAATGACCAAGCGAAGAAATCCATTACCCCTGTCCCCACACATGGACAGTCTCGAAGGCCACATATATTAAGGGAAAACTTAGTGTTTAGGGGGGATTGTCAAGGTAAAATATAATTTTCTACCTCTATATTTTTATATATATGTGTTTTGCTATATTCATATGTTTATATGTATTTTGTTACTTTGATATGTCAAGATAAACACAAAGTTTTCCTTGAGTAGTATTTAGAAACGAAACTTATTCTAAGATGTCAGTACCAGCTAGTGTCTGTCTCCAAGAAATTCACTGAAGACTGCCCCCACCTTTGGGAAATTGAGGATTGCATCAGAAACGAAACTAAGCTGAAATGAAACTGTGCTGGTCAGTATCTGTTTCTGGAGAAATTAAACTTAAGGATGACACGATGAAAGGAGGACTTAGAAGAAGATCTAAGAACCAATTAGAGATGGCCAGATGCTGGACATGTACATATATGGACATCTATAGCTTACCTCCCTGCCCTCGTCCACCCTTTTACTCCACCCTGACATCCTGTGTAGATAATCCTATGTATGTGAAAATAAAGAACAGAACATAGCTGGATTTGGTGCCTGCTAGCAGCCCTTTAAGCATGCTCTGAAGTTTGAACCAGCCTGTTGTCTGACTCATTCTTTATACTGGTACCACATGCTTATAATCTAATTTGGAGTGACTGGAGGACGAGTGGTTGTCGTTACGACCCCGACAAGATGATGCACACCAGGGATTGTGAAGTCCAGACTTGTTTATTTGGAAATCTGGACAGACAGCATATGATTGGTAATACAGTAACTTCTCCAGAAATGCACGTGTAAACAAGGTGCAGCAAGATGTAACACCAAGTATGACTGCAAGTGTGAGTAGCAGGAGTGAGTGGGTGGTCGAAAACTGATGCCTTTCACAGCTCGGTACAAAGCGTCTCTCCCACAGAAAATGAAACCAAGAATGAAAATGGCTGCTAGGAGGAAAAAGGTGTGTCCTCTGAACCGGAAGTGAAAGACATGTACAAGAATTAATTAGTTACAGGCTGCTATACAGAAAGGGCCATTAGGTGGCAGCAGAGCAGCATGTAAGAACAGTACATTGTAAAACATGACAAATACAATACAGAGAAACATAACATAACTTACACGGAACAGAACATTTCCTGCGGACAAAAGGCCTGCTCCACTTCGTGTCTATCCGTCAACACATGTCTCTATTGTTGTCTAAAAGGACCTTTTGTCTAATTACCTGTCCATTCTGAATCTCAGTCTTTCTAAGAAAAGGCATATTCTTTCAGTCATCTGGGACTTCATGCATTTTAGCTAAGATGGCTCACATCTAAGATACTTAAGCCTGTCAGCTATTGTGCAGTGCTGCACTCTCTGTGAAAGGAAAAAGGAGGGAAGGTGGATGTTAGTGACTTAAGAGTTTTTTTTATATTCTCCATGACACCTATTTTTTATGACATAATGATGGAAATGTTCATATGAAGTTAAGAACACGTGTGATTTCTTTGGTGTATAACAAGATTCCATTTCTGTTTAAAACATTTCCCACATTCTGAACAGGAAAAATGCTCCTCCCCTGTGTGGGTTCTCTGATGCTGAATCAAAGGGTGTTTCTGGTTAAAACATTTCCCACATTCTGAACAGGAAAAGGGCTTCTCCCCTGTGTGGGTTCTCTGATGCTGAATCAAAGGGTGTTTCTGGTTAAAACATTTCCCACATTCTGAACAGGAAAAGGGCTTCTCCCCTGTGTGGATCCTTTGGTGGTTAACTAAAACCGATTTATGTTTAAAACATTTCCCACATTCTGAACATGAGAATGGCTTTTCCCCTGTGTGGGTTTTCTGGTGGCTATCAAGATGCTGTTTCTGGTTAAAACATTTCCCACATTCTGAACATGAAAATGGCTTCTCGCCTGTGTGGGTTCTCTGGTGCCTAACCAAATCTGATTTATGGTAAAAACATTTCTCACATTCTGAACATGAGAATGGCTTCTCCCTGTGTGAGTTCTTAGGTGTACGACAAAATTGCTTTTCTGGTTAAAAGATTTCCCACACTTGGAACAAGAAAATCTGTTCTCCGCTGTGTGAATTTTTTGATGTTTAAGAAAAGACTTTTTGAGGGGAGAACTATTTCCATATTCTGATTGTGAAAATGTCTTCTGTGCTTTAGGAGCAGTTTGTTCTTTAATGCTTATTGTGTGAATTTGATTTTCCTTCGTAGTTGGTAATGAATCAGAAGAATTAGATGACAAATCTTTGGTGTGAAGGGACGACGTCATATCTGGAGTAAAGGAATTCACTTCAATTGTATCCTGTGGCATCTCAACATTAGATTTAAAAATTGAAGATGTCAGTTGTTCCTCTGATCTCCTGGTACAGTCATCTGCCAAGAATAAAACCAATGATTATTTTTAGATAAAAAAAAATTCTTGAATTTTATATTTAACATATTAGTTCACAGTCTAATAGATAACCTCCTAGGATGAACCAGTAGAGCGTGGTGTCCAACCGTTTGTTCCTTCTGCCTCTCAAATATAGAATAAAAAAAAAATCACCAAACAATGTTATGTAGGTTATGTAGTAACACGGCTTCCATAAACCAATCCAGTAAATTCAGCTCTCCCAAAGACAAATCTCTCCCTCGCTTCTGAGCCTTGCAGTGAGCCCAAACCACATTTAGCATTCATGTATTTGGCATTACTATAATGGGAAAAACCCACTTAATTTACGGTGCGTGTGTCTCCTGGAGCACAATCTGGGCACTATGCGTTGGGTAGGAAAATTATATATTTATAATTTTCACTCTTCAACATACACTGCGTGCTAATTTCCTGAGAGTGGCTGTGGAAAGAAAATAGTCACTACTTTTATAGATTAATTCACTGAGAGTTATAATCTCCAAAATGGAGTCACTTTATGGGGATTTCTACTGCTCTGGTTTTCTGACATTTTCTCATGTTAGGACTTTTGCAAATGGTGTGTCACAGCTTCTCTGGAATAAGCGCCTGCGACGTATGCTTCTGTCACCAGACACGGCCTTATTTATTCTGCTGCTGGTGATGGAGCAAATGTCAGAACCAGCTCTGGGTGGCACAAGCTATGTCCAGCCACTAAGATTAGTGTGCCGGGGACAAGTAGTACCATCCAGTCTGGTTGTATGGGTCTTTGTGCTGTCCAGCTGGAGTAATCTACTCAATCTACTCCCTACTTCAGCCAACAGGAAAACATGACACCATACTAAAGCACAAAGCATATTGTTGGAAGTTGCCAGATACAGCTCCTCTGGTTCAGTGCTCTGTGCTCAGTTTCGGGATTGGGTATGTTTCCTGTTGTTACCCTGCCTCATCTACTGACTACTCTAGTGTCATATGATTTTTTCTGATTTTGTATTTTCTCTGGCCTCCTGGTTCTGACCTGGATACCCGACTATACACACCACCAAGCAGCAGGTAACACCGTGGCCCAAGCCTAGGGGGTCTCTCTGGAAATCCAGATCGATGTAGAAGGGTTGAAGTGTTGTGCTGCCAGCTAATCCTTTGCAAACACTTTTCAGTCATTATGGGACATAATGTAATGTATATGGTTTAATTCTAGCTATTGTATTTGTTGTACTTTGCTGCCATCTACTGGCTATATTCATATTATGCTCTTCATGTATTATTACTAAGCTTTACCCATAATACCTTTCTTTCTGCAACTCCTCCTATCTGTATCTCACTTCCTTCTTCTTTGTCAGTGCCATTTTGGACAGCACAGGCTTCAGGACCAGAGAAAGGATTCTCTTGTTACCTCTAACCTCGTGTTTTTCTAACCTGCAGTACTAACTTCTACCTCATCTTCATCCCTTCATCATCCCTGATATCTCACCTCATCTCATCAAGGTACGATGAATAAAACCTGTTGAGTTCATCACTGCAGCATCCTTCCGGACTAATCACGTGCAGCTCATCAGGAATAGTAGACACGAGTTAGTGAGTTAACACTATCTGCTATTGCTGATACAGAGAACTGTGTTCACATCCCTCAGACACATCTCATCCACGTACATCGGTGGCAGAATAAGTGTGATGGGCAAAACTGTGACAATAGGTAATAACACAGATACTGGAAAGATCAAACTGAACAGTCAAACAATAAAAAAAAAAAAAGATGAACTAGTGGTTAAACCTCTCTGGAGTAATTAGAGGAGTCCTGAGGAGATCATTTGCATATTCCCAGTTCATTCTGGGATAAGTGAAGAGTCTCCGCAAGCTCCAAGAACACTGGGTTTTGGCTGTTGCAGCTGAAAGGAGGACATCGGTAAACCAGGGGAGGAGTCCTGAGGAGATCATTTGCATATTCCCAGTTCATTCTGGGATAAGTGAAGAGTCTCCGCAAGCTCCAAGAACACTGGGTTTTGGCTGTTGCAGCTGAAAGGAGGACATCGGTAAACCAGGGGAGGAGTCCTGAGGAGATCATTTGCATATTCCCAGTTCATTCTGGGATAAGTGAAGAGTCTCCGCAAGCTCCAAGAACACTGGGTTTTGGCTGTTGCAGCTGAAAGGAGGACATCGGTAAACCAGGGAGGAGTCCTGAGGAGATCATTTGCATATTCCCAGTTCATTCTGGGATAAGTGAAGAGTCTCCGCAAGCTCCAAGAACACTGGGTTTTGGCTGTTGCAGCTGAAAGGAGGACATCGGTAAACCAGGGGAGGAGTCCTGAGGAGATCATTTGCATATTCCCAGTTCATTCTGGGATAAGTGAAGAGTCTCCGCAAGCTCCAAGAACACTGGGATTTGGCTGTTGCAGCTGAAAGGAGGACATCGGTAAACCAGGGGAGGAGTCCTGAGGAGATCATTTGCATATTCCCAGTTCATTCTGGGATAAGTGAAGAGTCTCCGCAAGCTCCAAGAACACTGGATTTGGCTGTTGCAGCTGAAAGGAGGACATCGGTAAACCAGGGGAGGAGTCCTGAGGAGATCATTTGCATATTCCCCAGTTCATTCTGGGATAAGTGAAGAGTCTCCGCAAGCTCCAAGAACACTGGGTTTTGGCTGTTGCAGCTGAAAGGAGGACATCGGTAAGCCGCGCGCCGCTAGGCGCGCGAATTTTGGTACTTTTTTCACCGCTGTGATATCTCTTTAACAATAAGAGCATGGAAGAGGCCAGGAGCCATGTGGTGAGTTGCATGTCTTGCTACATGTTCACAGATTTATCAGTGGAAAAGCCAAATTTCACATGCCACAAATGCAAGCTTGTGTCCATGTTGGAGGAAAAGTTGCGGAATCTGGAAGAGAGGTTATCTACATTGAAGATCATTAAGGAAGATGAAGAGTTCTTAGACAGAGCAGAATTATCTCTTCATGGTGCAGAAAGAGAAGAAATTCGAAGAGCACCTGAAGAAGCAGAGGAATGGAAGCATGTGACCCAAAGAAGCAGGAGAATCGTGAGGCAGTCAGCACCCATACTGCTCAGGAACCAGTACCAGGCTCTCACACAGGAGAATGAAGAAGAAATACATCAGGATAAGACTTTGCCCACAAAGAGCAACCTTGTAAGCCCTCAGAGTCCTCCTGAATGGAGAAAGAAAAATGTTGTGAAGAAGAAACGGAGAGTTGTGGTCGTGGGGGATTCCCTGTTGAGAGGAACAGAGGCCGCTATCTGCAGACCGGATATAACCTCAAGAGAAATGTGCTGTCTTCCAGGTGCAAAAATTAAAGATGTGTCTGACCGGATATCAGGACTCTTCAGACCTAAAGATGACTACCCATTCCTCCTAATACATGTGGGGACAAATGACACCACAAGAAGTGACCTGGAAACCATCTGCAGTGACTTTGAAAACTTAGGCAAGAAAGTGAAAGAACTGGGTGCGCAGGTGGTCTTCTCTTCCATCCTCCCAGTGGATGGCCATGGAACAAGGAGGTGGAATAAGATTCTGCAGGTGAACAACTGGCTACGTCGATGGTGCCGTCAACAAGGATTTGGATTTCTGGATCACGGAGTGAATTACCTATACGATGGACTACTTGCTAGAGATGGGGTGCACCTTACGAAGACTGGAAAACATGTATTTGGAAGTCGCCTTGCTACACTCATCAGGAGAGCTTTAAACTAGAACAATGTGGGAAGGGAAGCAAAACGCCAGAAAAAGCCATACACCTGACAAATGCTATTGAGAACTCGGCTATTAGAAGTGGAAAGGAAGAACGAAGACAAAACAATCTAAATAATAAAAATATTGGAGGAAGAGAAACCAATCACAAACTAAAATGTTTTTATACAAATGCACAAAGCATGGGCAACAAACAAGGAGAATTGGAACTACTAACGCAGGAGAAGAAGTATGATATCATTGGAATCACTGAAACTTGGTGGGACGATACACATGATTGGAATACAAGGCTAGAAGGATACAACTTATTTGCAAGAAACAGACTTGATAAACGAGGAGGAGGTGTTGCATTGTATGTTAGAAAAGCGTATATCTGCACAGAGATTGACGCTTCAGAGACTGGGAGTTCTGTGGAAACTGTTTGGGTAAGAATACAAGGACAGAACAATGGAAAGGACACCATTGTAGGCATTTACTACAGGCCACCTATGCAAGCTGAAGATATGGATGAACTCTTTATGCATCAAATGGCCAAGTTCTCCAAAAAATATGACATGGTGGTCATGGGAGATTTCAACTATCCAGACATTTGTTGGGAATCGCTCTCAGGCAAAACTAACAGGTCAAGGAAATTCTTATCCTCTCTTGCTGACAACTTTATCTTTCAAAAGGTAGGGGAGAAAAAAGAGGAACTGCTACCTTGGATCTAATCCTTATAAATAGGGAGGAAATGATTGAGGAGGTAAGAGTGGCTGGGACCCTAGGAGGTAGTGACCATGCTATTTTAGAATTTTGGATAACAAGAGGAGGAAGACCTGTGAAGACTCAGACGTCAAGATTAGATTTCAGAAAGGCAGATTTTAAGGGACTCAGAAAGAGAATTGGAGGGATCCAATGGCAGGATATCCTTAAGGACAAAAATGTCCAGGAAGGATGGGACATCTTGAAAAATGAGATTCTCAAAGCACAATTGTCAACAATTCCAAAAAGAGGGAAGAATGGGAAGCATTTAAGGAAACCAGGATGGATGAACACAGAACTTAAACACATGCTAAAAAGGAAGAAAGAAATGTTTATCAAATGGAAAGAGGGAGGCATATCTAAAGAAGAATATAATGCCATCTGCAGAACCTGCAGGGCACAAATCAGATTATCTAAAGCTGACAATGAATTAAGGCTTGCAAGAGATGTCAAAAGCAACAAAAAAGGATTTTGGGGATACATCAAAAGTAAAAGAAAAGTCAAAGATGCT
This sequence comes from Oophaga sylvatica, assembly GCA_033576555.1. Taxonomy (NCBI): domain Eukaryota; kingdom Metazoa; phylum Chordata; class Amphibia; order Anura; family Dendrobatidae; genus Oophaga; species Oophaga sylvatica. The sequence goes on from JARQOD010000003.1 coordinate 20,180,359, forward strand.
GTAGGATTTTTACAGGATGAAAATGATGAAATGGTAAGAAAGGATGTTGAGAAGGCTGAACTTTTAAATTCCTATTTTGCATCTGTTTTCTCTCAGAAAGGAAATGTAACATCAACTGATCTTCACTGTCCTATTAAAGGAATAGAAGAATCCAGGATATCTATAAACAGAAAGACAGTGAGGAAACACTTAGCTAACCTAAATGAATTCAAGTCTCCAGGCCCAGATGAATTACACCCCAGAATACTGAAGGAGATAGCAGAAGAAATTCTTGAACCACTGTCCATAATCTTTGAAAATTCTTGGAGAACAGGTGAAGTCCCAGAAGACTGGAGAAGAGCAAATGTTGTTCCTATCTTCAAAAAGGGGAAGAAGGTGGACCCAGGGAACTACAGGCCGGTGAGTCTGACTTCTATACCAGGAAAGATCTTTGAACAAATTATTAAAGAACATGTATGTAAGTACCTGCATAAGAATGAAGTGATTAAACAGAGTCAGCATGGGTTTGTAACTAATAAGGCATGTCAGACTAACTTAATTTCCTTCTATGACAGAATCACTGACTGGGTGGATCAGGGAAATGCTGTAGATATAGTATATCTTGACTTCAGCAAAGCATTTGACAAAGTATCTCACACAATCCTTATTGAAAAAATGACTAAGTATGGAATGGACAAGGCAACTGTTAGGTGGATTCATAACTGGCTTAGTGATCGGACTCAAAGAGTGGTCGTAAATGGCTGCACATCCAGTTGGAAGAATGTCTCAAGTGGGGTACCACAAGGCTCTGTTTTGGGCCCTGTATTGTTCAACATCTTTATCAATGATTTAGATGAAGGAATTGAGGGTAAACTGATCAAATTTGCTGATGACACAAAGCTAGGAGGGGTAGCTAATACTAGAGAAGAGAGAGAGAGGATTCAAAAAGATATAAATAAACTGGAACAGTGGGCAGCAACTAACAGAATGGATTTTAACAGGGAAAAATGCAAAGTACTACATCTGGGCAATAAAAATGAAAAAAGCATATACAAAATGGGAGGAATAGGGCTAAGTAACAGCACATGTGAAAAAGACTTGGGTATACTAATTGATCACAGACTGAACATGAGTCAACAGTGTGATGCAGCAGCAAAAAAGGCAAATACAATTCTAGGATGTATCAACAGAAGCATACAGTCTAGATCACGTGAGGTCATTATTGCCCTCTACTCCTCTTTGGTCAGACCTCATCTGGAATACTGTGTCCAGTTTTGGGCACCACATTTTAAAAAAGACATCAACAAACTGGAGCAAGTTCAGAGAAGAGCCACCAGAATGGTGACCGGTCTGCAAACCATGTCCTATGAGGAACGGTTACAGGATTTGGGAATGTTTAGCTTGCAAAAAAGAAGACTGAGAGGAGACTTAATAGCTGTCTACAAATATCTCAAGGGCTGTCACATTGTAGAAGGTTCATCTTTATTCTCATTTGCACAAGGAAAGACTAGAAGCAATGGGATGAAACTGAATGGGAGGAGACACAGATTAGATATTAGAAAAAACTTTTTGACAGTTAGGGTGATCAAGGAGTGGAACAGGCTGCCACGAGAGGTGGTAAATTCTCCTTCAATGGAAGTCTTCAAACAGAGGCTGGACAGACATCTGTCTGGGATGATTTAGAGAATCCTGCTTTGAGCAGGGGGTTGGACCAGATGGCCCAGGAGGTCCCTTCCAACTCTACCATTCTATGATTCTATGATTCTATGAGTATGTGGCTCGGTGGCTCTTGGCAATCTAAACAATATTATTTATAATAGAGCAAAGGTGAGGTGTCGTAAATATAAATCTCAGGTATTTGGAAGAGGAAATGGAGACCTCACTTACAGACTCACCACAATCAAACAATCATACAGAATGAATCTGTAGAAAAGAAGAATAGAATAAAAAAAATCTTTACATCCCCAACCAAAATGCATGTATGAGGAGAGAACTCCAACACTAAACCAGAGTTGCAGTCATTTATGGTGGACCATTGGAGCTACTATGAGCCCTGACCAGAAGAGTAGAGAAAGTATTAGTGCCTCTCACTTCAGGAGTTTACTGCACAATCTGAATCCTTCAGGATTGAAAACATAATGGAATTTATGACACGGAGTGAATCCATGAAACCAGGTCTCGAGCCATGCCAACCCATCTCCTGCAGGCATGAATAAATGTACGTTACAGCCATCAGCCACGCACAGCTTAGAGATATCAGGTGTATCCTCCTTCATGTAGTTTATCACAATCCTTCTTGAAGTTAGTCAGTTTAACAAAAATTGAAAAGTCGGGATAAACCGGATTACTTACCGGTAATGCTCTTTTATAGAGCCCACGACAGCACCCACTGAGAGAGGGGATCCGCCCCTAGGAACAGGAAACCTACAGAGAGATAAAAGGGGCGGCCCCCCTCGCTCCTCAGTTGGATTACAGAGAATGAGAGGAACCGCCACACAAGTTTCAGTTACTTTGCTCCATAATACGTTTAAGGTATATATACATATTTACACTGCTAGACTATGTACAGTAATTTCATACATTTAACCCTTCACCCAACAGAATACACCGTGTATACTATAACTAGGGGAGGGAAGTGAGTGGGTGCTGTCGTGGGCTCTATAAAAGAGCATTACCGGTAAGTAATCCGTTTTTTTCTCTTCGCCACGACAGCACCCACTGAGAGATTTTCAGAGACAATCACCTGGGAGGGACCACCGTGTCAAGGACTGATCTACCAAACACTAGGTCTGTTGAGGAAGATAGATCTAATCTATAGTGATCATAAAAGGTAGAAGGTGAAGCCCAGGTTGCGGCCTTACATATAAGGTCTATCGGGACATCTGCTCTTTCTGCCCAGGAGGAAGATATGGCTCGTGCGGAATGTGCTTTCACACCCTGTGGTGGGACTTTCCCCTTTGCCACATACGCCAGAGATATTGCGTCTCTAATCCATCGAGACAGCGTACTCTTCGTCACTCCTGCACCTTTACGGCTGCCCTGGAACGAGACAAAGAGAGCCCTGCTCTGCCTCCAGGGCCTAGTCCTGTCCAGATACGCTAAGATGGCCCTTTTAACGTCTAAAGTGTGGTATCTTTCTTCCTGTGGTGATGAGGGGCTATCATAAAAAGAAGGAAGGTAGATCTCCTGGGATCTATGAAACTTTGTCGTCACTTTAGGGAGATAAGACGGGTCTGTTTTTAAGACTATCTTGTCCGAAAATACCGACAGGAAAGGAGGATCTATCGATAAGGCTTGGAGATCACTCACTCTTCTTGCGGAGACCAAGGCCACTAACAAAATGGTTTTAAATGAAACATTTCTTATTGGTACTGAATGAAGGGGCTCAAATGGACCTTCCGTTAAGGCGTCTAGAACTAAGTTTAAGTCCCAAGATGGCATTCGTGGTATATGGACTGGTTGTGCTCGATGGCAGGCTGAGATAAACCGAGCTACCCATTTATTGCCTGCTACGTCATGACTATATAAGGCTCCCAGAGCTGACACTTGAACTTTAAGTGTATTTACTGATAGTCCTAACTCATGTCCTTTTTGCAAAAATTCTAGGATAGCTGGAATAGGTATTTCACCGGATAGGCGTGCTGAATGAAATGTTAAAAAATTTTTCCAGACTCTGGCATATATATTAGTTGTGATCTCTTTCCTACTATGCAGAAGGGTATTAATTAGCCCATCTGAAAAACCTCTTTGCTTTAATAGCTGCCTTTCAAATTCCAAGCCGTGAGGCGCAGACCTTTGACCTGAGGGTGATGGAAGGGCCCCTGTGAGAGAAGGTCCCGGTCCCAAGGGAGGATCCATGGATCTGAGACCGACATGGCCCTCAACCATGAGAACCATGGCCTCTTGGGCCAGAACGGAGCTATCAAGATTATTCTTGCTCCTTCTTCCCTGATTTTCTGGATGACGATTGGTAGTAAGATCATTGGAGGAAAGGCATAAGCTAGGCGAAAAGTCCATGGGGTCTGCAAAGCATCCAGTATGTCCGGACTGTCCACCTTGAATAGTGAAGCGAACCTTTCGACTTGCCTGTTGTTCCTCGTGGCAAACAGGTCTATTTCTGGCTTGCCCCATCTGACTGATATGTTGAATATTCGGCGACTGAGCACCCATTCTCCCTGATGTAGAGTATGGCGACTGAGAAAATCTGCTTTGATATTGTCTGCCCCTCTGATATGCAGTGCTGATAGGGACAGGAGATGACTTTCTGCCAACTTTAGAATTTCTTCCGCGATAGACATGAGCGCTACCGATCGTGTTCCTCCCTGGTGGTTTAGGTATGCTACAGAGGTGGTGTTGTCTGATAGAATTCTTGTATGAGTTCCTTGTAGCTGGGGAAGAAAGTTACATATAGCATGATATACAGCTTTTAATTCTCTCATATTTGATGAGTCCTCTACCTCTGATCTAGACCACCTTCCCTGTACCATATTGTCTTTTAAATGTGCTCCCCATCCCAAGGGACTGGCATCTGTGGTTACTATATTTGAGGGGACCACTACCCAAGGAACCCCTCCCGAAAGATTTTCTGGATCTAGCCACCAATTTAGGGAACTGACCACTTCCGATGGCAGGGATATTATACTTTCTAACTGTCCCTGTAGGCTCTCTCCTTTTTGCAGGATGATTCTTTGTAGTTTCCTGGTATGAAACTGGGCCCACTGGACTGCCGGAATACATGAGGTCAAAGAACCTAGCAAGGACATACCTCCTCTTAGGGATATTATGGGATTATCTACCACAAGACGTACTTTATTGATCACGGTTAATTTCTTTGCCTCCGGCAGCAGACATCTCTGACTTACTGAATCCAGATGAAGGCCTAGGAACGTCTGACAGGTTACCGGGTGTAGCCTGGATTTTTCCCAGTTTATCAGCCAACCTAAGTTCTGCAAGGATGAGATTACGTCAGATAGTCTGTGCTTACACTGTAGATACGAATTTCCCACTATCAGAAGATCATCCAGGTATGGGATTACCAGGGTATCTTTTATTCGCAAGTATGACATCACCTCCAGCATTAGTTTGGTGAAGACGCGGGGTGCCATAGATAGTCCGAAGGGCATTGCTGCGAATTGAAGATGACAAATCCGGCCTCCTAACGTGACCGCTACTCGTAGAAACCGCTGATGCGAGATTTGTATCGGCAGATGGTAATACGCATCCTTGAGGTCCACGAACGCCATGTAGCATCTGGGAAATAGAAGTTTAATGGCTGATCGTATAGACTCCATTTTAAAAGTTCGGGCCTTCAAAAAGGTATTCAGCTTCTTTAAATTAACTATGGTTCTGAATGAACCATCTGGTTTAGATACCAGAAACAAGGGAGAATAAAAGCCTTTCCCTCTTTGATGAACCGGAACCTCCACTAGTACTTTTTTGCGTAATAGGCCTTTAATTTCTAATTCCAATGACTCCTGTTGGGCCTGAGACTTTAAAGAAGTCAATAGAAAGGAGTCCGGAGGGTTCCGGACAAATTCTAATGCTAGACCTGATCTTATAATATTAATGGCCCAGGGGTTTGATGTTATTTTTTCCCAGTGACAGCAGAAGTGTAATAGCCTGCCACCCACAGGTAGGTTGGCACTACCGGAATTTATCTCCTGATTTGAAGGAACGTTTACCGAATAGGTTTCCTTTCGGCCTGAAGTCCTTATTATTCCAGGAGTTCTGGGCTTTAACCCCTTACTGCCATCGGACGTACTATCCCGTCCATGGTACCTGGGCCCGTATGACCGGGGACGGGATAGTACGTCCAGCCCTTTAATGCGACATTGCGACTTAAGTCGCAATGATCGCATTAAAATTCCGACGCCATCTTACCTCAGGAGAGATGGCGCCGGCATCCCGGGGTCTGTCACCGCCCACCCTCACTCCCGATCGCTGTGATTGGCTGTTCAATTCTGAACAGCCAATCGCAGCCTTTCTCACTGTTTCAGCCAATCCGATGGGCTGAAACAGTGAGATCCCAGGCTAGAATCGAGTACCGATGTACTCGATCCTAGGCCTGGGCATAGAAAGGAGCAGACCCCCCCTGGATTGGCGCGATCGCCGATCACATCGATCGCGCCAATCGCAGGGCACAGCCGCGGTGTATCCGCGCTGTGCCCTGCCTGTACCTGCCTGGATCGGTGCAGTAATAGCACCGATCCTAGGCCGGAGCCTAGGACAGGCCCAGTAGGGCCTGCAGCTGCTGATTGGCGCGATCGATGTCATCGACGATCGCGCCAATCACAGGGCACAGCAGCGGTGTGACCGCTCTGTGCCCTGCTTCCTGACCTGCCGGTGACCTGCCTAGGAATCGGAGCAGTGAGCTCCGATTACTAGGCCGGTGCCTAGCAACCGGCAAAACAAGGGTCTCCTCTGATTGGTGGGATCGATGTGACACTTGCTGAGGATTCCTGCAGTCCGGTCACACGCCAGATCTTCTCCTGTGCTGGGCCTTGTGGTGCCACAGTAGCCTGTGACACCACAACTCCTGCTGAAGAAAGAAGAGAGAAGAAAGAAGAGAGAAGAAAGAAGAGAGACTACAAACGTGAGTTTTTGAGCCCCGATCCCTGCCCGATCCACCCCAATCCCCCCATTTCCCCCTCCCCCCTTCCCTTTCCCCCTCTTTTTACCCCCCCTTTGCACACATTTAGCAGCCGCCGAGCGTTGATTGGTGACGCAGTTCACCGATCAACACTCATGCTCGTTTTTCTTTTGCACCCCCCTCCGTGCGCACTTCCAGCAGCCGCGGAACTTTGATAAGTGACACCAGTCACTTATCAGAGCTCGTTCCTGCAGTTTTTTTTTTTCACTCCCCTTTCCGCCACTCCTGTGCGCACTTCCAGCAGCCGCGGAACTTTGATAAGTGACACCAGTCACTTATCAGAGCTCGTTCCTGCAGGTTTTTTTTTTTTTTCACCCCACTTTCCGCCACTCCCGTGCGCACATCTAGCAGCCGCGGAACTTTGATAAGTGACACCAGTCACTTATCAGAGCTCGTTCCTGCAGTTTTTTTTTTTTTTCACACCACTTTCCGCCACTCCCGTGCGCACATCTAGCAGCCGCGGAACTTTGATAAGTGACACCGGTCACTTATCAGAGCTCGTTCCTGCCGTTTTTGTTTTTTTTTTTCACTCCCCTTTCCGCCACTCCTGTGCGCACTTCCAGCAGCCGCGGAACTTTGATAAGTGACACCAGTCACTTATCAGAGCTCGTTCCTGCAGTTTTTTTTTTTTTTTCACTCCCCTTTCTGCCACTCCTGTGCGCACATCTAGCAGCCGCGGAACTTTGATAAGTGACACCGGTCACTTATCAGAGCTCGTTCCTGCCGGTTTTTTTTTTTTTTTTTCACTCCCCTTTCCGCCACTCCTGTGCGCACATCTAGCAGCCGCGGAACTTTGATAAGTGACACCGGTCACTTATCAGAGCTCGCTCCTGCCGTCTTTTTTTTTTTCACTCCCCTTTCCGCCACTCCTGTGCGCACATCCAGCAGCCGCGGAACTTTGATAAGTGACACCAGTCACTTATCAGAGCTCGTTCCTGCATTTTTTTTTCACTCCCCTTTCCGCCACTCCTGTGCGCACATCCAGCAGCCGCGGAACTTTGATAAGTGACACCAGTCACTTATCAGAGTTCGTTCCTGCAGTTTTTTTTTTTTTCACTCCACTTTCCGCCACTCCCGTGCGCACATCTAGCAGCCGCGGAACTTTGATAAGTGACACCGGTCACTTATCAGAGCTCGTTCCTGCCGTTTTTTTTTTTCACTTCCCTTTCCGCCACTCCTGTGCGCACATCCGGCAGCCGCGGAACTTTGATAAGTGACACCGGTCACTTATCAGAGCTCGTTCCTGCCGTTTTTTTTTTTTCACTTCCCTTTCCGCCACTCCTGTGCGCACATCCGGCAGCCGCGGAACTTTGATAAGTGACACCGGTCACTTATCAGAGCTCGTTGCTGCCGTTTTTTTTTTTTTTTCACTTCCTTTCCGCCACTCCTGTGCGCACATCCGGCAGCCGCGGAACTTTGATAAGTGACACCGGTCACTTATCAGAGCTCGTGCCTGCTGGTTTAGACTTTTTTTCACAGGCATTTTTTTCCCTATTCTCTTTCTTTTCTTTTAGCTTTTTCCTTTCAGCATAGTTTGCACCAACCACTATCCCCCCCACACACACACACAGTTATAAATAAAGTTCACACAAAGCACCACATTCACAAAAAAAATGTCCCGCTCGTCACGTTCTTCCCAACAGCGCTATTCAGTGGAAGAGGCATACGCTTTACTTGCCTCCGACACTGATAGCGAGGGAGAGGATCCCACATTTCTTTACTTTTCAGATTCTTCATCCTCTTCTTCTTCTTCCTCCTCTTCCTCATCTTCCTCCTCGGGTCCTGCGGAACCGCCACGCAGACGCCCCAGGACAGAAGATGAGGCAGCGCCCACCCCTGAAAATGAACCAGCGCACCCCTCTTCGGACCCCATATGGATCCCGCCCCCCGAAAATTACGAGCCACTGATTCCTGATTTTGTGGCAGAATCAGGAATCAAGTTTGACACCACGGGCCTCAGAGAAATAGACTTTTTCAAAGTCTTTTTCTCTGAGGATTTTATTAACCTCGTGGTGGAGCAAACTAATTTGTACGCTCGGCAATTTTTGGCGCAAAACCCAGTGTCATCATTTTCCAACTGGTCTCCTGTAGACGCAGGTGAAATGATGCAGTTTTGGGGCCTGGTCCTCCATATGGGGATCCTGAAGAAGCCAGAACTTCGGCAATATTGGAGTGTTGATATTTTATACAACACTCCACTGTTCCGAATGGTCATGGCTCGGACGCGTTTTGAGGCCATCCACAAATTCCTGCATTATAATGATAATGCACAGTGTCCCCCACAAAATGACCCCAACTTTGACCGTCTGTTCAAAGTTCGGCCGGTCATCGAACACTTCAGCAAAAAGTTTGCTGAAGTGTACGTGCCCCAAAGGGACATCTGCGTGGATGAGTCCTTGGTTCATTTTAAGGGACGGCTCAGATTCCGCCAGTACCTGCCCAGCAAGAGGGCAAGGTACGAAATTAAACTCTACAAGCTGTGCGAGAGTACCTCAGGTACACGCACAGCTTTAGAGTTTACGAAGGAAAGGACACCAGGATTGAACCCCCTGAGTGTCCCCCCGTCCTGGGAGTGAGTGGGAAAATTGTGTGGGATTTGGTGCACCCACTGCTGGATAAAGGTTATCACCTTTACACCGATAACTTTTATTCCAGCGTCCCACTCTACAAATCCCTCTCTGCGCGAGGTACCGCAGCTTGCGGTACCGTCCGCAAAAATCAGAGAGGCCTCCCGAAGACGCTACTTGGGCAGATGCTCAGAAAGGGTGAGAGCAGAGCCCAATGTAGCGACCACCTGTTGGTGGTCAAGTACAAGGACAAGAGGGATGTCCTTCTCTTGACCACCATACATGGTGATGGCAGCGCCCTCAGCACTGTACGGGGTACCTCTACACAGGTCCGCAAACCGGACTGTGTACTGGGGTACAATAAATACATGGGGGGTGTTGATCTCTCTGATCAACTCCTCCAACCGTACAGTGCTTTGAGAAAGGCCAAGGTGTGGTACAAGAAGCTGTCCATGCACATCGTCCAAATGGCAATGCTCAACGCTTTCCTGCTGTCACGATGTGCACGCAACAGCGATACGACGTACCTTCAGTTCCAGGAGGTAGTGGTTAAGGCCCTGATGTTTGGCGCTCAGGAAACAGCGGGCCCCAGTACTTCTGGAACTGAAGGTGCTCGTATCATACCAGGTCAGCATTTCCCGGGGGTGGTCCCGCCAACTGGAAGCAAAGGTAAGCCGCAAAAAAGGTGCCCAGTGTGTTACAAAAGGGGAATACGCAAGGACA
>JARQOD010000003.1:20190376-20210284 GCA_033576555.1 Oophaga sylvatica
ATAATGATGCTGTTGGCTTCCTAGAACCCTGATATCTTATTGGATGAATCTACCTTCTCTCCCTTCTGTGCTGCTGAATGTCTCATATGGTCCCTACAAGACCAGGTCCAGTCTTTCAGGCCAAACTTTGCTTTTATGATTGACAACACTAAATGTGCAGTGTGAATTTCTGTACAATAACAACAGAGTTTCCTTTTATCCTGACTTTTAAAACAAAAAAGTTAAACTGACTAACTTCAAGAAGGATTGTGATAAACTACATGAAGGAGGATACACCTGATATCTCTAAGCTGTGCGTGGCTGATGGCTGTAACGTACACTTATTCATGCCTGCAGGAGATGGGTTGGCATGGCTCGAGCCCTGGTTTCATGGATTCACTCCGTGTCATAAATTCCATTATGTTTTCAATCCTGAAGGATTCAGATTGTGCAGTAATCTCCTGAAGTGAGAGGCACTAATACTTTCTCTACTCTTCTGGTCAGGGCTCATAGTAGCTCCAATGGTTCACCATAAATGACTGCAACTCTGGTTTAGTGTTGGAGTTCTCTCCTCATACATGCATTTTGGTTGGGGATGTAAAGATTTTTTTTATTCTATTCTTCTTCTTTTCTACAGATTCATTCTGTATGATTGTTTGATTGTGGTGAGTCTGTAAGTGAGGTCTCCATTTCCTCTTCCAAATGCCTGAGATTTATATTTACGACACCTCACCTTTGCACTATTATAAATAATATTGTTTAGATTGCCAAGAGCCACCGAGCCACATACTCTAATTACTCCAGAGAGGTTTAACCACTAGTTAATCTTTCTTTTTTTTTTATACTGTTTAAGACTTTTCAGTTTGATCTTTCCAGTAGATGTTTTATTATCTATAGTCATAGTCTTGCCCATCACACTTATTCTGCCACCGATGTACGTGGATGAGATGTGTCTGAGGGATGTGAACACAGTTCTCTGTATCAGCGATAGCAGATAGTGTTAACTCACTAACTCGTGTCTACTATTCCTGATGAGCTGCGCGTGATTAGTCCGGAAGGATGCTGCAGTGATGAACTCAACAGGTTTTATTCATCGTACCTTGATGAGTTGAGGTGAGATATCAGGGATGATGAAGGGATGAAGATGAGGTAGAAGTTAGTACTGCAGGTAGAAACACCAGGTTAGAGGTAACAAGAGAATCCTTTCTCCGGTCCTGAAGCCTGTGCTGTCCAAGATGGCACTGACAAAGAAGAAGGAAGTGAGATACAGATAGGAGGAGTTGCAGAAAGAAAGGTATTATGGGTAAAGCTTAGTTAATAATACATGAAGAGCATAATATGACAATAGGCAGCAGATGGCAGCAAAGTACAACAAATACAATAGCTAGAATTAAACCATATACATTACATTATGTCCCATAATGACTGAAAAGTCTTTGCAAAGGATTAGCTGGCAGCACAACACTTCAACCCTTCTACATGGATCTGGATTTCCAGAGAGACCCCTAGGCTTAGGCCACGGTTTTACCTGCTGTTTGGTGGTGTGAGACGGCGTGAAGTATAGTCGGGCATCCAGGTCAGAACCAGGAGGCCAGAGAAAATACAAAATAAGAAGAGACTAGAGTAGTCAGTAGATGAGGCGGGGTAACAACAGGAAACAAATACCGAAGCTAAGCACAGAGCACTGAACCAGAGGAGCTGTATCTCGCAGCTTCCAGCAATATGCTTTGAGCTTTAGTAGGGTGTCATGTTTTCCAGTTGGCTGAACCAGGGAGCAGATTACTCCAGCTAGGCAGCACACAGACCTATACTGCCAGACTGGATGATACTACTTGTCCCCAGCACCCTTATCTTAGTGGCTGGACAGAGCCTGCGCCACCCAGAGCTGGTTCTGACATTTGCTCCATCACCAGCAGCAGAATAAATAAGGCCGCGTCTGGTGACAGAGAGAAGCTGTGACACACCATTTGCAAAAGCCTTAATATGACAAAATGTCAGAAAACCAGAGTAGCAGAAATCCCCATAAAATGACTCCATTTTGGAGATTATAACTCTCAGTGATTTAATCTATAAAAGTAGCGACTATTTTCTTTCCACAGCCACTTTCTGGAAATTTGCAGTGTATGTTGAAGAGTGAAAATTAGAAATGTATCATTTTACTACCCAACGCCTAGTGCCCAGATTGTGCTCCAGGAGATTCATACACATCGTAAATTAAGTGGGTTCTTCCCACTATTGTAATGCCAAATACATGAATGCTAAATATGGTTCGGGCACACTGCAAGGCTCAGAAGCGAGGGAGAGATTTGTCTTTGGGAGAGCTGATTTTACTGGATTGGTTTATGGAAGCCATGTTACTTTTATTGGTTTCATTTTCACCTACATAACATTGTTTGGTGGCTTTTTTTATTCTATATTTGGGAGGCAGAAGGAACAAACGGTTGGACACCACGCTCTACTGGTTCATCCTATGAGGTTTTCTATTAGACTGTGACCTAACAGAACTAATATGTTAAATATATAAACTCAATAATTTTTTATCCAAAAATAATCATTTGTTTTATTTTTGGCAGATAACTGTACCAGGATATCAGAGGGACAGCTGATATCTCCAATTTTTAAATCTGATGTTCTTGAGATGCCACAGGATACAATTGAAGTGAATGCCATTACTCCAGATATGCCGTCGTCCCTTCACACCAAAGATTTGTCATCTGATTCTATGAAAGCGGACCCGTCTTCTGATTCCTTACCGACTACGAAGGAAAATCAAATTCACAAAATAAGCATTAAAAAACAAACAGCTCCTAAAGCACAGAAGATATTTTCACAATCAGAATATGGAAATAGTTCTTCCTCAAAAAGTCTTTTCTTAAACATCAAAAAATTCACACAGCGGAGAATAGATTTTCTTGTTCCAAGTGTGGGAAATCTTTTAACCGGAAAAGTAATTTTGTCGTACACCTAAGAACTCACACAGGGAGAAGCCATTCTCATGTTCAGAATGTGAAAAATGTTTTAACCATAAATCAGATTTGGTTAAGCACCAGAGAATCCACACAGGGGAGAAGCCATTTTCATGTTCGGAATGTGGGAAATGTTTTAACCAGAAGCAGCATCTTGATAGCCACCAGAGAACCCACAAAGGGGAGAAGCCATTCTCCTGTTCAGAATGCGGGAAATGTTGTAAACGTAAATCAGATTTGGTTAAGCACCAGAGAATTCACACAGGGGAGAAGCCCTTTTCCTGTTCAGAATGTGGGAAATGTTTTAACCAGAAATCACCTTTGATTACGCACCAGAGAACTCACACAGGGGAGAAGCCCTTTTCCTGTTCAGAATGTGGGAAATGTTTTAACGAGAAATCACATTTGATTAACCACCAGAGAACCCACACAGGGGAGAAGCCTTTTTTCTGTTCAGAATGTGGGAAATATTTTAAAAAGAAATGGAATCTTGTTATACACCAAAGAAATCACACGTGTTCTTAATGAGGGAAATATTCATATGAAGTTATGTCATAGAAAATAGGTGTCATAGAAAATAAAATCCCTTAAGTCACTAGCATCCACCTTCCCTCCTTTTTCCTTTCACACAGAGTGCAGCACTACACAATAGCTGACAGGCTTAAGTACCGTATATATTCGTGTATAAGCCGAGATTTTCAGCCCATTTTTTAGGGCTGAAAGTCCCCCTCTCGGCTTATACGTGGGTCATATACGGGGGTCGGCGGGGGAGGGGGAGCGGGGGTGTCGGATTATACTCACCTCTCCGCTGGCGTGGTCTCTGCAGCCATGAATATGCACATATTCATGACTTTAATGAGCGGTACCATGTGACCGCTGTAGGAAGGAAGCGCTGCGGAGAGCGCCGGGAGAAGAGGAGAGGCTGCAGGGACGCGCAGCGGAGGGGGGAGTATAGCGATATTTACCTGTTCCTCGGTCCACCACCGCGCACTGCTCCCTCGCTCCTGGCTGTGAATGTTCAGGCAGAGGGCGCGATGACGTCGTTAGTGAGCGCCGCGCCCCCTGCCTGATCATTCACTGCCGAGGACCAGGAAGAGGGAGCAGTGCTGCGGTGCAGAGAGGACAGGTAAATATCTCAGGTGCCGGGGTCCTGAGCGATCGGTGACACCGGCACCTGTCCCCCAGCGACGAGAGGTGAGTATGTAATTTTTTTTTTTCATGCAGCAGCATATGGGGCATAATCTGGAACATATGTGGCATAATATGGAGCATATGGGGGCATAAGCTGTGGAACATATGGGGGCATAATCTGGAGCATATGGGGGCATAATATGGGGGCATAATATGGGGCATAAGCTGTGGAACATATGGGGGCATAATATGGGGCATAAGCTGTGGAACATATGGGGGCATAATATGGGGCATAAGCTGTGGAACATATGGGGGCATAATATGGAGCATATGGGGCATAAGCTGTGGAACATATGGGGGCATAATATGGAGCATATGGGGGCATAAGCTGTGGAACATATGGGGCATAATCTGGAGCATATGGGGCATAATCTGGAGCATATGGGGGCATAATCTGTGGATCATACGGGGGCATAATCTGGAGCATATGAGGTCATAATCTCTGAAGCATATTGGGCATAATCTGGAGCATATGGGGGCATAATCTGTGGAGCATATTGGGCATAATCTGTGCAGCATATGGGGGCATAATCTGTGGAGCATCATATGGGGGCATAATAATTTTTCACCCTAGGCTTATACACGAGTCAATAAGTTTTCCCAGTTTTTTGTGGCAAAATTAGGGGGGTCGGCTTATACATGAGTATATACGGTATCTTAGATGTGAGCCATCTTAGCTAAAATGCATGAAGTCCCAGATGACTGAAAGAATATGCCTTTTCTTAGAAAGACTGAGATTCAGAATGGACAGTGTCATGCAGCTGTAATGCAGGCTAGTGTGTGCTCCACCTGTAGGTTACAGAGGGGAGAAGGGATTACACACTACCAGAGCAGGCCTGCACTGCAGCAGCCAAAACCACCACCAGGTGGCAGCAAAAACGTCCAAAACTGAGTCAGGAATAATCAGTCAACTGAAGTATCACAGGTCTCAGCAAGTCCTCTACAGAGCAGAAACACAGGCGCCACCAAGTGGCGAGAGCGTGGTCAGGCAAGCCAAGTCAAAACCGTACGGAGGCAGCAGGACAAAAGGAGTAAGCAATATGTGTGGTCAGGAGAAAGCCAGGAGGTCAGCAACGGTCAGAAGCAGATAAGACAGAAAGCAGAAGCGAGTCCGAATACAGGCAGAGTCAAAAACCAGAGAATCAAACAGGGAACAGGGCAGACAGAGGGAAACAACAGACACAGGACAAGTCAGGGATAACAGCAGGACAAATCAAGGGTTACCAGTCAGGTTCACAAGCCGAAGGTAGCAGTATAGCTCACACTGCTAGCAGGATGTGTGAGAGCTAAATAGCCAACCTGAACCCAGAATGAGGCAGAGCAAAGTTAACCCTTGACATGATCCGCCCGGACCAAGGGCAGACAGGACTAAACCCTGGAACGGATCATGACCGTACCCTCTTCTCAAGGGGGGGCCACCGGACCCCCAGACTTCCCAGGATAACGTGCGTGAAATGCCCGAACCAATCGATCAGCATGTACCGATCGCGCCGGGACCCAAAATCGATCCTCAGGACCATAACCCTTCCAATGGACCAAATACTGAAGTGAACTACGGACCCTACGCGAATCCACAATCCGTTCCACTTCAAACTCGGTCTGACCATCCACAGAGACAGGAGGCGGAGGGATGGAGGCCCTGTGGAAGATGGTACAAATGACAAGAAGGGATTTATGAAACACTTTGGGGATCCGGAGTGACGGAGGAAGGCGTAACCGAAAGGCAACAGGATTGACCACCTCCATGATCTCGTAAGGACCAATAAATCTGGGACCTAACTTAGCAGAGGGAACCTTTAGATGAATATTCTTGGTGGACAACCATACTTTATCTCCCACCAGGAACATAGGTCCTACAGACCGTCGCTTATCCGCAAAAAAATTATGTTTGCTCTGAGCCTCCCCAATGTTCTTTTGGACCTCCCTCCACACCTCCCCCAATCTTTGTACTGCAGTATCAGCCCCTGGACATCCTGAATCCAGCCTAGAAAATTCGCCAAAATGGGGGTGAAAACCATAGTTACAAAAGAATGGAGAGGTGCCAGTGGACTGGTTAATCCGATTATTGAATGCAAATTCAGCCACGGGCAATGAAGAACACCAATCATCCTGCTGAGACGTAGCAAGACACCTCAAAATCTGTTCGAGTGACTGATTGGTCCTCTCCGTCTGCCCATTGGTCTCAGGATGGTAAGCAGAGGAGAAGGTTAAGCAAATACCCAGTCTTTTACAAAATGCCCTCCAAAATTTGGACACAAATTGTACCCCTCTATCAGAAACCACACTCAAAGGCACGCCATGCAGTCGTACAACGTGCTCAACAAACAACCTAGACAGTGTCTCAGCATTAGGCAATCCTGCCAGAGGTACAAAATGCGCCTGTTTACTGAATCTGTCAACCACTACCCAGATTACAGTTTTGCCATTAGAAGGAGGGAGATCAGTGATGAAGTCCATGGACAAATGAGTCCAAGGTCTATCTGGAATTGGCAATGGCACCAATTCCCCGGCCGGCCGGTTATGTGAGCTCTTAGCACGGGCACAGGTATCACAAGCGGACACAAACATAGTGATATCAGAGTTCATGGAGGACCACCAAAATAGCCTAGCAATGGCTTTCCGAGTGGCTGAGATCCCCGGGTGTCCACTGAGAGCAGAATCATGGAATTCCCGGAGAACGCTCAACCTGTATTTAACGGGAACAAAGAGAAAGGAGCAAGAGACTGAGCCTTCTGAATTTCCTGTTCCAATTCAGAGGATACCCCGCAACAACCACCCCGTGCTGAAGAATGGAGGAAGGAGGTTCAGGGGGTGATATTGAATCAAAACTGCGAGATAAGGCATCAGCCTTGACATTCTTGGAACCAGGCCGAAAAGTGATTGAAAAATGAAAACGAGAAAAAAAAGCGACCACCCAGCCTGTCTAGGTGTCAACCGTTTAGCAGATTCAAGATAAGACAAGTTTTTGTGATCCGTGATAACCGTGATCCGATGAACCACCCCTCCAAAAAATGCCTCCATTCTTCAAAAGCCAATTTTATGGCCAATAACTCCCGGTTACCCACATCATAGTTCCTCTCTGCAGAAGAGAACTTCCGCGAGAAAAAGGCACATGGTCTTAAATTAGTCAAGGTAATGGGTCCCTGTGACAACACAGCCCCCACTCCCACCTCAGATGCGTCCACCTCTACAATGAATGGTTCAGATGGATCGGGCTGAACCAATACAGGAGCAGACATAAAACATTTCTTTAGTGTAACAAATGCTTCAACTGCTAAGGTTGACCAAACTTTGAGATCAGCCCCCGTGCGAGTGAGGTCGGTGAGTGGTTTGACCACCTGAGAAAACCCCTTGATGAATTTTCGATAATAATTGGCGAAACCCAGAAAACGCTGCAACCCCTTGAGGTATCTGGTTGCACCCAATCAACAATGGCCTGTACCTTTCCGGGATCCATCCGAAACCCATTGGCCGAAAGGATGATCCCCAGAAAGGAAAGCTCCTGGACACAAAATAAACATTTCTCGGGTTTAGCAAACAGAGAATTACCCCGTAACCTGTGAAGAACAGCACGTAGATGACCAATGTGGGATTCCTTGTCAGGCGAGAAAACAAGGATATCATCCAAGTATACAACCATAAAGCGCCCGATAAAATCAGAGAAAACATCATTCATGAAGTTCTGAAATACTGCGGGCGCGTTCGTGAGACCAAAGGGCATGACCAAATTTTCAAACAGACCTTCAGAGGTGAGAAATGCCGTTTTCCACTCATCCCCTTCCTGAATACGGATAAGGTTATATACTCCCCTGAGATCAAGTTTGGAAAACCACTTAGCCCCATACACTTGGTTATAAAGATCAGGAATGAGTGGGAGAGGGTAGGTATTTCTCACCGTAATTTTATTTAGTTCTCGGAAATCGAGGCACGGGCATAAACCACCATCTTTTATCTTAACAAAAAAGAATCCCGCGGCCACAGGTGAGACAGAGGGACGGATGTGACCTTTGCGTAGGCTATCAGAGATATAGTTTTTCATAGCAGTACGTTCCGGGCCAGAAAGATTGTACAAACAGGCTTTGGGCAATTTAGAACCAGGAATAAGATTAATTGCACAATCATAAGGACGGTGAGGTGGCAAAACCTCAGCCTCTTTTTCAGAGAACACGTCCCCAAAGTCCTTCAGGTACTCCGGAATACCCTCCGGACTAATGGCAGACACAAAAACAGCAGAAAGACAACCATTTGAACAATTCGGACCCCATTTAACAATATCACGAGATCCCCAGTCAATAACAGGATTATGCCTCTGCAACCAGGGGAACCCCAACACCAGTCCTGCAGGAAGATTATTCATAACATAACATGAAATTCGTTCCTGATGTAAGGAACCCACCTTGAGGAGGAACTCCTCAGAGACAAACTTAATGACATTTTGAGCCAACGGTGTCTTATCAATTGCAACGATATAGATGGGAGTCTCTAGCCTGATTGTCCCTAACTTTAACTTGGACACCATACTAGAGTTAATGAAATTCATGGAAGATCCACAGTCCACAAATGCTGAAGTGGAAGCACTACCACCTCCATAACACAGTTCCACCTCTAACAAAATTTTCTGAAAAGATGAAAATGGTACCTGAGAGTCTGGATGACCTCCTAGATCATCACCCAGACTCGGCAGCTTCTTATTTGATGGACAAGAGGGGCAGTCCATCTTCCAATGTCCCGGATCTCCACAATAAAAACATAATTTCTCATCTCGTCGCCGTCTCCTCTCTTTCTCCTTGAAATTAATGGTACCAACTTCCATAGTCTCCTTGAATGATACCACCTCAGACTTGGCAGGCAATACGGGAATCTCATGCTGGATAATTCCTCTCTCCCGTAACCTCCGGTCCATACGAATGGCCTGGGTCATGGCCTCTTCCAGGGAACTGGGCGGCATATGAAGGGCCAGCGCATCCTTGAGATGATCCGATAATCCTCTCTCAAACAGGCGTCTTAGAGCAGAGTCATTCCAGGACACCTCAACAGACCACCTCCTGAACTGAGAACAATACTGTTCAGCAGTGAGTTCATTCTGAGAGATACCCATGATCATGTCCTCTGCTACCCTGACCCGGTCTGGTTCATCATAAATCAGTCCCAAAGCCTCAAAGAATCTGTCCACAGATACACGTTCAGGGGCAGAAGCAGGTAGAGAAAGCCCACGACTGAGGTCCCTCCGCAATAAGGAAATGATTATCCCCACCCGCTGACTCTCATCACCAGAAGATAGGGGTCTAAGTGAAAACCATAGTTTGCAACTCTCCCTGAAAGTACTGAATTTCTCCCTCTTCCCAGAGAAGGTATCTGGGAGCTTTACTGTAGGTTCAGAAGAGTGCAAAGAAACATCGACAGTGTTAGAATGCTTACAGTCAGTCTGCAACGATATTACTTTGTTAGAAAGCTCCCTCTGTTGCACAAATAGGTCTTGCATAATCAATGCCAAACTATTCATGTGATCTGCCAAGGTATGGAGCGGATCCATAGCAAACAGAGCAGAGAAAAAAAATGCAGAAATCCCTTTATATGTAGAAGTGAGCTATAGTGTCATGCAGCTGTAATGCAGGCTAGTGTGTGCTCCACCTGTAGGTTACAGAGGGGAGAAGGGATTACACACTACCAGAGTAGGCCTGCACTGCAGCAGCCAAAACCACCACCAGTTGGCAGCAAAAACATCCAAAACTGAGTCAGGAATAATCAGTCAACTGAAGTATCACAGGTCTCAGCAAGTCCTCTACAGAGCAGAAACACAGGCGCCACCAAGTGGCGAGAGCGTGGTCAGGCAAGCCAAGTCAAAACCGTACGGAGGCAGCAGGACAAAAGGAATAAGCAATATGCGTGGTCAGGAGAAAGCCAGGAGGTCAGCAACGGTCAGAAGCAGATAAGACAAAGACAGAAAGCAGAAGCGAGTCCGAATACAGGCCGAGTCAAAAACCAGAGAATCAAACAGGGAAATGCAGGGAACAGGGCAGACAGAGGGAAACAACAGACAAGGGACAAGTCAGGGATAACAGCAGGACAAATCAAGGGTTACCAGTCAGGTTCACAAGCCGAAGGTAGCAGTATAGCTCACACTGCTAGCAGGATGTGTGAGAGCTAAATAGCCAACCTGAACCCAGAATGAGGCAGAGCAAAGTTAACCCTTGACATGATCCGCCCGGACCAAGGGCAGACAGGACTAAACCCTGGAACGGATCATGACAGACAGGTAATTAGACAAAAGGTCCTTTTAGACAACAATAGAGATATGTGTTGACGCATAGACACAGAAGTGGAGCAATCCTTTTGTCCACAGGAAATACATTATCCTTTCAAGGGAAAAAAATAAATTTACACTAGACACCTTTGTCCCTGTAAGGGAAGTGTTGCACCTGCTACAGAAATGTGTGTCCAAAAGAAAACATGGAATATTGGAATTTGGAAAAAAAAAAAGTGGAATATTGGGATTTGTATAAATCCAGAAATAATGAGACATCTATTTTCAGCATTGGGGCTAATGAGGAAAGAAGATCCATATTTTTTCATTACTGTAATAACTGTAACCCCTGCCTATGAGTCCCAAATTCACAGTGACTAGGTAACTGATAACAGCTATGCAATGTTAAATATCTAGTGTTACATAGTTATATACAGCAGCGCTAATGTGGACAAGGGTCTTAGCAACTGAATAAAGACAATAGCCACCCACTGGTCATTAGACACAAAAGATAATAAAAATGTATATTCGCGCTTAGCCCTCAAGTCCTAATGGGATATGGTGTTCCTTATGGGATCCCTGCTAGCAGCAAAAAAAAAAAAGTGATAGAGCAATTAAATCAAGAAAGCAGGATGAGAAACAGGACGTGCTGTAATCGAGAGAAACCCACAAATAAATCACAATACCAAGCTCAATTTCCATTAACCTGTGCAACAAGAGCTATCGGGCATTTTGGGTTAAAACAAATGTTAGTTCCAGTTGATGTCCATACGTAAACATAGAGAGACCACCTGTAAAGTCCACTTGTGCCTGCTCAAATATGTGAAGTTTTTCACAGAAGTTGGGACTATAAAATTCTGAATTGCTGAGGACAGCCCACAACCCAGCCCATGTGAGGTCATCATAGGGGAGTGTGTGGGCGCAGAACTTAGGCGCTGATAAAAGATCAAGCTGAATTATGATCTGTATTCTTGTAGAGATACACATCATGTATGCAGGAATCCCGTTTACTAAATGGCCCCAAACGAAGCGCTCTTCGGCTAAGTTGTCTTGTCTCTGCGAGTGGCATAGTAAGTTTTCTTGTTAATTCCTTTTATTTTCTGTAACTGTATATCCTTATAAACACTGCCTCCCTTTGAATTAAATATTAAATTTAATAGTTCTGTTCCTTTTCTGTAACTGAGCCTCAAAGCCATACGCTACCTAGCAGGTGTCCAGTAAGCCTGTAAAAAGTACTAGTGGTGGCAGCGAGTAATCTGTGGTTATTGTGGAGTTAGCGGTGATTGTATGGTGGTATAAACACATATTCTATGTGTTGTAATCCGGAGGTGTATATAACAGAATCATAGAATGTTAGAGTTGGAAGGGACGTCAAGGGTCATTGTGTCCAACCCACTGCTCAATGCAGGATTAGCTAAGCCATTTCAGGCAGATTTTTGTTCAGTCTCTATTTGAAGACTTCCATTGAAGGAGAACTCTCCACCTCTCATGGCAGCCTGTTCCACTTATTGATTACCCTCACTGTCAAAAAGTTTTTTCGAATATATAAGCTGTATCTTCTCCTTTTCAGTTTCATTCCATTGCTTCTTGTGTTTCCATGTGCAAATGAGAATGTTGATCTCTCTACACTGTGACATCCCTTCAGACATTTGTAGACAGCTATTGTCACCTCTTAGTCTTCTTTTTTGGAAGCTAAACATTCCAAGATCCTTTCACTGTTCCTCGCAGCATATAATTTGCAGTCCGCTTACCATCCTGGTAGCTCTTCTCTGAACTTGCTTCAGTTTTTCCATGTCTTTTTTTAAAATGTGGTGCCTAGAACTAGACACAGTATTCCAGATGAGGCCTGACCAAGGAAGAGTAGAGGGAGATTTTTACTTCACGTGATCTTCTCTTAATACATCCTAGAACTGTGTTTGCCTTTTTTTTGCTGCTGCATCACACTGTTGACTGATGTGCAGTCTGTGATCTATTATTAAACCCAAGTTTTTTTCACACATGCTGTTGATTAGTTCTTTTTCTCCCATTCTATAGATGTAATATTCGTTTTTCCTGGCCAGATGTAGAATCTTGCATTTCTCCCTGTTAAATACCATTCTATTAGTCGCTGCCCATTGTTCAAGCTTATGTAGAATTAAGAAGGATCTTTGTCCTCTCCTGTTGCTAGCTATCCCTCCTAGCTTTGCATCGTTTAACCCCTTCCCGACCCATGACGCCTACGTTGGCGTCATGAAAACCTGTGCCATCCCGACCCATGACGCCAACGTAGGCGTCATGCTATAAATCATGTTACTGCGGGTCGGGGGTCCGGGGTCACTGAAAGGTCACCCGACCCGCAGTAACAGGACCCTTACTGCATCACCACAGGGGGGTTGGCTTAACCCCCACGTGGCCACGATCGCTCTGATTGGCTGTTAAAAGTGAAACAGCCAATCAGAGCGATTTGTAATATTTCACCAATGAAACTGGTGAAATACTACAATCCAGCCATGGCCAATGCTGCAATAGCATCTGCCATGGCTGGAGAACGCGATCAGACCCCCCCCACACCGAGTCACGGCGGTGATCGGCCGCCGCCATCGAAAGATGGCAGCGATCGGTCACCGCCGTCACTGTCTGCTCCCCTGCTCCTGTGATCTGCTGCCCCCACCTTCCGGTCCCCCCCCTCACCATCCGACCCCCCCCTACTCACCTCTCCCGGTCCACCGACGTCCCTGGATCCGTCCCGGCGGCTGCCCGGGATTCTTCATGGGCGCCGCCATCTTGGAAAATGGCGGGCGCATGCGCAGTGCGCCCGCCGGCCGGCGCATGCGCAGTGCGCCCTCCATTGTACAAAAATTTATTTTGATCACTGTGATAAACTGTCACAGTGATCAAATAAAAAAAAAGTAAATGAACCCCCCCCTGTCATAGGTAGGGACAAATAATAAAATAAAGAAATTTTTTTTTTTTTCCCTAGCGGATTTTGCTGCTGATCCGCAGCTGATTTTGAGGCGGATCCGCGGCGGATATCGCTGCTGATCCGCAGCGGATTTCGCTGCTGATCCGCGGCGGAATTCGCTGCTGATCCGCGGCGGATATCGCTGCGCATCCGCGGCTGATTTCGCTGCTGATCCGCGGCGGATTTCGCTGCTGATCCGCTGCGGATTCCGCTGCGGATTTCGCTGCGGATCCGCTGCGGATTTCGCTGCTTATCCGCGACTGATTTCGCTGCTGATTCGCTGCTGATCCGCGGCTGATTTCGCTGCTGATCCGCGGCTGATTTCGCTGCTGATTCGCTGCTGATTTCGCTGCTGATCCGCGGCTGATTTCGCTGCTGATCCGCGGCTGATTTCGCTGCTGATTCGCTGCTGATTTCGCTGCTGATCCGCGGCTGATTTCGCTGCTGATCCGCGGCGGATTTTGCTGCTGATCCGCGACTGATTTTGCTGCTGATTCGCTGCGGATCCGCGGCGGATTTCGCTGCGGATCCGCGGCGGATTTCGCTGCTGATCCGCGGCTGATTTCGCTGCTGATCCGCGGCTGATTTCGCTGCTGATCCGCGGCGGATTTCGTTGCTGATCCGCGGCGGATTTCGCTGCTGATCCGCGGCGGATTTCGCTGCTGATCCGCGACTGATTTCGCTGCGGATCCGCGACTGATTTCGCTGCGGATCCGCGACTGATTTCGCTGCGGATCCGCGGCGGATTTCGCTGCTGATCCGCGGCGGATTTCGCTGCTGATCCGCGGCGGATTTCGCTGCGGATCCGCGGCTGATTTTGCTGCTGATCCGCGGCGGATTTTGCTGCTGATCCGCGACTGATTTTGCTGCGGATCCGCGGCTGATTATCTGCTGATTCATCTGCGCTAGCGGGTATGGCATAACGCGATCGCGTTATGCTATACCGTTACCAGCCGGTCAACGCTACGTGTTGAACGGGCTGGTAAAACGCAATATGAACCCAGCCTTAGGGTTAGAACTAGGGTTAGGGTTAGCATTAGGGTTAAGGTTAGAATTACGGTTAGGGTTGGAATTTGGGTTAGGGTTGGAATTAGGGTTAGGGTTGGAATTAGGGTTAGGGTTGGAATTAGGGTTAGGCTTGTAGTTAGGTTTATGGTTAGAGTTGGGATTAGGGTTAGGGGTGTGTTGGGGTTAGGGTTATGATTAGGGTTTGTATTAGGGTTAGGTGTGTGTAGGGGTTAGGGTTGGGGTTAGGGGTGTGTTGGGGTTAGGGTTGGAGTTAGAATTGAGGGGTTTCCACTATTTAGGCACATCAGGGGGTCTCCATACGCGACATGGCGCCACCATTGATTCCTGCAAATTTTGCGTTCAAAAAGTCAAACAGTGCTCCCTTTATTCCAAGCCCCGACATATGCCCAAACAGTGGTTTATCCCCACATATGAGGTATCAGCGTACTCGGGAAAAATTGCACAACAACTTTGGGGGTTCTAATTTCTCCTGTTAACATTGGGAAAAAAAATTGGGACTAAAAATTATTTTTGTGGAAAAAAAATGATTTTATATTTTCACGGCTCTGCGTTATAAACTTCTGTGAAGGACTTGGAGATTCAAAGTGCTTATCACACATCTATAGGAGTTCCTTGGGGGATCTAGTTTCCAAAATGGGGTCACTTGTGGGAGTTTCTACTGTTTAGGCACATCAGGGACTCTGCAAACGTAACATGACGCCCGAAGACCATTCCATCAAGTGGGCATTTCAAAATGTCACTACTTCCCATCCGAGCCCCGACGTGTGCCCATACAGTAGTTTTCTCCCACATATGGGATATCAGCATACTCAGGACAAATTGGACAACAACTTTTGGAGTCTAATTTTTCATGTTACCCTTGGGAAAATAAAAAAATTGGGGACTAAAAGATCCTGATTGTGGAAAAAATGATTTTTTTATTTTCATGCCCGGGCGTTATAAACTTCTGTGTAGCCCTTGGGGGTTCAAAGTGCTCACCACACATCTAGATAAGTTCTTTGCGGGGTCTAGTTTCCAAAATGGGGTCACTTGTGGGGAGTTTCTACTGTTTAGGCACATCAGGGGCTCTGCAAACGCAACAAGATGCCCGCAGACCATTCCATCAAGTCGGCATTTCAAAGCGTCACTACATCCCTTCCGAGCCCTGACGTGTGCCCAAACAGTGGTTCCCCCACATATGGGGTACTAGCGTACTCAGGAGAAACTGGACAACAACTTTTGGGGTCCAATTTCTCCTGTAACCATTGTGAAAATAAAAAATAGTGGGCTAAAAAATCATTTTTTGAGAAAAAAAAATGATTTTTTATTTTCACGGTTCTGCGTTATAAACTTCTGTGAAGCACCTGGGGGTTCAAAGTGCTCACTATGCATCTAGATAAGTTCCTTAGAGGGTCTAGTTTCCAAAATGGGGTCACTTGTGGGGGAGCTCCAATGTTTAGGCACACAGGGACTCTCCAAATGCGACATAGCAACCGCTAAATATTCCAGCATATTTTCCATTCAAAAAGTCAAATGGCGCTCCTTCCCTTCTGAGCCCTGCCGTGCGCCCAAACAGTGGTTTATGACCACATATGAGGTATCTGTGTACTCAGGAGAAATTGCCCAACAAATTTTAGGATCCAATTTATACTGTTGCCCATGTGAAAATGAAAATAACTGAGGCTAAAAGAAAATTTTTGTGAAAAAAAAGTACTTTCTTTTATTACGGATCAATTTGTGAAGCACCTGGGGGTTCAAAGTGCTCACTATGCATCTAGATAAGTTCCTTAGGGGTCTAGTTTCCAAAATGGGGTCACTTGTGGGGGAGCTCCAATGTTTAGGCACACAGGGACTCTCCAAATGCGACATGGCAACCGCTAAATATTCCAGCATATTTTCTATTCAAAAAGTCAAATGGCGCTCCTTCCCTTCTGAGCCCTGCCGTGCGCCCAAACAGTGGTTTATGACCACATATGAGGTATCTGTGTACTCAAGAGAAATTGCCCAACAAAATTTTAGGATCCAATTTATACTGTTGCCCATGTGAAAATGAAAATAACTGAGGCTAAAAGAAAATTTTGTGAAAAAAAAGTACTTTCTTTTATTTACGGATCAATTTGTGAAGCACCTGGGGGTTCAAAATGATCACTATGCATCTAGATAAGTTCCTTAGGGGGTCTAGTTTCCAAAATGGGGTCACTTGTGGGGGAGCTCCAATGTTTAGGCACACAGGGACTCTCCAAATGCGACATGGCAACCGCTAAATATTCCAGCATATTTTCTATTCAAAAAGTCAAATGCGCTCCTTCCCTTCTGAGCCCTGCCGTGCGCCCAAACAGTGGTTTATGACCACATATGAGGTATCTGTGTACTCAGGAGAAATTGCCCAACAAATTTTAGGATCCAATTTATACTGTTGCCCATGTGAAAATGAAAATAACTGAGGCTAAAAGAAAATTTTTGTGAAAAAAAGTACTTTCTTTTATTTACGGATCAATTTGTGAAGCACCTGGGGTTCAAAGTGCTCACTATGCATCTAGATAAGTTCCTTAGGGGGTCTAGTTTCCAAAATGGGGTCACTTGTGGGGGAGCTCCAATGTTTAGGCACACAGGGACTCTCCAAATGCGACATGGCAACCGCTAAATATTCCAGCATATTTTCCATTCAAAAAGTCAAATGGCGCTCCTTCCCTTCTGAGCCCTGCCGTGCGCCCATACAGTGGTTTATGACCACATATGAGGTATCTGTGTATTCAGGAGAAATTGCCCAACAAATTTTAGGATCCAATTTATACTGTTGCCCATGTGAAAATGAAAAAACAGGCTAAAAGAAATTTTTTGTGAAAAAAAAGTACTTTCTTTTTTTTACAGATCAATTTGTGAAGCATCTGGGGGTTCAAAGTGATCACTATGCATCTAGATAAGTTCCTTAGGGGGTCTAGTTTCCAAAATGGGTCACTTGTGGGGGAGCTCCAATGTTTAGGCACACAGGGACTCTCCAAATGTGACATGGCAACCGCTAAATATTCCAGCATATTTTCCATTCAAAAAGTCAAATGGTGCTCCTTCCTTCTGAGCCTGCCGTGCGCCCATACAGTGGTTTATGACCACATATGAGGTATCTGTGTACTCAGGAGAAATTGCCCAACAAATTTTAGGATCCATTTTATCCTGATGCCCATGTAAAAATGAAAAAATTGATGCTAAAAGAAAATTTTTGTTGGAAAAATTAAAATGTCCATTTTTTCCTTCCACGTTGCTTTAGTTCCTGTGAAGCACCTGAAGGGTTAATAATCTTCTTGAATGTAGTTTGAGTAGCTTGAGTGGTGCAGTTTTTATAAAGGTGTCACTTTTGGGTATTTTCTGCCATATAGAGCCCTCAAAGTGACTTCAAATGTGAGGTGGTCCCTAAAAAAAAATGGTTTTGTAAATTTTGCTGTAAAAATGAGAAATCCTGGTCAACTTTTAACCCTTATAACTTCCTAACAAAAAAAAATGTTGGTCCCAAAATTGTGCTAGATGTAAAGTAGACATGTGGGAAATGTTATTTATTAACTATTTTGTGCCACATAACTCTCTGGTTTAACAGAATAAAAAATTAAAAATTTGAAAATTACAAAATTTCAGAATTTTCGCCAAATTTCCATTTTTTTCACAAATAAACGCAAAAATTATCGACCTAAATTTACCACTAACATGAAGCCCAATATGTCACGAAAAAAAACAATCTCAGAATCGCTAGGATCCGTTGAAGCGTTCCTGAGTTATTACCTCATAAAGGGACACTGGTCAGAATTGCACAAAATGGCAAGGTCTTTAAGGTCAAAATAGGCTGGGTCATGAAGGGGTTAACTTAAGTTGACTTACCTAGATCATTTATAAAAAATGTTAAACACTGGGGCCAGAGCAGAGCCTTATGGTACTCCACTTGAAATACTTTTCCATTTGGATGTGCAACCATTATTACCACTCTTTGCGTACGATCACTGAGCCAGTTTTAAAGCCACCTAACTAATAAAGCGCTGCGGAATATGTTGGCGCTATATAAATAAAGATTAGAAAGGTCAGGCATATTTTAAAGAGGGATCGTAAAAATTTACTGGAGGTATAGGAAAATACATACTGACAGATACAAAAAACATTTAATAATACCAAGTGTAAGAGGTTGTTCTAAGGTTTTGGCTAACAGGAATGCTTATCCTCTTCTAATAAAAGAGTGATGAGTAAATGTATAACACAGACGACTAATAACAAATAAAAGTTGAATAGTGGCCTTTGTTATAGGTAATACCATACAGGAACACTAGATGGCGTCAAATCATCATCTATGACAGTGATGGCGAACCTTTTGGAGACCGAGTGCCCAAACTGCAATCTAAAACCCACTTATCTATAGCAAAGTGCCAAAGCGGCAATTTAACCGGAATACTGAGGTTTTACATTAGGAAAACAACTCCATACTGTATAATGACCACACATGATGCTCCATACTGTATAATGGCCACACATGATGCTCCATACTGAATAATGGCCACACATGATGGTGATTACTGAATAATGGCCACACATGATGATGCATACTGTATAATGGCCACACATGATGCTTCATACTGAATAATGGCCACATGTGATGCTCCGTACTGTATAATGGCCACATATGATGCTCCATACTGTATAATGGCCACACGTAATGCTCCATACTGTATAATGACCACACATGATGCTCCATACTGTATAATGACCACACGTAATGCTCCATACTGTATAATGACCACACATAATGCTCCATACTGTATAATGGCCACACATGATGCTCCATACTGTATAATGGCCACATATGATGATGCATACTGTATAATGGCCACACATGATGCTCCATACTGTATAATGGCCACACATGATGCTGCATACTGTATAATGGCCACACATGATGCTTCATACTGAATAATGGCCACACATGATGTTCCGTACTGTATAATGGCCACAATGATGCTCCATACTGTATAATGGCCACACATGTGATGCTCCGTACTGTAAATGGCCACATATGATGCTCCCATACTGTATAATGGCCACACATGACGCTCCATACTGTATAATGGCCACATATTATGCTCCATACTGAATAATGGCCACATATGATGCTCCATACTGTATAATGGCCACACGTAATGCTCCATACTGTATAATGACCACACGTAATGCTCCATACTGTATAATGACCACACATGATGCTCCATACTGTATAATGGCCACACGTAATGCTCCATACTGTATAATGACCACACATGATGCTCCATACTGTATAATGACCACACGTAATGCTCCATACTGTATAATGACCACACATGATGCTCCATACTGTAAATGACCACACGTAATGCTCCATACTGTATAATGACCACACATGATGCTCCATACTGTATAATGGCCACACATGATGCTCCATACTGTATAATGGCCACACATGATGCTCCATACTGTATAATGGCCACACATGATGCTCCATACTGTATAATGGCCACATATTATGCTCCATACTGAATAATGGCCACATATGATGCTCCATACTGTATAAT
>JARQOD010000003.1:20210384-20470283 GCA_033576555.1 Oophaga sylvatica
GCAGCGCCATTTGACTTTTTGAATGGAAAATATGCTGGAATATTTAGCGGTTGCCATGTCGCATTTGGAGAGTCCCTGTGTGCCTAAACATTGGAGCTCCCCCACAAGTGACCCCATTTTGGAAACTAGACCCCCTAAGGAACTTATCTAGATGCATAGTGAGCACTTTGAACCCCCAGGTGCTTCACAAATTGATCCGTAAAAAAAAGAAAGTACTTTTTTTTCACAAAAATTTTCTTTTAGCCTCAGTTTTTTTCATTTTCACATGGGCAACAGTATAAATTGGATCCTAAAATTTGTTGGGCAATTTCTCCTGAGTACACAGATACCTCATATGTGGTCATAAACCACTGTTTGGGCGCACGGCAGGGCTCAGAAGGGAAGGAGCGCCATTTGACTTTTTGAATGGAAAATATGCTGGAATATTTAGCGGTTGCCATGTCACATTTGGAGAGTCCCTGTGTGCCTAAACATTGGAGCTCCCCCACAAGTGACCCCATTTTGGAAACTAGACCCCCTAAGGAACTTATCTAGATGCATAGTGATCATTTTGAACCCCCAGGTGCTTCACAAATTGATCTGTAAAAAAAAGAAAGTACTTTTTTTTCACAAAAATTTTCTTTTAGCCTCAGTTTTTTCATTTTCACATGGGCAACAGTATAAATTGGATCCTAAAATTTGTTGGGCAATTTCTCCTGAGTACACAGATACCTCATATGTGGTCATAAACCACTGTTTGGGCGCATGGCAGGGCTCAGAAGGGAAGCAGCGCCATTTGACTTTTTGAATGGAAAATATGCTGGAATATTTAGCGGTTGCCATGTCGCATTTGGAGAGTCCCTGTGTGCATAAACATTGGAGCTCCCCCACAAGTGACCCCATTTTGGAAACTAGACCCCCTAAGGAACTTATCTAGATGCATAGTGATCATTTTGAACCCCAGGTGCTTCACAAATTGATCTGTAAAAAAAAGAAAGTACTTTTTTTTCACAAAAATTTTCTTTTAGCCTCAGTTTTTTCATTTTCACATGGGCAACAGTATAAATTGGATCCTAAAATTTGTTGGGCAATTTCTCCTGAGTACACAGATACCTCATATGTGGTCATAAACCACTGTTTGGGCGCATGGCAGGGCTCAGAAGGGAAGCAGCGCCATTTGACTTTTTGAATGGAAAATATGCTGGAATATTTAGCGGTTGCCATGTCGCATTTGGAGAGTCCCTGTGTGCCTAAACATTGGAGCTCCCCCACAAGTGACCCCATTTTGGAAACTAGACCCCCTAAGGAACTTATCTAGATGCATAGTGAGCACTTTGAACCCCAGGTGCTTCACAAATTGATCCGTAAAAAAAAGAAAGTACTTTTTTTTCACAAAAATTTTCTTTTAGCCTCAGTTTTTTTCATTTTCACATGGGCAACAGTATAAATTGGATTCTAAAATTTGTTGGGCAATTTCTCCTGAGTACACAGATACCTCATTTGTGATCATAAACCACTGTTTGGGCGCACGGCAGGGCTCAGAAGGGAAGGAGCGCCATTTGACTTTTTGAATAGAAAATATGCTGGAATATTTAGCGGTTGCATGTCGCATTTGGAGAGTTCCTGTGTGCCTAAACATTGGAGCTCCCCCACAAGTGACCCCATTTTGGAAACTAGACGCCCTAAGGAACTTATCTAGATGCATAGTGAGCACTTTGAACCCCCCAGGTGCTTTACAGAAGTTTATAACGCAGAGCCGTGAAAATAAAATATCATTTTTTTTTCTCAAAAAAATGATTTTTTAGCCCACTATTTTTTATTTTCACAATGGTTACAGGAGAAATTGGACCCCGAAAGTTGTTGTCCAGTTTGTCCTGAGTACGGTAGTACCCCATATGTGGGGGGGAACCACTGTTTGGGCACACGTCAGGGCTCGGAAGGGATGTAGTGACGCTTTGAAATGCCAACTTGATGGAATGGTCTGCGGGCATCTTGTTACGTTTGCAGAGCCCCTGATGCGCCTAAACAGTAGAAACTCCCCACAAGTGACCCCATTTTGGAAACTAGACACCGCAAAGAACTTATCTAGATGTGTGGTGAGCACTTTGAACCCCCAAGGGCTACACAGAAGTTTATAACGCCCGGGCATGAAAATAAAAAAATCATATTTTTTCCACAATCAGGATCTTTTAGTCCCCAATTTTTTTATTTTCGCAAGGGTAACATGAGAAATTAGACCCCAAAAGTTGTTGTCCAATTTGTCCTGAGTATGCTGATATCCCATATGTGGGAGAAAACTACTGTATTGGCACAGTCGGGGCTCGGATGGGAAGTAGTGACCTTTTGAAATGCCCACTTGATGGAATGGTCTTCGGGCGTCATGTTACGTTTGCAGAGTCACTGATGTGCCTAAACAGTAGAAACTCCCCACAAGTGACCCCATTTTGGAAACTAGATCCCCCAAGGAACTCCTCTAGATGTGTGGTGAGCACTTTGAATCTCCAAGTCCTTCACAGAAGTTTATAACGCAGAGCCGTGAAAATATAAAATCATTTTTTTTCCACAAAAATAATTTTTAGTCCCCAATTTTTTTTCCCAATGTTAACAGGAGAAATTAGAACCCCCAAAGTTGTTGTGCAATTTTTCCCGAGTACGCTGATACCTCATATGTGGGGATAAACCACTGTTTGGGCATACGTCGGGGCTTGGAATAAAGGGAGCACTGTTTGACTTTTGAACGCAAAATTTGCAGGAATCAATGGTGGCGCCATGTCGCGTATGGAGACCCCCTGATGTGCCTAAATAGTGGAAACCCCTCAATTCTAACTCCAACCCTAACCCCAACACACCCCTAACGCCTACACACACCTAACCCTAATACAAACCCTAATCATAACCCTAACCCCAACACACCCCCTAACCCTAATCCCAACTCTAACCATAAACCTAACTACAAGCCTAACCCTAATTCCAAACCTAACCCTAATTCCAACCCTAACCCAAATTCCAACCCTAACCGTAATTCTAACTTTAGCCCTAATGCTAACCCTAACCCTAGTTCTAACCCTAAGGCTGGGTTCATATTGCGTTTTACCAGCCCGTTCAACACGTAGCGTTGACCGGCTGGTAACGGTATAGCATAACGCGATCGCGTTATGCTATACCCGCTAGCGCAGATGAATCAGCAGATAATCAGCCGCGGATCAGCAGCAAAATCAGTCGCGGATCAGCAGCAAAATCTGCCGCGGATCAGCAGCGAAATCCGCCGCGGATCAGCAGCGAAATCCGCCGCGGATCAGCAGCGAAATCCGCCGCGGATCAGCAGCGAAATCAGCCGCGGATCCGCAGCGAAATCCGCCGCGTATCAGCAGCGAAATCCGCGCGGATCAGCAGCGAAATCCGCCGCGGATCCGCAGCGAAATCAGTCGCGGATCCGCAGCGAAATCAGTCGCGGATCCGCAGCGAAATCCGCCGCCGATCAGCAGCGAAATCCGCCGCCGATCAGCAGCGAAATCCGCCGCCGATCAGCAGCGAAATCCGCCGCCGATCAGCAGCGAAATCCGCCGCCGATCAGCAGCGAAATCCGCCGCCGATCAGCAGCGAAATCCGCAGCCGATCAGCAGCGAAATCCGCCGCGGATCAGCAGCGAAATCCGCCGTCGATCAGCAGCGAAATCCGCCGCCGATCAGCAGCGAAATCCGCCGCCGATCCGCAGCGAAATCCGCCGCCGATCAGCAGCGAAATCCGCCGCCGATCAGCAGCGAAATCCGCCGCCGATCAGCAGCGAAATCCGCCGCGGATCTGCAGCGAAGTCCGCCGCGGTTCAGCAGCGATGTCCGCCGCGGATCAGCAGCGAAGTCCGCCGCGGATCAGCAGCGAAGTCCGCCGCGGATCAGCAGCGAAATCCGCCGCGGATCAGCAGCGAAATCCGCCGCCGAACAGCAGCGAAATCCGCCGCCGATCAGCAGCGAAATCCGCCGCCGATCAGCAGCGAAATCCGCCGCCGATCAGCAGCGGATCAGCAGCGAAATCCGCCGCCGATCAGCAGCGAAATCCGCAGCGGATCCGCAGCGAAATCCGCCGCGGATCAGCAGCGAAGTCCGCCGCTGATCAGCAGCGAAGTCCGCCGCGGATCAGCAGCGAAGTCCGCCGCGGATCAGCAGCGAAATCCGCCGCGGATCAGCAGCGAAATCCGCCGCGGATCAGCAGCGAAATCCGCCGCGGATAAGCAGCGATATCCGCCGCTGATCCGCAGCAAAATCAGCTGCGGATCAGCAGCAAAATCCGCTAGGAAAAAAAAAAAAATTCTTTATTTTTTTTTATTTGTCCCTACCTATGATAAAGGGGGGGTTCATTTACTTTTTTTATTTTGATCACTGTGACAGTTTATCACAGTGATCAAAATAAATTTTTGAACACTGGGGGGCGCACTGCGCATGCGCCGGCCGGCGGGCGCACTGCGCATGCGCCCGCCATTTTCCAATATGGCGGCGCCCATGAAGAGGCCTGGGCGGACGCCGGGCCCGATCGTGGGACATCGGTGGATCGGGAGAGGTGAGTAGGGGGGTCGGAAGGCTGGGGGGGGGGGATAGGAAGTGGGGGCAGTGGACCAAAAGAGGAGGGGAGCTGTAAGTGACGGCAGTGACCGATCGCTGCCATCTTTCGGTGGCGGCGGCCGATCACCGCCGTGACTCGGTGTGGGGGGGGTCAGGGCTCGGTCTCCAGCCATGGCAGATGCTATTGCAGCATCGGCCATGGCTGGATTGTAATATTTCACCAATTAAATTGGTGAAATATTACACATTGCTCTGATTGGCTGTTTCACTTTTAACAGCCAATCAGAGCGATCGTGGCCACGGGGGGGGTTAAGCCAACCCCCCTGTGGTGAAGCACAAAGGGTCCTGTAACTGCGGGTCGGGTGACCTTTGAGTGACCCCGGTCTCCCGGCCCGCAGGGACGAGATCCTTTCATGACGCCACATAGGCGTCATGGGTCGGATTGGCACAGGTTTTCATGACGCCTACGTGGCGTCATGGGTCGGGAAGGGGTTAATGCATGATTGTGGGGTCTGTATGTGCTCCTAGGGGGTTTAATGCACGCCTGTGGGGTCTGTGTATGCTCCTAGGGGGTTTAATGCACGCATGTGGGGTCTGTGTGTGCTCCTAGGGGGTTATGCACAGTTGTGGGGTTTGTGTGTGCTCCTAGGGGTTCAATGCACGATTGTGGGGTCTGTGTATGCTCCTAGGGGGTTATGCACGCTTGTGGGGTCTTATTGTGCCCCAGTGGGGTTAATGCATGGTTGTGGGGTCTGGTTGTGCCCGGGGGGGTTAATGCACGCTTGTAGGGTCTTGTTAGCCCGGGGGGTTAATGCACGGTTGTGGGGTCTGGTTGGGTCCCGGGGGGTTAATGCACGCTTGTGGAGTCTGGTTGGGACCCGGGGGGTTAATGCACACTTGTGTGGTCTAGTTAGGCTCCCTGGGGGTTAATGCACAGTTTTGGTGTCTGAGTGGCTTGGGGACTTGATGCTTGGGTGAGGGGGATATCTGGTGGGGGCTTGTGCTCGGGGAGGGCCCATCTGCATCTGTTGTGACTTGAAAGGGGGGTTTGTTTTTGGGTAGACTCTCGACTGGTAGGGGTTTATAGTTGTGGTAGAGGGGCCATCTGATGAGGTTTATGCTCTGGGGAGGTGCTGACTCGTGGGGGTTTATGCTTGGGGGAAGGGGCTTCCGATGGGGGTTTATGCTTGTGGGAGTAGAAGTACGATGGGGGTTTATGCTGGGGGAGCTGGACGTTCGATGGTGCTCATGGTTGGGGGGTGGCCGGCTGATGGAGGTTTATGCTGGGGGGAGTGGACGTCCAATGGGGGTTTTTGCTGGGGGGGTGGACATCCGATGGGGGTTTATGCTGGGGGGAGTGGTTTTCCGATGGCGGTTTATGCTGGAGGGGAGTGTATGTCTGATAGGGGTTTATGCTGGGGGGGAGTGGTTGTCCGATGGGAGTTTATGCGGGGGGGGGTGGAGTGGATGTCCGATGAGGATTTATGCTTGGGAAGCGGGGTGGGTGGCGTCCAATGGGAGTAATGCTTGGGTGGATGGACATCCGATGGGGGGGTTTATGCTTGGGGATGGGTGGGGGTTTATATGATGGGGATTCACCCCTTGAGAAGGGAAGGGGGCGTCTGGGGATTTATGCTTGGGAGGGGGCGTTGTGAATGCTTTGTTGGGTTTATACTGTGGGGTCCACTGATTAGTCTGAGGTGGAGGTTATGCTGTGTGGCCCTCTGGTTGGTGTGGGGATTTAATGCTTCATTGGGGCACACGAAAAAACATGGGTGTATGCTGCTTACGCTATGCAAAAAAAAAATGTAGACACACACACACACGTAGAGGATGGTTGGTACACCACCAACTGGCATGAAGCTAATCTGTTTTAGCGTAGTGTCAGGAGGCCGGCATGGATCTGGACCGCCCAGGCCCGTTTCTACCTGAGGTTTTTTTTTTTTTTATTAATGATTTCCCTTTTTCTTTTCAGACAGGGTTTTTGAGGGTGGCAGTGGCATTGTCACTCTGATCTCCCACCTAGAATTCTCACTACCGCATCATCTGTGGTCTACGAGGCAGGGCCCCAACACATCAAGAGTGTTTGGGGTCCTGCGAGTTCACGACCAATGCCCTCATCATCTGCAAAAGAGGTTAAAAAAGAAAAACAATATTCCTCACCTTTCTGCAGAGATGCTTTTAATCCATAATCCATTTGTCTCACGACGTGTCTAGCTCTGCTACATCTAGATGGCAAGCTGCATGGAAGCATGATGCATCCATACAGCCTGTCATCCAGTAGACACTAAGCATTCTGTGCTCAGTGTCTCCCTGTGAACTGCTATTCCCTCTCTGAGGGTACCGTGACCATGAGAAAGTTCTCCTGCTTGCGGTGCTGTCTGACAGGTCCTGCGAGTTCACAGCCAATGAGCTCGCTTTACCTATGTGACGTTGGCACAAGCGAAGTGGGAAATCTTCCCACGGCGCTCGCACTGACATCAGAAAGGTGAAGTGAGTTCATTGGCTGTGAAGTGAGTTCATTGGCTGTGAACTCGCAGGACCTGTCAGACTGCATCACAACCAGGAGAACTTTCTCACGCTCGCGGTGACCTCAGACAGGGAATTGCAGTTCACAGGGAGAAACTGAGCACACGGTTCTCAGTGTCTACTGTATGACAGTCTGCATGGTCGCATCATGTGCAGCCTGCCATCTAGATGTAGCAGAGCTGGACCCTTCCTGGGACAAATGGATTAAAAGCATCTCTGCGGAAAGGTAAGGAATATTTTGTCTTTTTTTTTTTTTTTTTACCTCTTTTGCAGGTGAAGAAGGCATTGGGGGAGTAGGCGAGGTTGTAAGTATGGTTTAATTAAGAATATTAAAGGAGTCCATGTCATTCTTTCAATTAAAGGAAATTTTTCTGGGTGTCTGTTTTCTTACAATGTGATTATGGGGTTAGTCTTATTGAAGCCTCTCTATAACTAACTTTAGGGCATGATGTCACCTGACAATACAAAAGTGGCATCAACCCCCCCCAAGTATTACCCCACTTGCCATTGCTTCAGGCCAAGTGGGAAGAGCGAGGTTAAGTGTCAGAATTGGCGTGTCTTAGAGATGTGCCTTTTCTGGGGCGACAGAGGTGATGTTTTTAGCCTGGGGAGGCAGGGTCCATGGCCCCTTTCTAGGCTATTAATATCAGCCCCCAGTTGTCTGCTTAGACTTTGCTGGTTATTAATTATTGGGAGACCCCACGTCATTTAATGGGTCCCCCATTTTAATAGCCAGTAAAGGCTAAGTATACAGATATGAGCTGATATTAAAAACCTGGGAAGCTACATGGGTATTTCCCCCTTCCCAAACATCTGACCCCAGCCATCGGCTTTCCCTCTGCTGGTTACGAAAATTGCGCTGGAGCCCACGCCGGTTTTTCCGAAAAATCGTTTATTAAATACGTACAGTAAGCTGCACACACTGTACTAATTGTATTTTGACAGACATCTATATATCTACCTATTCTATTTGTCTTTACTGTATTTAATCCATCTCTTCTGTCAGCTCCTGCAGTGATTTT
Source organism: Oophaga sylvatica (assembly GCA_033576555.1). NCBI lineage: Eukaryota > Metazoa > Chordata > Amphibia > Anura > Dendrobatidae > Oophaga > Oophaga sylvatica. The sequence goes on from JARQOD010000003.1 coordinate 20,218,471, forward strand.
ACAGTACACGGCAGATGAATTGCTGGCTTTTCTTGTATCTGTGATATAAATACATATACTTGTGTGTGTCACTAACATCTATGTATTCTATGTGTATATATCTTGTCTTTTCTATACTAACCTGTTACTGTGATTTTACAGAACATGGCTCATGAATTGGTTAAAAAAATATATATATATATATATATATATATATATATACACACACTGGAATGCTGTAGATAAGCCCCCGATGTCACCTAAAAATGAAGAAAAACAAGTTAGATTATACTCACCCAGGGGCGTTCCGCCGGCTGGTCGAGTCCGGAGGGAGTCGCGGTCCCGTTCGGCGCCTCCCAACTTGTACCAGGGCAGAGCAGTGCGCCTGTGCAGGAGCTGCGACGGGACGGAAAGAAGAGGCCGACTTCGATACAAGATGGGAGGTGCCGAACTGGACCGCGACTCCCTCCGGGCTCGTCCGGACTGTGGAACGCCCCTGGGTGAGTATAATCTAACTCGTTTTTCTTCATTTTTAGGTGACATCGGGGGCTTATCTACAGCATTCCAGAATGCTGTAGATAAGCCCCTGATGGCGGTGGCCGCAGCTTATAGGGCAAAAATGGGGTGACAGATTCCCTTTAAAACAAGTAAAAATGATGCTCAGCATTGTGTGGTGCCTCCACGTGCCTGTATGACCTCCCTACAACACCTGGGCATACTCATGAGGTTGCGGATGTTCTCCTGAGGGATCTCCTCCCAAACCTGGACTAAAGCATCTACCAACTCTGGACAGTCTGTCGGTCAACGTGACAGTGTTGGATGGACATGATGTCCCAAATCTGCTCAATCGGATTCAGGTCTGGGGAACGGACGGGCCAGTCCATAGCTTCAATGCCTTCATCTTGCAGGAAATGCTGACACACTCCAGCCAAATGAGGTCTGGCATTGTCCTGCATTAGGAGGAACCCAGGGCCAACCGCACCAGCATATGGTCTCACAAGGGGTCTGAGGATCTCATCTCGGTACCTAATGGCACTCAGACTACCTCTGGCGAGCACATGGAGGGCTGTGTGGCCCTCCAAAGAAATGCCACCCCACACCATTACTGACCCAATGCGAAACCGGTCATGCTGAAGGATGTTGCAGGCAGCAGATCGCTCTCCACAGCGTCTCCAGACTCTGTCATGTGCTCAGAGTGAACATGCTTTCATCTGTGAAGAGCACTGGGCGCCAGTAGCGAATTTGCTAATCCTGGCATTCCATGGCAAATGGTAAGCGCCCTGCACAGTGTTGGGCTGTAAGCACAACCCTCATTGGTGGACGTCGTGCATTCAGACCATCCTCATGGAGTCGGTTTCTAACCGTTAGTGCAGACACATGCACATTTGTGGCCTGTTGGAGGTCATTTTGCAGGGCTCTGGCAGTACTCCTGTTCCCCCTTGCTCAAAGGCGGAGGTCGCTGTCCTGCTGCTGGGTTGTTGCCCTCCTACGGCCCCCTCCACGTCTCCTGGTAGCACCTCTGGACACTACGCTGACAGACACAGCAAACCTCGCCACAGCTTGCATTGATGTGCCATCCTGGATGAGCTGCACTACCTGAGCCACTTGTGTGGGTTGTAGAGTCCGTCTCATGCTACCACGAGTGTAAAAGTACAACCAACTTTCAAAAGTGACCAAAACAGCCAGAAAGCATTGGTACTGAGATGTGGTCTGTGGTCCCCACAAGCAGAACCACTTTTTTATTGAGCGTGTCTTGCTTAATGCCAATAATTTCCATCTGTTGTCTATTCTATATACCTCACTGGAGCCCATACAGTCCATATCTACAATAATATATACCTGACAGGAGCCCATACAGTCTATATCTACAGTAATATATACCTCACTGGAGCCCATACAGTCCATATCTACAATAAATATACCTGACAGGAGCCAATACAGTCTATATACAATAATATATACCTGACTGGAGCCCATACAGTCTATATCTACAGTAATATATACCTGACAGGAGCCCATACAGTCTATATCTACAGTAATATATACCTGACAGGAGCCCGTACAGTCTATATCTACAATAATATATACCTGACAGGAGCCCATACAGTCTATATCTACAGTAATATATACCTCACTGGAGCCCATACAGTCCATATCTACAATAATATATACCTGACAGGAGCCAATACAGTCTATATACAATAATATATACCTGACTGGAGCCCATACAGTCCATATCTACAATAATATATACCTGACAGGAGCCCGTACAGTCTATATCTACAGTAATATATACCTGACAGGAGCCCATACAGTCTATATCTACAGTAATATATACCTGATAGGAGCCCGTACAGTCTATATCTACAGTAATATATACCTGACAGGAGCCCATACAGTCTATATCTACAGTAATATATACCTGACAGGAGCCTGTACAGTCTATATCTACAGTAATATATACCTGACAGGAGCCCATACAGTCTATATCTACAGTAATATATACCTGACAGGAGCCCATACAGTCTATATCTACAGTAATATATACCTGATAGGAGCCCGTACAGTCTATATCTACAGTAATATATACCTGACAGGAGCCCATACAGTCTATATCTACAGTAATATATACCTGACAGGAGCCCATACAGTCTATATCTACAGTAATATATACCTGACAGGAGCCCGTACAGTCTGTATCTACAGTAATATATACCTGATAGGAGCCCGTACAGTCTATATCTACAGTAATATATACCTGACAGGAGCCCGTACAGTCTATATCTACAGTAATATATACCTGACAGGAGCCCGTACACTCTATATCTACAGTAATATATACCTGACAGGAGCCCGTACAGTCTATATCTACAGTAATATATACCTGACAGGAGCCCGTACACTCTAATCTACAGTAATATATACCTGACAGGAGCCCATACAGTCTATATCTACAGTAATATATACCTGACAGGAGCCCGTACAGTCTGTATCTACAGTAATATATACCTGATAGGAGCCCGTACAGTCTATGTCTACAGTAATATATACCTGACAGGAGCCCATACAGTCTATATCTACAGTAATATATACCTGACAGGAGCCCGTACAGTCTATATCTACAGTAATATATACCTGACAGGAGCCCATACAGTCTATATCTACAATAATATATACCTGACAGGAGCCCATACAGTCTATATCTACAGTAATATATACCTGACAGGAGCCCGTACAGTCTGTATCTACAGTAATATATACCTGATAGGAGCCCGTACAGTCTATGTCTACAGTAATATATACCTGACAGGAGCCCATACAGTCTATATCTACAGTAATATATACCTGACAGGAGCCCATACAGTCTATATCTACAGTAATATATACCTGACAGGAGCCCGTACAGTCTATATCTACAGTAATATATACCTGACAGGGGCCCTTACAGTCTATACAGTAATATATACCTGACAGGAGCCCGTACAGTCTATATCTACAATAATATATACCTGACAGGAGCCCATACAGTCTATATCTACAGTAATATATACCTGACAGGAGCCCATACAGTCTATATCTACAGTAATATATACCTGACTGGAGCCCGTACAGTCTATATCTACAGTAATATATACCTGACAGGAGCCCATACAGTCTATATCTACAGTAATATATACCTGACAGGAGCCCATACAGTCTATATCTACAGTAATATATACCTGACAGGAGCCCATACAGTCTAGCATCTTCAGTAGTGAGCCGGCTAGGCTGTATGGGCTGCAGCCAGGACCTGGAAGGAACGCATATATTCTGCTGGCTTTAATAATTTATACCTTGAAGAAGCACATACATTCTAGTGTCATGTATGGGCTGCAGTCAGGGCCAGGCAGCAGCCCAGAAAGTCTGCTATCTTGAAGAATATATACCTGGCAGGAGCCCATACAGTCTAGGCTCAACCCACACTCCACATATATGGCTGCTCTGTGCGCACAGGACCTGTGATGAGGTCACAGGAGGGGAGGAGTCAGGGGTCACATGATCAGGGGCCTCAGTGGATGCAACTCTTTTATTATAAAAATATAAACAATACATCATAATAAATAATAAACTGTACAGAAATAAAACATCGCTAAAATAAGTAACAGAAACAAAAGAAACCAGCATCAAATAAACCAAAAAGTCCAGAGTCCTTCGTCCTTTCAGACTATTGCAGCTTCCAGAGGAACAGATTACCCCTAACCAAAATTATATATAAACCATAAAAGAAACATGAACACACACTGACACACACTCACCCCAAAAGAAAGGAAAAAAGGCCTCACCTGGCCATACATACAACACAACCTATATATACACAATAAGACGTTCACAAAAATTTTTTTTTCTTTTCCCCCCCCACCCCTCCCACCATACCACAGGTCCATGAGTTCATGCCCTTTTCACAGCAAGCCTAACGCAGCCTAAACTATACCCCCCAAACATATAACTATTCACACTTATATACAATACATAACATTAACAGACCTACCACACAAGAACACTACACTACATTACATTACATTAAACACAACATTATAAACATTTATAGACATTTACTCTATACACTGACCACATAACTTACAAGGCCCAAGTTCAGCGCCTGCAAGCCCAATATCCATTATTCCCTGAATTTACAAAACAAAAAGCTAAATGGGCCACACACCAGCCCACCACCGGGAAACTGGAGTCCTAAGAGGCCCCATCCCTAACCACCAACACACGCACCCTGTCCCTCACCAACTAAATCTGTCCCTAAAAGAAAAGAAACTGACCCTAACTATCCCTACCTGTCCCTACCTATCCCTACTCTACCTAGCTTATCAAAACTAACTATCTAGCTATCCCTAAACTGGCCCTCCCTGTCCCTACTTTTCTCTCCCTCAACACCCACACCACCTTATCTTACCCTACCAACAATCTCACACAGACCAGCTCTCCCTAGGGCACGTTAAAGGAGAAACCCCTCCAAAGCCAAAAGGCCCTCCTCGGACCCAACCTCTCGAACTCCAAAGAGCGCACCTTCCCCAGGTCACCCAAGATGTTTCTAACCACCTCATCCTGGGGGAGGACTTTCCGCTGCATGGAAACTAAACTCCATGCACTCCAAGTGTGGAACCTAATGACTACACTAACTAGGAATAAAGTGCTCCATTCTCGGCCACCCAGGGATCTGAATGCCCCATAAGCCCACTCAGGATAAGAAAGGGACGCCAGCCTAGGCCAGCCTATGGAAGCACCCACCCTGTTGTAGACCCCTGTATTAAAGGGACACTGAAAGAGGAAGTGCTCCATGCTTTCCAACATGTCGCCACACTCCTCACGGAGACAACCCCGATTATCGGAGTTCCTGCACTTCAGGTTGTCCCTTACATACAGCCTCCCATGGAAGCAGCGCCAGGCCAAGTCCCAAAACTTCAAGGGGATCCGCTTGGAATTTAATAACCCAAGCCCAACCTCCAGATCCCGGCCTGGGCTATCCTTGAGCACCAGGGGCTTCTGGAAATGGGTCAACAGAACCCTGCTGTCAAGGAATTTCCTTGACATGGTCCTGATTTCCCACATTCCCAGACCCCACCGGCGGATCACCTTCAGAACCGGGGTAGCATAAGCCGGGAGATGTCCGTGTGGTGTGCGCAGGTCCTTCACCTGCCCTCCTGTCTCCCATTCCTGGAAGAAAGGCCGAAACCAACCCCTGCTGGAGAATACCCACGGAGGAGCCCTCTCTGAATAGAGATTGGCAACATTGATCTTAAGGAAGGTGTTTATCAGAAACACCACCGGGTTGACCATACCCAACCCACATAGTCTCCTCGTGCAGCACGTGACCTCTCTCTTAATTAGGTTATGCCTGTTCCCCCATAACAGTTGGAAGAACAGGCTATAGACCCGTGTCCAGAGAGGTTCTGGCAAGACGCAGACACTGCCCAGGTATATTAACAAGGGAAGCAGAAAGCCTTTGGCCAAGTTAACCCTTTCCCTCAGGGTTAAAGACCATCCCTTCCACTGGTCCACCTTTTGGGCGGCGATCTTAAGTCTGCCCTCCCAATTTTGATGGGGGTAGTCCCCGAGGCCAAATTCGATGCCTAAGATTTTGGTGGAGGTCTGAGGCCCTGGAAGGGTGTCTGGAAAATCAAAACTATGATCTCCCCCTCCCAGCCAGAGACTTTCGCACTTTTCCCGGTTGATCATGGACCCGGATGCCTCCGAGTAGCGCTCGACATCAGACATGACCCAATCCGCCTCCTCTCTCGAGGACACAAAGAGGGAGACGTCGTTGGCGTACGCTACCACCCTCAGAGTGGCCCCCGGCTCCGCCCGGTCCATTCCGACTCCCAACAACGGTCCACGATCTACCCTCCTCAAGAAGGGATCGATCGCGAACACGTATAAAAGTGGGCTCAGAGGACAACCCTGGCGGACCCCGGAACTCACCTCAAAAGGGTGACCAACCCAACCGTTCACGAGTGGAAAAGTCTCAGCCCCCGGTATAAGGTCTCTAACCAATTTACAAACCTCCCAGGCAGACCGTACCTCAAAAGGACAGACCAGAGGTACTCGTGATTCACCCGGTCAAAGGCCTTCGCTTGATCTAAGGACAGCAAGAACCCCTTCCAGCAACCCACCCTGCCCTGCTCCACTGACTCTCGGACACCGAGCACAGCACTAAAAAGTACTGCGGCCTGGAACAGAGCAGTGCTGAGCCCCCGAAAGGAGCCGGGGTGCAAACTTCACCAGCCGATTAAACAGCACCTTTGCCAGAACCTTCCGGTCCGCATTGAGAAGCGCTATGGGACGCCAATTCTCAATACGGGATAAGTCCTTACCCTTTGATAGGATAATCAGGGCTGACCTCCTCATTGAACTGGGAAGAGCGCTCGAGGAAGGCACTCATTAAACAACTCAGTCAAGAGGGGGACCAAGGAGTCCCTAAAGGTCTTGTAAAACTCGGATGTTAAGCCATCCGGACCTGGCGATTTTTTTGGGCCGAAGCCCATCAATGGCCAGTCTCAGTTCCTCTTCCCTGATTGCCTCTACCAAAACATCAAGAGAGGGGTCATCTCCTGGCTCAGGAATGGTCTCAGCCAGGAAAGCTGACATCCCATCTCGATCCAGATCCCTCTTTCCCAATAGGCATGAGTAAAAGGATCTGACCACCTCCAGGATCCCTGATTTGGATCGGTTCAGGGAACCCGTACTGTCGATCAGTCCTGTCACCTTCTTACAATTCACTGATATCTTACAGTTTCTGTAAGGGTCGGGTGAGCGGTACCTCCCGAAATCCCTCTCAAAAACCAAAGATGCGTGACTATCATACTGACACCTCTAGAGCAAAGACATCACCCTGGAGATCTCCTCACGGTCACCCCCAGTGGAGACGAGCTGCTCGAGTTTCCTCCTCAAGGCCTGATACAAGCGGTGCCTGTTCAGACTCCTGAGGCTCGAGAGCTGACGGAAGAACCCCGCCACCCTCTCTTTGAAGAGCTCCCACCACTCAGACTTACTGCTACAGAGATCCAAAAGCGGTACCTGGCTCTTCTTCAAAGGACTGTCTCACCTCCGCATCTTCCAAGAGGGATGAATTCAGCTTCCACAGCCCTCTTCCCATCCGGGGTGTCTCTGTAACATTCAGAGAAAAGAAACTTAAACAGTGATCTGAGAATTCCACCTCAACGGCGGACACTGCAGAAAAGATGGCATCCTCCTTCAAAAAAAACCTATCTATCCTAGACCTACAGCTACCTCTATGAAAGGTGAAACCCCCATGACTTGGGGTGTGCCGGATGTGGACATCCACCAGGCGAGCTTCACTAGCTATACTATTTAATGCTGTACTATCATAAGCCAGGTGGCCTCCGGGACCCCCCCCATCACGGGATCTCGTAATGGTGTTAAAATCCCCACCAAAGACCACCTGCCGGCTCGTAAAAAGAAAGGGCTTGATCTTCATGAAGAGACATTTACGGTCCCACCTGGATTGTGGACCATAGATGTTTATGAGCCGAAGCTCCTGTCCATTCATGAAAATGTCTAAAACCAGGCACCTCCCCATTTCTATCTCAATAACCCGTCGGCATTCCACCTCCGCGGTCTTAAAAAGGACCGCCACCCCGCTATACAGCTCGGCCGCAAGAGACTAGTATGAGGGCCCACACCTCCACTCCCTCTTGGCTTTATGGATGGCCCCCATGTCTGTTAGTCTGGTCTCTTGCAAAAACAAAATTTCATCCTCAAATCGGGTGAAAAAATCAAAGGCCGCAAATCTGGCCGCATCTGACTTAATACTGGCGACATTAATGGACGCCAGAGTCAACGGGGTGAGTTCCGCCATCATGGGTGATTGGGTTAGATGGCCTTCTTCTTCCCCACCCTGTCTTCCCCATCTTTCCCCTCCAAAGAGGGGTCTGACCCCTTCCGTTTTAGGGAAGACGAGGTATCCATCCCCATGGTCTCCTTGCCTTCGGGCTCCAGGTCTGTCCCTCCCCAGAGGAAATGGCATTCCTTGGGGGACGGACTCCGCCATCCCATGAAGGCCCCCCAGATGCCGCCCTCGGCTCCTCGCCCCCGACCTCTGTCTCAGCAGGGTCGTCGAGGGCTTGGTACCGGTTGGAGAGGGCGATCAGAGGGGAGCTGGTGAGCCCTTCCGTTGGCATACTTACGGTCAGGGGAGGAGGTTTGGAAGGCTCAACCACCTTCTTCTTCCTCCTTCTGGTACGCTTTTTATCACCCCTCTCTACTGTAGGCTGATCCGTGACCTCCTCATCCATACTTTTATATTGGGAGGAGTTGTCGGAGTCAGTCAAGTTTTCCTCCCTCTACATCCTCCTGATCTCCTCGCATGCCTCTTCCTCCCCAGGGCCTCAGAGACACCGGCCACCGGCCTAGACTGGAGGGCAGGCATCACCCCAGTTACCTGAGGCTCTCCCCGCTCCTCACCCCCGTGGCGCTTTTCCTGTCTCCTCTGGTAAGAGGGACCTCTATTGGCCTTGTCCTTCCTCACCAGCCCCTTAGCCCCTCTCACGCCACCACCACCAGCCACAGCAGAGGTCGCGCCACCAGTGGTTGCCCCCTCACGGTCTCTCCCCACCGGGCCTGAAGCGGCATTGGTAAAGGAGCGAGGGCAGCGGCTATACGGGTGACCTAGGTCACCACACAGGTGGCACCGAATGTCCTTGCAAGATGCGGCGAGATGACCTACCCCACCATACAAGGCACATTTCTGCACCTTGCGCTGAAGTGGCGGGGATCACCGCACTTGTGGCAGACCTTCGGCTGCCCCTGGTAGAAGACCAGGATCCTATCCCTCCCTAGGAACGCTGAGGAAGGGATGTGGGTGACGGTACCCCCTGAGACCTTCAACTTCATCATGAAGGTCCAGCCCCCCGACCAGATACCGAACTCATCGAGATTTTTTTGGGGGACGTCCGTGAACTTCCCATAACGGGAAAGCCACGTCATGATGTCAACACCGGAGAATGACTCGTTACAAGTCACCGCGGTCACTCTCTAAACGGCATTTTGGCGAGACACAGCCTGTACAGCAAACTCTCGCCATCCGGGCTCCCCCTTCACCAGCTCGTAATTTGACCAGAATAGCTCTAGCCCCTCCGGCCCGACAAAACGGATGTCGAAGAATAGGGTGGCCGAGGGATGGATCTACGCAAAGATGTCCATCGCTCTGAAGCCCATCTTCAGGAGGAGCTCCACCACCCTACTCCTGGGTGGGCAAGCTTCACCGCCCCTCCAACGAAGACGGACCACATTCCTCCTGACCGGCCCTTGCCCAGCTGTCGGGAGGGACCAAATGGTTTCCCCCTCCCTTCTATCTTGGAAGGCGGCCAGGCCATTACTCTCCAACCAGAAACACAGGTTCACCGCAATTCCCTCTACATTGACCGACCGTTCTCCTTTTTTAAGGGCCTCCAGAAAATGGCAGTGTAAAACGCCGTCCCCAGAGTCCGGAGGCAAGGAGACCCCCAATGAACCCCCGGAGCCCCAGCCGTGACCCCCGCAAAAGTACGGGGTCTCATGGCCAGGGGGCCAGATGGGCCAGCCCCCCCTCACCGCCCGTGCTCCCACTTGCACCAACACTCATTCCCTCCACATTCACTCCCACATCCACTCCCATATCCCTGTCACTCACCCCACTCATACTATTCACCTCAGCCAATTCTTCAAAAATATCAGTGTTATTTTCTTTGCAGATTCTTTTTCTACCTACTGGGGGCCCTGGCTGATCAGTGCTTTGCCTCGCATTGTTTTTGCCCAGGAGTGCTGCCGCCCCATTTAGAGCCGCAGAACAGAGCTCACTCAGTAAGCTCTGCCTGGGCTCAGGAGCAGCAGCACTTCCCGGGCTCTCTGGCTCCATTTTTTTTATCTGTTGTCACATTTGGGGCAGGGCCGGGCTCTGCCTCTGCACCCTGCCCCCCATGCCAGCGCTGGCCTCTCTTGGAGCACCGTAGCCCCCGTACCACCAGATGGAGCTAAGTGGGCTGGGGACCCCGGCAACCCCTTGCCAGCTTTCTTGGCCATGATTTTTATGGGCGGGACAGAAGGCAGCGGGCCCGCCTATGCCACGCCCCCTCTGGTCACGGCCATGGCGGGTAGAGCGAAGGCCTGAAAGGCCACGCCCCCCGCCAGCCACGAGCACAGCGAGCGGAGCTGCGGCCGCCAAGGCCACGCCCACCACCAGCCTCAGTCATAGTGGGTGGAGTAGTAGCCTGCAAGGCTACGCCCCCCATAAGACACGACAGTAGCGGGTGGGACAGCGGCCAAGGAGGACACGCCCCCTTGCAGGCCACCACCGCCCTCTTGTACGCAGCACTCGCTTTTGGCAAGGTCGGCCACTCCCGCTCGGCGTCCAGCAGCGGTGGGGCCCCCGGAGTGGACCCCTTATTGGATCTACGCGCAGAGGACCCCGACCCTGCCGCGGACATCGCCAGGGGAGCGACCAACAACTTGCATTTCTTTACTTGCTGCCTTATGGCAGACTCTGCCCCCTTTCTAGGTCTCTGGACCCCAAAAAGTGATCCAGTCCTAGCGGATCCGCGTGTGGGGGGCCCAGAGACCCCAGCTCTCGCCGCCGGAGATGCGGCCCCGGCTGTATAGACACCAGGTGCCGGGCCAGCCCCCTCTGCCACAGAGGACTGGGCCCGAGCACCACCACCATCAACAATACCGGCACCGGCACTCTCCATATCGCTGCCCTAGTCCGAGCTGCCACCACTAGGCATGGCACCCAGAGCCGGGCAGACTCTTCTCTCCCCGCTCCTGTGCTGCGGACCTACCACAGGGCCCGAGCCGGGGTGGGTATCAGGTTCCACACAACGGGACAAGGGGGCCCCAGGAAGGAGGGCATAGCCGAATTTATCTATGGTGGTGACCTTGGCTTTTTTTTCCTTTTCTTCCCTTTCCCGGTTGCCCCATCCTCGCAGATCTCATCCCCAAACAACAGCTCGCCAAACCGTGCTGGGGACTCGATCTGCTGTACTTGTTGCAGGATGAGGCAGCCCCCCTCACTGCTGCTACCACTCCCTCCATCCTCCCCCTTGCTCCCACTTTCCTCCGAATTACTGGAGCCCGGTGGGAGGGCCACTTGCTCAGAAGCTATCCCGCTGCATGATACCTGGGCGTTTACACTCACCAGGTCTTCAGGTGGGACTGGCGCAGATGCCTCACAGCTGCCATCTTCCTCCATCTCCTCCTCCACCTGGCTGGTTCCTTAGTTTCTCCTCAAAGGGGCCGCTTCCCGCCAGGATCTCTGCCCTCCGATGTTCCAGGGCTGTAATGGACCCCTTCAGCCTCTCCACCGTGGCGGAGACCTCTGCTCTCCTTGAGGCAGGGAGCTTGTTCTTTAAGATCACACGTGCTCCTTTCAACTCCTCCCGGAGTCTCCTCAGCTGTTTGGCGGCCTCCTCATATTCGCAGAGGTGCACGTGGATGCGGGAGCCATAGGTGGTGACAGGCTCCCCCGCCGCCTTGGAGCCCCAGATATTGGGGGGCTCCACCCCGCACCTCCGATGGCCGCCTCTCCTCCTCCTCCGGGAGGAGGAACCGCCACGGTCCCGGCCTCGGGGGACTTGGTCCCTGGGGTCTTGCGGCCCCCGAGGGCTTTTTCCTCGCCATCTTCCCTGGGACTGGCTAGATGGTATGGACCCCTGTTGGTATGTGAGGCCTCCCACCCCTTGCTGCCCAGCCCCTGAGCTCGGTCCCAGGGATAAGTGTCTCTCTCTGGGAAGGGCAGGCAGATAGTCCAGGGAAAAAAAAAATCCTCCCTTTGCACAGAGCTCTCCCCAAGCAGCTTCAGACAGAGCATACGGCAAGCTCCTCCTCTTCCTGCATGCAGGACTCTGCTGTGCTGGTTGGGTTGCCTCTAGATTGGAGATGATTTTTTTGAGGACCTCATTTTCCAACTCTGATCTAGACACTTCAGTGCTGAGGTGACTACATCAGAGTTGCTGGAGAGAGAGAGGACCTCAAAAAATCAACTCCGATGTAGTCAGCCCAGCACTGAAGCGTCTAGATCGGAGTTGACTCCTTGAGCTCCTCATACAGACTCCATTCCCGTCTCCTCTTCTGGCTTTTTAATATTTTTTTTCTGGATTTTTCTCCAGGAGTTAATGGCGCAGACATCACCAGTCAGACAGGAAGGTTCTTTACACTGTTCTATATTTTATGGATTTGGGCAAAATACATTTTTTTCCTGATTTATAAATCTTACGTTTTTATTGTCAATTTTTGTAATATAAATAATTCCGTTCAGCGCTGATTGTTCAGTGTCACCAGAATGTGAATTTTCTCTAGTCACCTTCCACAACGGCATACGGAGGTTGCCTCTTTACCCTGATGGGGAACAGGAACACAGAGAGGTTAAAAGGCCTTCCCACCTCCCACTTGCCAGTGTCTTTCCTTTTCCTCATGGGGCAGGGAGAGGTTCCGTACGCTGTGGTGGCCGGCAACTGCAGTACCTTTTCTAGACAGGCTCTGCCTATATAGCCGGGCAGCTGGTGGTCACTACGTGCCTCCTCCTAGTGCTGCTCCCGTCGTCCCCTCTGCGGTGACCTCGGGACTCCTCCTGGCCTTCCAGCGCCCCCAAGAGGGCAAAGCAGGCCAGGAATCCCCGGTCGGGGGCCTCCAGGAGGAATCACTCATTACAACATTAGACGGCAGAGAGTTCCATAGTCTCACTGCTCTTACAGTATTGTCATGGTTTGCTGAGTTTGTGGGAAAAGGTAGGTTAAGGGTTAATTTGGATGGCCTCACTCTGGGATTCTGGGAGGCTTCTTATAGCCTCATTGTGGGGCCATTCCTTGTCACTTATACTTTGACTCTTGGCCGAGTGTGTGTGACCCTGTGTTTTGTGCTTGTGATTCTTTATGCTTGCTTGGTTTTGACTTGGTTCTGTTCCCGTTACGAGTTCTGCCTGCCCCTCCTGTACTGCGTTGCTATCTCGTGTATGACCTCTTGCCTTTGTCCTGACAATTCTCTGCTTATCCCTCCTGTACTGCGTTGCTATCTTGTGTATGACTCCTGGCTTATGTTCTGACTATTCTCTGCTCGCCCCTTCTGTACTGCGCCGTCCTCTCTGTGTATGAACCCCGTTTGTCTGACCTGAGTTTCCCGATTCACTAATCCAGGATCCCTGGAGAGTCCTGCACTCACCTCCAGTAGCAGAACGCTAGGCCCCGCCCCCTGTGGTCACATGATCGCAGGTCCTTTTGCTTACTGCTACTCTCACCACGCTGTTCTGGTCCCGTCTGCCTGAGTCCCCCCTGCGGCATCTGACCCCGTGCCCTTCCACAGTGTGGGTGAGTCACCCTGCTCAGCCGTGGCAGTTCGCTGGCGCTGACAGGGTCGTTACAAGAATCTGCGTCTGTGATTATGGCTAAACCTTCTTTCCTCCAGACGTAGAGGATGCCCCCTTGTCCCCGTCACAGGTCTAAAAGTAAAAAGATCATTAGAAAGGTCTTTGTACTGTCCCCTTATATATATTTATACATTGTAATAAGATCACCCCTAAGCCTTCGTTTTTCCAAACTAAATAACCCCAAGTGTAATAACCTGTCTTGGTATTGCAGACCCCCAGTTCTCTAATAACCTTGGTCGCTCTTCTCTGCACCCGCTCCAGTTCAGCTATGTCTTTCTTATACACCGGAGACCAGAACTGCACACAGTATTCTAAGTGTGGTCGCACCAGTGACTTGTATAGAGGTAAAATTATGTTCTCCTCATGAGCATCTATGCCTCTTTTAATGCATCCCATTATTTTATTTGCCTTGGCAGCAGCTGCCTGACATTGGCCACTAAATGTGAGTTTGTCGTCCACCCATACACCCAGGTCTTTTTCAGTGACAGTTTTGCCTAGTGTTTTACAATTAAGCACATAATTATACATCTTATTTGTTCTACCCAAGTGCATGACCTTACATTTATCCCCATTAAAGCTCATTTGCCATTTATCAGCCCAAGCTTCTAGTTTACATAAATCCTCCTGTAATATAAAATTATCCTCCTCTGTATTTATTACCCTGCAGAGTTTAGTGTCATCTGCAAATATTGAAATACTACTCTGTATGCCCCCTACAAGGTCATTAATAAATATGTTAAAGAGAAGCGGCCCCAATACTGACCCCTGTGGTACCCCACTGCTAACCGTGTGTAAGGAGTCGAACCCAGTACCTCTTGTCCACTGGCCAGCAGCTCTACCATCTGAGCTATTCTGCTGGCTGCAAAGTTCCTTGCTGAACCCAGATACCATTGACTGTTCTTCCTGATTGGCTACACCTAGTGCTCTCTTGATTGGGCCTCTGATTGGAAATTACACAACCTATATAAACCTGGCCCTGTGGGTGTGTCATTGCGAGATTATTGTGCTTCCAGCCTTTAGTCAAGCTCTTTCTCCTGCTGTTCCTCTGCTACAAACACTGCTCTCCTGTGTACCGACCTCCGGCTGCCACCTGACTACGTTATCTGCCTGCTCCTCTGCTACCGAACTGCCTTTCCTGTGTACCGACCTCCGGCTGCCACCTGACTACGTTACCTGCCTCTGCTTCCCCTAGTGTTTGCAGTAACATCGGCTCCAACCCAGACGGGATCCTGACAGAATAATCTCGCGCCAAAATGGAGTCCGCTGTGAACACCCTGAGGCGGCAAGTTACGGAGCTTCAAAGTTTTTGTACTGACTCTCAAGGAAAATATGCCAAGTTACAAACTGATTTCACGGCGATACAACAGGAAGTAATTGAGCTACAAAAACAACTACTGGACGTGCGCAATTCAGGGTCCGAATCAAACGCGCGGCTGCGGCTGCCTGCAAAGTTCAGTGGGGATCGCAAGCAGTACCGAGGATTCCTCAATCAATGCCGCATATACTTCCAGATGCAACCTGCTCCCTTTACCAGTGAGAGGAAGAAAGTTTTTTTCATGATAAATCTCCTGACGGATGAAGCTCTTGCTTGGGCTTCACCTTATGTAGAAAAGGACTATGCCCTCCTTAATGACCTGGAAGCTTTCATCGCAGCTATGAATCAAGTTTTTGATGACCCAAACCGCTGTGCCACAGCAGAAACCAAATTACATAATTTGCGCCAAGGACGTCGCTCTGTTGCGGAATATACATCGGAGTTCCGTCGCTGGGTGGCCGACACCACCTGGAATCCAGCGGCCCAGAGAAGTCAATTTCGACGAGGATTATCAGAACCAGTGAAAGACGAGCTTGCCAGGGTTGAGACCCCTGACCAGTTGGAGGACTTTATTCAACTATGTATCCGGATTGACCAGAGACTTACTGAAAGGAGAAAGGAGAGACTGCGAGCACTTGGGAATAGCCCTGGCTTCTCATTTTCAGCATCAGACCACCAAGAAAAGACGCAAGGCGTGTCTGAACCGATGCAGATCGACGTCATCCGAAGACCACTCTCTGCACAGGAGAAGTAGAGACGACATGCAGAACATCTCTGCCTCTATTGTGGGACCCTGGACACTATGCCATCAACTGTCCTAACAAAAGGACTATAGCCTTTACCAACAACAGGTCTGCCAGCAATACGGACCTTTCTCAGCAGTCGGATTCCATCTTGCAGACTATCTCATCAGTAACGCCAGAAATAGACAAAATACATACCACATCATCTCATTTTGTAATCCCCATTCAGGTTGTAATGGGCACCCAAAAAATACAATGCTCTGCCCTGTTGGATTCGGGAGCAGGAGGAAATTTTATGGACTTAAAATTTACACGTGATAATAATATTTCCAGTAGGACCAAATCCACACCAATTGAAATGGAAACTGTGGATGGATCACCTTTGTCTTCTGGACCTGTCACGCATGAGACAATCGAACTGGAGATTTGCATCGACCCGGATCATCATGAAGCTGTCAGTTTCCACCTTATTTCATCTCCGAAATTTCCGGTTATTCTAGGGATCCTGTTGTGAATGGGTTTGAGATGAGTTCTGAGCAGAGACTCCCTCTGGTGGTTACAAGCGGTACTGGTCTGTTCAGTGAAGATTGTGAGGACTGGAATCAGGTGTTACTGACTGGTCTTATATAAGGGAGTCACCTTCCCATCAGGGTTGCCGGTGATCAATTGTTCTGGTCTGAATCCTTCATTCCTGTTTCCCTTGTAGCCTGCTGTGTCGT
The DNA here is from genome assembly GCA_033576555.1 of Oophaga sylvatica. Taxonomy (NCBI): domain Eukaryota; kingdom Metazoa; phylum Chordata; class Amphibia; order Anura; family Dendrobatidae; genus Oophaga; species Oophaga sylvatica. The sequence goes on from JARQOD010000003.1 coordinate 20,235,130, forward strand.
GTCTGCATCTCCTGCTAACAGATAAGACATTTTCTTCTTTTTGTTTTTGTGCTATATTTTTGCATTTTGTCCTGCACTTCTGTGGGGGCCTTCTGGGTCCCCTCCGGGGGCTTTTGCCCTCTCAGTTTAGTTCAGCCACTGATGTTTGTACTTTTGCTTTTTCCAGTTTTTTCAGTGGCTGCTGTTTTGATTTTGTTACACCAGAGAACTAATTTAGGTGGTAGAGGTCGTGTGATCTCAGGTGATTTTGAAATTAGTAGAGTTGGTGCTTTTCAGGGTTTTCTGGGATTGCAGTAAGTACCCTTCCTATCCTTTTCTATTTAGTTAGTTTGGGCCCCAGCGTTTGCTCATACTATTTTCTTTCTGTGTCAGTATTTCTTTTTGTCTAACCGCCATTACTTGTTTGGGGGCTTTCTATTATCTTTGGGGTTCTGCTCCGGGCAGATAGCTTTCCTCTTTCTATCTTTAGGTGTAGTTAGTTTCTCAGGCTGTGACGAGGCGTCTAGGACCAACGTAGGAACGCTCCACGGCTGCCTCTAGTTGTGGTGGTTAGTCAGGGTACTGCAATCTCATAGATTCCAACTGCTCTGGTGTATTGCCTTTTTTACCTGCACTCCTCAGCTACCGAAACATAACAGTATCACCGGCCTAAAAATTGAAAATTGTATGGTACTCACAGAAGGGAAAAAATATTGTGAAAGAAAAAAGGTTGTCAGAGTTGTCAGAGATATTTTTCTGTTTGTTGCATTTTTTTCCCTCTGTATCTCTGGGTGCTGGGGAGGATCTTTTCTCTCAATGGAGTTTGCACGGTTGTCTGGCCGTGTGGATCAGCTTGCCACTGAGGTTCAGAGTATTGCTGCATATCTTGCTAGGTTGCCTGTTGTGGAACCTAGGATCCCCATGCCAGATTTGTTTTTGGGGGATCGAGCTAAGTTTCAGAATTTCAAAAATAATTGTAAATTGTTTTTTGCCTTAAAATCTAAGTCCTCAGGGAACGCAGCGCAGCAGGTTCAAATTATCATCTCTCTCCTGCGCGGCGATCCTCAGGATTGGGCTTTTTCCCTGACACCTGGTGATCCTGTTTTGAGTGATGTTGATGCATTTTTTCAGGCTTTGGGGTTATTGTACGATGAGCCTAATGTCACTGATCAAGCTGAAAAAGCCTTGTTGGCATTAAATCAGGGGCCTTATGACGCTGAGTTATACTGTCAGAGATTCCGTAGGTGGGCAGTCCTGACCAAATGGAATGACGATGCTTTGGCAGCCCTTTTCCGGATGGGTCTATCAGATAATGTAAAGGATGTTATGGTGGGATTCCCTGTCCCCTCTGGTCTCAATGATTCTATGTCATTAGCGATTCAAATTGACAGACGTTTGCGTGAGCGGAGAAGTATGCGTGGAATGGTGTTGCCTTGTGAACCAGCTTCTGAACCCATGCAGTGTGATAGAGTGGTGTCTGGGGCACAGCGTCATGAGTTTCGAAAGCGCAATGGGTTATGTTTCTACTGTGGTGATGCCTCTCATGCTATTTCAGTCTGCCCTAAGCGGGGAAGATGTTTTGCACGCTCAGTTGTCTTGGGTAGTGTTCAGACTAAGTTTTTATTAACTGTCACTCTGATATGCTCTCTGTCCTCATTTTCTGCTCAGGCTTTCGTTGATTCTGGAGCAGCTATTAACCTGATGGATTATGATTTTGCTAAACGTTGTGGGTTTCCCTTGATACCCCTACAGAAGTCTATTCCCCTACTGGGGATCGATTCTACCCCTTTGGCTGAGAATAAACCCCAGTTTTCTACTCAGGTGATATTGAGGGTTGAACCTGATCACCAGGAGTGCTGCAAATTTTTGGTTCTGTATAATCTGCATGACATTATCGTGCTGGGTTTCCCTTGGTTACAGTCTCATAATCCTGTTTTGGATTGGAAATCTGTGTCTGTAACCAGTTGGGGCTGCCAATGTGTTAATACCAACACTCCTGTTTTTTCTGCCTCCCCCCAGGCTCAGGATGTTCCTGACTTTTTGATTGATTTTTCTGATGTGTTTTAGCGAAAGTAAATCTGCATCCTTGCCTCCCCATAGGAGCTATGACTGCGCTATTGAATTAGTGCCGGGTAGTAAATTCCCTAAAGGTCGCCTTTTTAACTTGTCTGTACCTGAACATGACGCTATGCGGTCTTATATCAAGGAATCATTGGAGAAGGGTCATATCAGACCATCCTCTTCACCCTTAGGTGCCGTTTTTTCTTTGTGGCCAAAAAAGATGGTTCATTAAGGCCGTGTATTGATTATCGTCTCTTGAACAATATTACTGTGAAATATCAATACCCGTTACCCTTGATTTCTGACCTGTTTTCCAGGGTGAAAAACGCTACTTGGTTTACCAAGCTTGACCTCAGGGGGGCGTATAACCTTATTCGCATTAAGCACGGGGATGAATGGAAGACGGCATTCAATACCCCTGAAGGGCATTTTGAGTACCTAGTGATGCCCTTTGGGCTCACTAATGCTCCTTCCGTCTTCCAGTCCTTCATGAATGACATTTTCAAGGATTTTGTGGACAAATTTCTGATTGTTTATTTGGATGATATCTTGATTTTTTCTAATGACTGGGACTCTCATGTGAAACATGTTCAAACTGTGTTCCAGATTTTGAGAGAGAATGCTCTGTATGTGAAGGGATCAAAGTGTCTTTTTGGCGTACAGAGGATCTCATTTCTGGGATTCATTTTGTCCCCATCTGTTATTGAAATGGACCCGGTCAAGGTTCAGGCCATCTGTGATTGGGTCCAACCTACTTCATTAAAGGCTCTTCAGAGATTTTTGGGTTTTGCCAATTTTTATCGTAAATTTATTGGTAATTTCTCGGTTATTGTTAAACCATTAACTGATTTGACCAGAAAGGGTTCTGATGTGGTGAATTGGCCTCCTGAGGCAGTCTCTGCTTTTCAGGAACTTAAGCAGAGATTCACTTCTGCTCCTGTTCTACGGCAGCCTGATGTTTCTCTGCCATTTCAGGTGGAGGTTGATGCCTCTGAAATTGGGGCAGGTGCCGTTTTGTCCCAAAAAGATCCAGAGACCTCTAAAAGTAACCCTTGTGCCTTTTTCTCTCGAAAATTTTCTCCTACTGAACGTAATTATGACGTGGGTAATCGGGAGTTATTGGCCATGAAGTGGGCTTTTGAAGAGTGGAGACATTGGCTGGAGGGAGCCAAACATCAGGTGGTGGTCCTTACGGACCATAAGAATCTGGTCTATCTGGAATCTGCCAAGCGACTCAATCCTAGACAGGCCAGGTGGGCCTTGTTTTTCACACGTTTTAATTTTGTGGTTTCCTTTCTTCCTGGCACTAAGAATGTTAAGGCGGATGCCCTCTCAAGGAGTTTCCTTGCGGACTCTCCTGAGTTATCTGATCCTTCTGTTATTTTGAAAGAGGGTGTAGTTCTTTCCGCCATCTCGCCCAATTTGAGACTTGCTCTGGAGGGGTGTCAGGAGGATAGGTCCGAGTGCTGCCCTGTTGGAAAATTGTTTGTCCCGGACCAGTGGAAAAAGAGTGTGATGTCTGAGATTCATTGTTCCGCATTGGCTGGGCATCCCGGAATTTTTGGTACCAGAGACTTGGTTAGTCGGTCCTTTTGGTGGCCTACCTTGTCTCGTGATGTCAGGGAATTTGTGCAGTCCTGCGGGACTTGCTCTCACTCCAAGCCTTGCTCTCGCTCTAGTGGTTTGTTGATGCCATTGCCTGTGCCCAAGAGACCATGGACCCATATCTCTATGGATTTCATTTCCGACCTTCCTGTTTCTCAGAGAATGACCACCATCTGGGTAATTTGTGATAGGTTTTCCAAAATGATACATCTTGTGCCATTACCTAAGTTGCCTTCCTCCTCTGAATTGGTGCCGTTGTTCCTTCAGCACGTGGTTCGTTTACACGGCATTCCTGAGAACATTGTGTCTGACAGAGGAGTCCAGTTTGTTTCCAGATTTTGGAGGACTTTTTGTTCTAAACTGGGTGTTCAATTGTCTTTCTCCTCGGCATTTCATCCTCAGACCAATGGTCAAACTGAGAGAACAAACCAGACATTGGAGACTTATCTTAGATGCTTTGTGTCTGCTGATCAGGATGACCGGGTCCCTTTTTTGCCTTTGGCTGAGTTTGCTCTTAATAATAGGGCTAGCTCTGCCACTTTGATGTCTCCTTTTTTGCTGTAATTCTGGGTTTCACCCTCGATTTTCTTCAGGACAGACGGAGGCTTCTTCTGTCCAGGTGTTGACTCTGTTGTGGAGCGTATGCAACAGATTTGGGACCAGGTAGTGGAGAGGTTGTCCCTCTCTCAGGAGAAGGCCCAGCGGTTTGCTAACCGGCATAGGACTGATGGTCCTCGGTTTAAAGTGGGGACTTGGTCTGGTTGTCCTCAAAGAATATTCCTATGAGAGTAGCATCTCCTAAATTTAAGCCTAGGTTCATTGGACCTTATAAGATCATTGAGATTCTTAATCCTGTTTCTTTTCGTTTGCTTCTTCCAGGGACATTTAAGATCCATAACGTGTTCCACAAGTCCTTGTTGAAGAGATTTGTTGAGCCAGTGGTTCCTGCTGCTGTGCCTCCTGACCCTGTTTTGGTTGAGGGCAATCTGGAGTATGTGGTTGAGAAAATATTAGATTCTCATTTTTCTAGACGGAAACTCCAGTATTTGGTTAAGTGGAGAGGTTATGGTCAGGAAGACAATTCTTGGGTGTTTGCTTCGGACATCCATGCTAGGAGACTCATCTGTGCTGTAACATTCCAGGGGTTATAGCTCTAGGATCGCTGTCTGGGTAGACAGAATGGCACGAAAACAGTTCATTCAGACAGCAGTTCTGGTGTAAAACTGGCCGCAACCAGCTTTATTAAAGTCCACAGCAAACAGATAAAACAAAGCATAAACAGAAAACCTAGGCTTGTCTAGCCACTAATTACACATAGATCGATTTCCCTGACTATCCGGGTCCAGACTCTACCAGTCTGTGCCCAAAACAACACATATGATATATGTTACCGGTATGGAGTTTCACAGATACTCCTCCTTGTGTCTGAAGGCCCCTTCAGCGTCCAGACTTGAGAGAGATCCACTCCTATTCAGCCGCTATTCGCACGGATTCGCACTGAGACTACTCCTGTGTCCGGGGTACTTCCTGCACCCATACTGAGATAGCTCACACTCCTGGAGACTGCTTCTTGTGCCGGGACACCTTCCTGTGTGTCCAGACTAAGCCAGCTCTAACACTTTGAGACTGCTTCTTGTGCCGGGACACCTTCCTGTGTGTCCAGACTAAGCCAGCTCTAACACTCTTGGAGACTGTTTCTTGTGCAGGGACACCTTCCTGTGTCCAGACTAAACTAGCTCTCTCTCTTGGAGACTGCTTCTTGTGCCGGGACACCTTCCTGTGTCCAGGCTAAGCCAGCTCTCTGATTGTGTTTGCAGACACCTACTTCTGGTCTCCTAATTAACACCTGAGTAGTTTCAGGCCTGAGCTGCAAGTGTGTAATGAATGTAAGGTGTAGTGACCTTTCTCTACCACTAGGTTTACAAAGCCACACATTTCCCTTATACCTAGGTGAAATGTACACCCCATTCAACACATATTCCCTCACTGTCTCACATATCCCCTCCCTCTTCTCCAGACCGGAGGGCTGGTCATCCAGACCGGAGGGCTGGTCAACAATCCAACAGAGACAGTGAACTCTGGACCAGTCATGGCCCTCATCAGCTTCATCCTCACCACTGTCATTGCCAACATTAACTTTCTCTTCATTTGAAGCATCCGCACTACCCTGTACCCTCCTAGGCCTATGCTCTCTGCGGGCCTCGGGTATCCTGCACGGTATCATCTTGACCTTAGGGCCGGGCTCAGTTTCGATATAGTGCCTGGCCAGAGAAGTACGACCCGGCACATCAGAACACTTCTGCTGACTCTTCCTCAGAAATTCACGTACCTCCTGTGCTACCATGCCTTCCTCATTTGCACTGGTTGCTTTATGGTCATCAGATGATTCACTATCACTATCTGACCCTCTTCTCTCAGCCACATCTGGCTCACCGTCAGGGTTATACAATTCATTTTCATTCACATCCTGCTCACTGTCAGGGTTATACAATTCATTTTCATTCATATCCTGCCCACTGTCAGGGTTATACAATTCATTTTCATTCACATCCTGATCTGGAACCTTAGTTAACATGTCATCCACAACATTAACTTCACCATCTGGTTCCTCAAGTATGTGACTATGTGACAACCCCAGCACTATACTTCTATATAGCTCAGGTACTAGGAGCTGACTCACGACCTCTCCCTGGACTTCAGTGTCCCTATACAATAGGCTATTGTCCATGGCAGCATGAGGAAACCTCTCCTCAGAGCCAGGCTCCTGGGAAACCTCAATTAGAACAATCATATTTTCCTGTGCCGTCCTAAGAGTGGGGTCTCGCCACTGCTCACTCTCAAAATTGTCACAGGACACAGGCAAGTCAGGGACACTCGGCTCCCGAGAATCACCATCCTCGTCTCCCAACATCACCTGCAAAGGAATTTCATCACTATCACAGTCATCATTATTATCAATATCATTATCATGATTATGATCAGTATCATCATCACTATCATGATCATCATCATTATCAGCATCAGCATCATTATCATGGTCATCATCATTATCATGATCATCATCATCATTATCACATAGGTTTAACGTCCCACTAGCATTGTGTTCCGCCCCTCGGGACTGCGCACCCTCAGTAGGAGCTTCATCACACTGTCCATCAGAAACTTTTTTCCCCCAGAGATCCTTAGATCGGGGAAAGTCATTACCCAATATGACGGGGTGCACCAGGCTCTTCACTACCCCCACTTCATATGAAACCTCCCTGAGTTTAGGGACCAAGTCCACGGCAGTCTCTGGGTAGACTTTGGTGTCTCCATGGATGCACACCACACTCAGGTGCTTATCAGGGATAAAGTCTCTATCAATCAGGCTGTCACATACGGAAGTCACTGGACTCTCTGAGTCCAAGAGGGCCTGTGCTGGGCAGTCACCTACAACCACCGGGCACACCTGTGGTCCAGTCTCTTCGGCTGAGGTGGACACACACACAGGCTCTGCGCAGGGAGAGAGGGATCTGCCAACATCACGGTACATAGGCTCCCCCTCTATTGGACAGTTGGCTGCAATTTCACGACATCTCCAACACTGTCCACCACAATCACCCTCCCCAATGTCCCCTCGGGCCTGAACCCGCTTATCAGCATACCCCATGTCCCCAACAGCTGGAATGCTCTTACCGCGAGAGTTCAGCGTCCGGGAACTCTGAAGTGACGACCTCTCAGACGGCTGGTCACGGAGACAGTCTTTGCTGGCGAAGGCCTTCTCCATCAGGCTGACCAGACGATTGGCGTCCTGGTGGTCTCCTTGTCCGACCTCTGGCTGTACCTCAGGAGGACATGCTCGGGTGTAGCGGTTCACTATCACCTCTTCAACCATGCCGACACGACGGCCGACGTCAGGCTCCAACCGCTTCTTTACTACAGGCAACGCAGGTGCCTTCACAACATTACTCTGGGACGAGGTGCTAAGAGCTGCAATCTGCTCCAACAACTGGTCATACTCCTGCTGGCGCTGCAGGTACTGCCGCTCCATGCTCCGCTGCAGGCCCTGCTGGGCCTGTACCAGGTACTCAACGAGCTCCCTCATACTGCCGGACTTATCTGTCTCAACCACAGCAGTCTTATGTTGCACATTAACTTGTGCCATTTGTTCAAACAGCGCCTCCATGCTGTCATCCATGCTGTCAGACTTTTCTGTCTTAACAACGGCATTCTTCACTCAAGACATACACACTCCACAAAAAATTCAGCTCTGCTGTGCAGACACTTTTTCTTTTTTTTTTCTTTGCAAAGTCTATTAGGGCTCCTGTCTCTTTAAGACTGCTCCAAACAGACGTTTCTGCTGACACACTTTTTTTTCTCTGCTGCTATTTCAACAGACTTCACCTTTATTGCTGTCTCCAAGCTACTGTGCTGCATGCACACTCCAGCACTAACTGTATCAGCCCCTGCGCTGCCCCAGCATTCTCCGCCAATTGTAACATTTCCAGGGTTATAGCTCTAGGATCGCTGTCTGGGTAGACAGAATGGCACGAAAACAGTTCATTCAGACAGCAGTTCTGGTGTAAAACTGGCCGCAACCAGCTTTATTAAAGTCCACAGCAAACAGATAAAACAAAGCATAAACAGAAAACCTAGGCTTGTCTAGCCACTAATTACACATAGATCGATTTCCCTGACTATCCGGGTCCAGACTCTACCAGTCTGTGCCCAAAACAACACATATGATATATGTTACCGGTATGGAGTTTCACAGATACTCCTCCTTGTGTCTGAAGGCCCCTTCAGCGTCCAGACTTGAGAGAGATCCACTCCTATTCAGCCGCTATTCGCACGGATTCGCACTGAGACTACTCCTGTGTCCGGGGTACTTCCTGCACCCATACTGAGATAGCTCACACTCCTGGAGACTGCTTCTTGTGCCGGGACACCTTCCTGTGTGTCCAGACTAAGCCAGCTCTAACACTTTGAGACTGCTTCTTGTGCCGGGACACCTTCCTGTGTGTCCAGACTAAGCCAGCTCTAACACTCTTGGAGACTGTTTCTTGTGCCGGGACACCTTCCTGTGTCCAGACTAAACTAGCTCTCTCTCTTGGAGACTGCTTCTTGTGCCGGGACACCTTCCTGTGTCCAGGCTAAGCCAGCTCTCTGATTGTGTTTGCAGACACCTACTTCTGGTCTCCTAATTAACACCTGAGTAGTTTCAGGCCTGAGCTGCAAGTGTGTAATGAATGTAAGGTGTAGTGACCTTTCTCTACCACTAGGTTTACAAAGCCACACATTTCCCTTATACCTAGGTGAAATGTACACCCCATTCAACACATATTCCCTCACTGTCTCACAGTGCGTATCATAGAACTCATCCTGACCGACCTGGTTGCTCAAATGAGGGTTCGGTGACCCCTCCTCAAGGGGGGGGTACTGTTGTGAATGGGTTTGAGATGAGTTCTGAGCAGAGACTCCCTCTGGTGGTTACAAGCGGTACTGGTCTGTTCAGTGAAGATTGTGAGGACTGGGAATCAGGTGTTACTGACTGGTCTTATATAAGGGAGTCACCTTCCCATCAGGGTTGCCGGTGATCAATTGTTCTGGTCTGAATCCTTCATTCCTGTTTCCCTTGTAGCCTGCTGTGTCGTGTCTGCATCTCCTGCTAACAGATAAGACATTTTCTTCTTTTTGTTTTTGTGCTATATTTTTGCATTTTGTCCTGCACTTCTGTGGGGGCCTTCTGGGTCCCCTCCGGGGGCTTTTGCCCTCTCAGTTTAGTTCAGCCACTGATGTTTGTACTTTTGCTTTTTCCAGTTTTTTCAGTGGCTGCTGTTTTGATTTTGTTACACCAGAGAACTAATTTAGGTGGTAGAGGTCGTGTGATCTCAGGTGATTTTGAAATTAGTAGAGTTGGTGCTTTTCAGGGTTTTCTGGGATTGCAGTAAGTACCCTTCCTATCCTTTTCTATTTAGTTAGTTTGGGCCCCAGCGTTTGCTCATACTATTTTCTTTCTGTGTCAGTATTTCTTTTTGTCTAACCGCCATTACTTGTTTGGGGCTTTCTATTATCTTTGGGGTTCTGCTCCGGGGCAGATAGCTTTCCTATTTCTATCTTTAGGTGTAGTTAGTTTCTCAGGCTGTGACGAGGCGTCTAGGACCAACATAGGAACGCTCCACGGCTGCCTCTAGTTGTGGTGATTAGTCAGGGTACTGCAATCTCATAGATTCCAACTGCTCTGGTGTATTGCCTTTTTTACCTGCACTCCTCAGGTACCGAAACATAACAGGATCCCCTGGTTTTCAGTCCATAACCCTTCTATCAACTGGGCATCAAGGACCATCACCTTTCCATCTGACTACTGTAAGAATAATTGTCATAAGGAACCCCCTGTTCTCCAACAAGTCCAAATCTCTGAGATTTCGCATGAGAAGGAAGAGAAACTACCACCTCAATATCAGCAGTTCTCTGATGTCTGCAGTAAGAAGAAAGCAGATCAATTACCTCCTCACCGTCCTTACGACTGTCCCATTGAATTGCTGCCAGGAGCAACCATTCCATTTGGACGGATTTACAATCTTTCCGAACCTGAATTGAAGGTATTAAGAAAGTTCCTGGATGAAAATTTAGAGAAAGGCTTTATTCGACCTTCCACATCTCCAGCTGGGGCACCCCTGTTCTTTGTTGAAAAGAAAGACTCCACTCTGCGGCCGAGTATTGACTACAGAGAGATGAATAATATCACTGTCAAGAATCGCTACCCGCTACCCTTGATTCCTGAACTATTTGAGAGACTCCGTTCTGCGAAAATCTTTACGAAGCTGGATCTTAGAGGGGCTTACAACCTCATACGGATTCGCCCAGGAGATGAGTGGAAGACCGCCTTCAGAACGAGATATGGACATTTTGAATCTCTTGTTATGACCTTTGGCCTTAGCAATGCCCCAGCCACCTTTCAACATTTTATTAATGATGTATTTCGAGATTTCTTGGACCAATTCGTTGTGGCTTATCTCGATGACATTCTTATATTTTCAGACACCTTGGAAGAGCATCGCAGGCACGTCCAGTTAGTCTTGGAACGACTACAGGAAAACCATCTCTACATTAAACTTGAAAAATGTGAGTTTGAACAAACCAGTATCCAATTTCTGGGATATATCATCTCCCCAGAAGGTCTGCGCATGGATCCCGGCAAAATCAATGCTGTAGTGGACTGGCCTGTTCCAAGAAATTTAAAAGACGTCCAGCGTTTCATAGGATTTGCAAATTTTTACCCAAAATTTATAAAGAACTTTTCACGGATCATACTACCAATTACTACACTAACAAAAAAGACCAAAGCATTTTTCTGGTCTCCGGAGGCACAGGAGGCTTTTGACAAGTTGAAAACTCTTTTTACGTCTGCTCCATTGTTAGTACACCCAAATCCTGAATTGCCATTTACTGTCGAAGTGGACGCCTCGGACTCTGCAGTGGGAGCCATTCTGTCTCAGCAAGTTGGGGACAAGATGCAACTTCACCCATGTGCGTTTCTTTCCCACACCATGTCATCTGCAGAAAAGAACTACGACATTGGTAATAAAGAACTGTTAGCCATTAAAGTTGCCTTCTCCGAGTGGAGACATCTTCTGGAAGGTGCCAATCACCCTGTGACTGTCCTCACGGACCACAAGAATCTTGAATTCCTCCGTACAGCAAAAAGATTGTCTGCAAGACAAGCACGATGGGCCTTATTTTTCTCAAGATTCAATTTTATAATCTCTTACCGGCCTGGTTCAAGAAATGGTAAGGCTGACGCCCTGTCCAGGATGTGTTCGGAACCTCAGGAGAGGTCTAGTAATGATGATACAATTCTAGGCCCTAAAAATTGTTTGGGAATATTGCACTCTAGAGGACTAGGTAATAGAATTAAAGATGGATATCAAGAGGACTCTTTCCTTAACCATCCTTCGGAAGACGTCAATCTTTCATTCAAAGAGGGGTTTTGGATGCAGAAACACAAAATATATGTACCTGAATCTTCTCGCCTTGAAGTCCTCAAAAGTGTCCATGATTCTAAACTGGCAGGACATCCTGGAGTTGCAAAAACACAAGACTTACTACTTCGTTTCTTTTGGTGGCCTAATTGTAGGAAGGACGTGAGGAAATATGTTTCAACCTGTTTAACATGCGCACGAAACAAGACCCCACGATCGTCTCCTCTAGGACTCTTGCAACCACTCCCAGTTCCATCCAGGCCTTGGGGATCTATTTCCATGGATTTTATTGTGGAACTACCCCCTTCCAAACAGATGACCGTCATTCTTGTCATAGTGGACCGACTCACAAAAATGGCCCACTTTATTCCAACTGAAGGAATTCCTACTGCTGAAAAAACTGCAGAACTGATGATCAAAGAGGTATTCAGGTTACATGGAATTCCTGACAGCGTGGTGTCTGACAGAGGCATTCAGTTTACGTCAAAATTTTGGAAGAGTTTCTGTACAGCCTTGGGAGTCACGGTGAATCTTTCTACCGCTTTCCATCCTCAGTCCAATGGCCAGACGGAGAGAACGAACCAGATTTTGGAGAAATACCTCCGTTGCTTCATTTCCTATCTTCAGGATGACTGGGTGGACTATTTACCAACAGCAGAGTTTGCCTACAACAACTCCATACATAGCGCTACATCTCAAACCCCATTTTTTGCTAATTATGGAGTACATCCAGTATTTATCCCTAATCTGCCAGTGAACACTCCCATTCCTGCTGTTAATGACAGGCTTACAAAATTACGGGAATCCCAGAAGGAATTATCAGAGATATTGCTCAAGACCCAGGAAGAATATAAGGAAGCAGCAGATAAACATCGGAGAGTGCCCCCTGCTCTTCAGGTTGGAGACAAAGTTTGGCTGTCCACTAAAAACCTTAAGACACATGTGCCATCCTCCAAATTGGGTCAGAAATTCATTGGACCTTTTCAAATTTCTGCAAAAATTAACCAGGTTGCTTTTCGTTTAAAACTTCCCAACAATCTAAAGATTCATCCAGTGTTTCACATATCCTTGCTCAAACCCTTCTGTGAAAACCCGTTTCCAGGAAGAATTCAGCCACCTCCTCCACCAGAAAGGATCCGTGGTGAAGAAGAATACATTGTGGATAAGATTCTGGACTCCCGAAAATTCAGAGGTAAACTGCAGTATCTGGTGCAGTGGAAGGGTTACGGACCAGAGGAAAATTCATGGGAACCAAGGGACAACGTCCATGCTCCTAGACTAACAAGAGCCTTTCATCAGAGGTACCCGGATAAGCCAGCTCCTGAGATGTCCAGAGGCCATCCTGGAAGGAGGGGAGTACTGTCAGGAGTCGAACCCAGTACCTCTTGTCCACTGGCCAACAGCTCTACCATCTGAGCTATTCTGCTGGCTGCAAAGTTCCTTGCTGAACCCAGATACCATTGACTGTTCTTCCTGATTGGCTACACCTAGTGCTCTCTTGATTGGGCCTCTGATTGCCAATTACACACCCTATATAAACCTGGCCCTGTGGGTGTGTCATTGCGAGATTATTGTGCTTCCAGCCTTTAGTCAAGCTCTTTCTCCTGCTGTTCCTGCTGCTACAAACACTGCTCTCCTGTGAACTGACCTCGGCCTGCCACCTGACTACGTTATCTGCCTGCTCCTCTGCTACCGAACTTCCTTTCCTGTGTACCGACCTCCGGCTGCCACCTGACTACGTTATCTGCCTGCTCCTCTGCTACCGAACTGCCTTTCCTGTGTACCGACCTCCGGCTGCCACCTGACTACGTTACCTGCCTTTGCTTCCCCTAGTGTTTGCAGTAACATCGGCTCCAACCCAGACGGGATCCTGACACCGTGACCCAGTCCGAGTGTGCTCCATTAATAACCACCCTTTGTTTTCTATCCATGAGCCAGTTCTTAACCCACTTACACATATTTTCCCCTATCCCCATTGTTCTCATTTTATGTATCAACCTTTTGTGTGGCACTGTATCAAAAGCTTTTGAGAAGTCCATGAACACCACGTCCACTGCATTCCCTTGGTCCAGTCCTGAACTTACCCCTTCATAAAAGCTTATCAGATTAGTCTGACAAGAACGGTCCCTCGTAAACCCATGCTGATACTGTGTCATGAGGTTATTCAGCTTCAGATACTCCAATATAGTATCCCTTAAAAAACCCTCCAGGATTTTACCCACAGTAGATGTTAAGCTCACTGGCCTATAATTTCCAGGTTCAGTTTTTGCCCCCTTTTTGAATATTGGCACCACATTTGCTATACGCCAGTCCTGTGGTACAGACCCAGTTATTATGGAATCTTTAAAGATTAAAAATAATGGTCTATCTATAACTGTACTTAATTCCTGCAGTACTCGGGGTGTATCCCATCCGGGCCCGGGGATTTGTCAACTTTAGTGATTTTTAGACGCCGCCGTACTTCCTGCTGGGTTAAGCAGGTGACATTTAATGGAGAATTTTTTTTATCACTGATCATGTTATCTGTCATGGGATTTTCTTGTGTAAATACAGTTGAAAAAAAGTAATTTAGCATATTGGCTTTTTCCTCATCCTCATCCACCATTTCACCCAGACTATTTTTAAGGGGACCAACACTATCATTTTTTTAGTTTCTTGCTATTTATGTAGTTAAAGAATATTTTGGGATTATTTTTACTTTCTCTGGCAATGAGTCTCTCTGCCTCAATCTTTGCTGTCTTGATTTGCTTTTTACAGAATTTATTCAGTCTTCTGTATTTATTTAATGCCTCATCACTACCTACTTGCTTTAATTCCCTAAACGCTTTCTTTTTGTCCCTTATTGCGCCCCTTACAGCTCTATTTAGCCATAGTGGTTTCCTCCTAATTCTAGCATGTTTATTCCCATAGGGTATATACTGTGCACAGGTCCTATTCAGGATACTAATAAACGTCTCCCATTTTCTTTGTGTATTTTTATGTCTCATGATATCGTCCCAGTTTATTGCACCAAGATCATCTCTCATCCGTTGGAAATTTGCCTTCCTGAAGTTTAGTGTCCTTGTAACCCCTCGACTACACATCTTATTAAAGGATACATGAAAGCTTATTATTTTGTGATCACTATTACCCAAGTGACCCCCAACCCTTATATTTGATATGCGGTCTGGCCTGTTGGATAATATTAGGTCTAGCAGTGCCCCCCCTCTTGTTGGGTCCTGAACTAGTTGTGAAAGGTAATTGTCTCTCATAGTTGGCAAAAACTCATTACCTTTACTGGAACTGCAGGTTTCTGTTCCCCAATGTATTTCAGGGTAGTTGAAGTCTCCCATAATAAAGACTTCTCCTTGAGTTGCTGCTTCATCTATTTGCTTTACGAGGATATTCTCTGTTGCTTCCATTATTTTAGGAGACTTATAACAAACCTCTATCAGTAATTTATTATTTTTCCCCCCTCCCCTAATCTCCACCCACAGAGACTCTACATCTTCATTAGATTCACATATATTATCATGCAGGATGGGTTTTAAAGATGATTTTACATATAAACACACACCCCCACCTCGCTTATTTTTACGGTCATTTCTAAACAGACTATAGCCCTGTAAATTAACCGCCCAGTCGTGGCTCTCATCCAGCCAAGTCTCAGATATCCCCACCATGTCATAATTATGTTCCAACAAAATTAATTCTAATTCCGCCATTTTGTTGGTGAGGCTTCTGGCATTAGTATACATGCACTTTATGTATCTCTCTGAACCTCTATTCTTTCTTAAATTATTAACTGTTCTAACCCCACCCCCCATGCCACCCCCACCCCTAATTTCATTATTTGTGCCCAGGTCTCTATCTGCACTGCCTTCCCCTCCTATAAAATGAATACCCTCCCCCCTAGTCCCTAGTTTAAAGACTCCTCCAACCTTCTAGCCATTTTCTCCCCCAGCACAGCTGCACCCTCCCCATTGAGGTGCAGCCCGTCCCTAGCATAGAACCTGTAGCCAACTGAGAAGTTCTCCAGGAACCCAAACCCCTCCTTCCTACACCAATTCTTGAGCCACTTATTAACCTCCCTAATCTCCCGTTGCCTCTCTGGTGTGGCACGTGGTACCGGCAGTATTTCAGAAAATACCACGTTGGAGGTCCTTGCTTTAAGCTTGCAGCCTAATTCCCTGAAATCATCTTTAAGGACCTTCCACCTACCTCTAACTTTGTCATTTGTGCCAATGTGCACCATGACCGCTGGGTCCTCACCAGCCCCTCCCAGTAATCTGTCAACCCGATCAGCGATGTGTCGGACTCGAGCGCCAGGTAGGCAGCACACTGTTCGACGATCCCTGTCTTTGTGACAGATTTCCCTATCTGTTCCCCTAATAATTGAGTCCCCCACTACCAGCACCTGTCTGGCCTGCCCTGCTCTCCTAATTCCCCCCTTACTGGAGCAGACACTCCCCCGGCTTTCAGAGGACATGCCTGGCTGCAGCAGTGCTACCCCTGTACTGACAACCCCCTCATCTGCCAACTTTGCAAACTTATTGGGGTGTGCCAGATCAGGACTAGCCTCCCTGGCGCTCTTCCCTCTACCCCGCTTTCTGTCACCCAGCTCCTGCAGCTCCATCCTACCATCCCCCCCTCATCTATCCTATTGAGCGTCTGCTCAGTGAGCAGAAGACTCCTTTCCATATTGTCTATGGATTTCAGTGTTGCCAGCTGCACATTTAGATCCAAGATTTGGGCTTCCAAATGCACAACATGCTCACATCTCGCACAGCAGTATGCACCCTCGACCGGCTGTTCAAGGACTGTATACATGTGGCAAGATGTACACTGGATGGCATTGGCAATAGTGGAGCACATATCTAATGGGGATTTCACCAGACAGCAAAGATAAGTAAAAATAAATAAAAAGTATTAATAAAATATACCAGCAATTCAGTAAATCCTCCCTTGGAAACTCCCTGAATCCAAAGTCACTGAATCTCAAGTCACACTTACCACCGTTCACACTTGCGCACCGGTCACACTCAGCTCGCTCACACTCGCTGAAGCAGAAGATTTAAAGAGAGATTTTATTTTATTTTTTTTTCCTCCTTCAGCAGCAAATCACCCTGCTGCTCAAATGCACTTCCAAAAAGACTTGAGTCCCAACCAGCTGGCCCTTATGAACCCTTAATTATGAACCCCCACCCTTAATTAACCCCTTGTGAATATAGCTACACCAAGATTTAAATGCAATATAGTTAACCTTTAAACCTTTAAACACACAGATAGTAAAATAAGAGATTAAACCTTTAGAGAGAAAAAATAGGTTAAAAAAGCCCCCAAAAGATAGAACAGGTAGAAAGGCAGTCAGCAATCCACAATTCAGCCACTCACACCAATTCACACAGGTATTTGATTAAAGGTTTTCAAATACTTCTTCACTGAATCTCAAGTCACACTTACCACCGTTCACACTTGCGCACCGGTCACACTCAGCTCGCTCACACTCGCTGAAGCAGAAGATTTAAAGAGAGATTTTTTTTTTTTTTTCCTCCTTCAGCAGCAAATCACCCTGCTGCTCAAATGCACTTCCAAAGTGGTATAAGTGAGGCCCACCTATTCGTAGGTATCGCTAGGTGCAGAATAATAATACTTTCATAGACTAGGAGCGCTGCCAGGTAGTGCAATATCCAATTGCTATTTGAAAATGGCGCTGTGTGTGCTATGCACGTGTGAGACAGTTATACTCCGGCGTTCTAGCGACCGGATGTGACCTAGAATACCTGTGCCTTAGAGGTGGAACGCATGTGGAACGCAAATGGAGGCGTCGACCGGAAGTGAGTCATAGAACTCATCATAGGGCGGTGCTTGCT
Source organism: Oophaga sylvatica (assembly GCA_033576555.1). Taxonomy (NCBI): domain Eukaryota; kingdom Metazoa; phylum Chordata; class Amphibia; order Anura; family Dendrobatidae; genus Oophaga; species Oophaga sylvatica. The sequence continues at coordinate 20,252,588 of JARQOD010000003.1, forward strand.
AGGTGAGACGCTTATGAAACGCAAACAGGAAGTGCCCGGTGTCCATGTGCAGAGATAAAGAAATTAACTGCGCTGGAACATTGAAAAGGTGAGTATCAAGTGCTGATAACTTAATTATTTGCCTGCAAAGACATAATAATCATATTAAGTGGAACAATCATGATTTAGAGTAATAAAGTGAAAGCATATTACAGCAATGATTATAAACAAAATATAAATAAAAATATATATGGATATTGGAACGCATTCTGGATCTCATAAGGTGGATAATTTCATACCTATAATATCTATGATTGTTATTAGGACACGTTTACTGAATTTATTTTCTGTACATGTTTATTGTTATCATTAGTCTGAAGAAGGTCAGGATACGTGACCGAAACGTCATAATATTTTGGATTGTTCTAATAAATACATCACGTTTTCTTTTGCAACTGAGTGCCGGATTCATTTAAATTGACTATATTACTGGGTGTGGCATCCCATATCTGAGCACCATTATTCATATAAGGAGTGACGTGTTACTTTATTATATTACACAGCCTTTTCACGGGCACCCTTATTAGTCCTATTCCTACCATTTCTATTTATAGTGCTATACGCATGAAGATATGACTGATACGGGTTTTTCTTATAGTGATACCCAAATAGCAGCTATTGTTGCTCAAGTCTCGACGTCAGGCGAATTTTTACAAATTTCGGGTAATGAATTCAAATCTCGTGATTTAGAACGGGAATCGAGACACTTGATTGGTCTGGAACTACATAGTATCACGATAGCTGAATATATTAAGACACATAGGATCCCTAGGGGCTTACGAGTGTCACTGAGACCCACTCTTTTTCAAGATAATACAGAATTTTGTCAGAAATTTGAGCAGATTCTAAATAAATGCTCTCTGGACCTAATGACTTTGACCCTTGATAGTCTGAACACGGAAATCAAAACTTGTCAGGAGAAAGTCACTAATATAGAAACTCAATTGAAGGACTCCCTTCCTAAGGAAGAATTTGAGACCTTACAAAGTCGTACTAAGGAGAACTTGGACCATTTCAGGAAAGAAACGGAAAAAAGAAAACGCCAGAAATTTATACGTGACACTCAAGACTATCTTAACAAAAAAGTCTATAGATGGCAAGGCTCCTCCTCCTGCACATACCAACGTTACTTCAGAAATACGGACGGCACGTCTTCAGGCTCGGACAGCGACCGTACAGACCGCAATCGCTCTTCGATGTATACTTCTGCTTCTTTTTTAGGCCAAAACAGACGACAACAACAACGAAGAGGACGAGGCGGGGGGGGTGTTGTGAATGGACTTGAAATGAGTTCTGAGCAGAGGCTCCCTCTGGTGGTTACAAGCGGTACTGGACTGTCCAGTGAAGATTGTGAGGAGTGGGAATCAGGTGTTACTGACTGGTCTTATATAAGGGAGTCGCCTTCCCATCAGGGTTGCCGGTGAACAATTGTTCTGGTCTCACTCCATGATTCCTGTTTCCCTTGTAGCCTGCTGTGTCGTGTCTGCATCTCCTGCTAACAGATAAGACATTTTCTTCTTTTTGTTTTTGTGCTTTATTTTTGCATTTTGTCCTGCACTTCTGTGGGGGCCTTCAGGGTCCCCTCCGGGGGCTTTTGCCCTCTCAGTTTAGTTCAGCCACTGATGTTTGTACTTTTGCTTTTTCCAGTTTCTTCAGTGGCTGCTGTTTTGATTTTGTTACACCAGAGAACTAATTTAGGTGGTAGAGGTCGTGTGATCTCAGGTGTTTTTGAAATTAGCAGAGTTGGTGCTTTGCAGGGTTTTTTGGGATTGCAGTAAGTACCCTTCCTATCCTTTTCTATTTAGTTAGTTTGGGCCCCAACGTTTGCTCATACTATTTTCTGTCTGTGTCAGTATTTCTTCTTGTCTAACAGCCATTACATGTTTGGGGGCTTTCTATGTTCTTTGGGGATCTGCTCCGGGGCAGATAGCTTTCCTATTTCTATCTTTAGGTGTAGTTAGTTTCTCAGGCTGTGACGAGGCGTCTAGGACCAACGTAGGAACGCTCCACGGCTGCCTCTAGTTGTGGTGGTTAGTCAGGGTACTGCAATCTCATAGATTCCAACTGCTCTGGTGTATTGCCTTTTTTACCTGCACTCCTCAGTTACCGAAACATAACAGTATCACCGGCCTAAAATTTAAACTTGTATGGTATTCACAGAAGGGAAAAATATTGTGAAAGAAAAAACGGTTGTCAGAGTTGTCAGAGATATTTTTCTGTTTGTTGCATTTTTTTTTTTTTTCCCCTCTGTATCTCTGGGTGCTGGGGAGGATTTTTTCTCTCAATGGAGTTTGCACAGTTGTCTGGCCGTGTGGATCAGCTTGCCACTGAGGTTCAGAGTATTGCTGCATATCTTGCTAGGTTGCCTGTTGTGGAACCTAGGATTCCCATGCCAGATTTGTTTTTGGGGGATCGAGCTAAGTTTCAGAATTTCAAAAATAATTGTAAATTGTTTTTTGCCTTAAAATCTAAGTCCTCAGGGAACGCAGCGCAGCAGGTTCAAATTGTCATCTCTCTCCTGCGCGGCGATCCTCAGGATTGGGCTTTTTCCCTGACACCTGGGGATCCTGTTTTGAGTGATGTTGATGCATTTTTTCAGGCTTTGGGGTTATTGTACGATGAGCCTAATGTCACTGATCAAGCTGAAAAAGCCTTGTTGGCATTAAATCAGGGGCTTGATGACGCTGAGTTATACTGTCAGAGATTCCGTAGGTGGGCAGTCCTGACCAAGTGGAATGACGACGCTTTGGCGGCCCTTTTTCGGAAGGGTCTGTCAGATAATGTAAAGGATGTTATGGTGGGATTCCCTGTCCCCTCTGGTCTCAATGATTCTATGTCATTAGCGATTCAAGTTGACAGACGTTTGCGTGAGCGGAGAAGTATGCGTGGAATGGTGTTGCCTTGTGAACCTGCTTCTGAATCCATGCAGTGTGATAGAGTGGTGTCTGGGGCACAGCGTCATGAGTTTCGAAAGCGCAATGGGTTATGTTTCTACTGTGGTAATGCCTCTCATGCTATTTCAGTCTGCCCTAAGCGGGGAAGACGTTTTGCACGCTCAGTTGTCTTGGGTAGTGTTCAGACTAATTTTTTATTAACTGTCACTCTGATATGCTCTCTGTCCTCATTTTCTGCTCAGGCTTTCGTTGATTCTGGAGCAGCTATTAACCTGATGGATTATGATTTTGCTAAACGTTGTGGGTTTCCCTTGATACCCCTACAGAAGTCTATTCCCCTACTGGGGATCGATTCTACCCCTTTGGCTGAGAATAAACCTCAGTTCTCTACTCAGGTGATAATGAGGGTTGAACCTGATCATCAGGAGTGCTGCAAATTTTTGGTTCTGTATAATCTGCATGATATTATCGTACTGGGTTTCCCTTGGTTGCAGTCTCATAATCCTGTTTTGGATTGGAAAACTGTGTCTGTAACCAGTTGGGGCTGCCAATGTGTTAATACCAACACTCCTGTTTTTTCTGCCTCCCCCCAGGCTCAGGATGTTCCTGACTTTTTGATTGATTTTTCTGATGTGTTTAGCGAAAGTAAATCTGCATCCTTGCCTCCCCATAGGAGCTATGACTGCGCTATTGAATTAGTGCCTGGTAGTAAATTCCCTAAAGGTCGCCTTTTTAACTTGTCTGTACCTGAACATGACGCTATGCGATCTTATATCAAGGAGTCATTGGAGAAGGGTCATATCAGACCATCCTCTTCACCCTTAGGTGCCGTTTTTTTCTTTGTGGCCAAAAAGGATGGTTCATTAAGGCCGTGTATTGATTATCGTCTTTTGAACAATATTACTGTGAAATATCAATATCCGTTACCCTTGATTTCTGACCTGTTTTCCAGGGTGAAAAATGCTACTTGGTTTACCAAGCTTGACCTCAGGGGGGCATATAACCTTATTCGCATTAAGCACGGGGATGAATGGAAGACGGCATTTAATACCCCTGAGGGGCATTTTGAGTACCTTGTGATGCCCTTTGGCTCACTAATGCTCCTTCTGTCTTCCAGTCCTTCATGAATGACATTTTCAGGGATTTTGTGGATAAATTTCTGATTGTTTATTTGGATGATATCTTGATTTTTTCCAATGACTGGGACTCTCATGTGAAACATGTTCGAACTGTATTCCAGATTTTGAGAGAGAATGCTCTGTATGTGAAGGGATCAAAGTGTCTTTTTGGCCTACAGAGGATCTCATTTTTGGGATTCATTTTGTCCCCATCTGTTATTGAAATGGACCCGGTCAAGGTTCAGGCCATCTGTGATTGGGTTCAACCTACTTCATTAAAGGCTCTTCAAAGATTTTTGGGTTTTGCCAATTTTTATCGTAAATTTATTGGTAATTTCTCGGTTATTGTTAAACCTTTAACTGATTTGACCAAAAAGGGTTCTGATGTGGTGAATTGGCCTCCTGAGGCAGTCTCTGCATTTCAGGAACTTAAGCAGAGATTCACTTCTGCTCCTGTTCTACGGCAGCCTGATGTTTCTCTACCATTTCAGGTGGAGGTTGATGCCTCTGAAATTGGGGCAGGTGCCGTTTTGTCCCAAAGAGATCCAGAGACCTCTAAAAGTAACCCTTGTGCCTTTTTCTCTCGAAAGTTTTCTCCTACTGAACGTAATTATGACGTGGGTAATCGGGAGTTATTGGCCATGAAGTGGGCTTTTGAAGAGTGGAGACATTGGCTGGAGGGAGCCAAACATCAGGTGGTGGTCCTTACAGACCATAAGAATCTGGTTTATCTGGAATCTGCCAAGCGACTTAATCCTAGACAGGCCAGGTGGGCCTTGTTTTTCACACGTTTTAATTTTGTGGTTTCATTTCTTCCTGGCACTAAGAATGTTAAGGCGGATGCCCTCTCGAGGAGTTTCCTGGCGGACTCTCCTGAGTTATCTGATCCTTCTGTTATTTTGAAAGAGGGTATAGTTCTTTCCGCCATCTCGCCCAATTTGAGACTGGCTCTGGAGGGGTGTCAGGAGGATAAGCCCAAGCGCTGCCCTGTTGGGAAATTGTTTGTCCCGGACCAGTGGAAAAAGAGTGTGATGTCTGAGATTCATTGTTCCGCGCTGGCCGGTCATCCCGGAATTTTTGGTACCAGAGACTTGGTTAGTCGGTCCTTTTGGTGGCCTACCTTGTCTCGTGATGTCAGGGAATTTGTGCAGTCCTGCGGGACTTGCTCTCGCTCCAAGCCTTGCTCTCGCTCTAGTGGTTTGTTGATGCCATTGCCTGTGCCCAAGAGACCATGGACCCATATCTCTATGGATTTCATTTCCGACCTCCCTGTTTCTCAGAGAATGACCGTCATCTGGGTGATTTGTGATAGGTTTTCCAAGATGATACATCTTGTGCCATTACCTAAGTTGCCTTCCTCCTCTGAATTGGTGCCTTTGTTCCTTCAGCACGTGGTTCGTTTACACGGCATTCCTGAGAACATTGTGTCTGACAGAGGAGTCCAGTTTGTTTCAAATTTTGGAGGACCTTTTGTTCTAAACTTGGTGTTCAATTGTCTTTCTCCTCGGCGTTTCATCCTCAGACCAATGGTCAAACTGAGAGAACAAACCAGACTTTGGAGACTTATCTAAGATGCTTTGTGTCTGCTGATCAGGATGACTGGGTCTCTTTTTTGCCTTTGGCTGAGTTTGCTCTTAATAATAGGGCTAGCTCTGCCACTTTGATGTCTCCATTTTTCTGTAATTCTGGGTTTCACCCTCGATTTTCTTCAGGACAGACGGAGGCTTCTGTCTGTCCAGGTGTTGACTCTATTGTGGAGCGTATGCAACAGATTTGGGACCAGGTAGTGGAGAGGTTGTCCCTCTCTCAGGAGAGGGCCCAGCGGTTTGCTAACCGGCATAGGACTGATGGTCCTCGGTTTAAAGTGGGGGACTTGGTCTGTTTGTCCTCAAAAAATATTCCTATGAGAGTGGCATCTCCTAAATTTAAGCCTAGGTTCATTGGACCTTATAAGATCATGGAGATTCTTAATCCTGTTTCTTTTCGTTTGCTTCTTCCAGGGACATTTAAGATCCATAACGTGTTCCACAAGTCCTTGTTGAAGAGGTTTGTTGAGCCAGTGGTTCCTACTACTGTGCCTCCTGACCCTGTTTTGGTTGAGGGCAATCTGGAGTATGTGGTTGAGAAAATATTGAATTCTCGTTTTTCTAGACGGAAACTCCAGTATTTGGTTAAGTGGAGAGGTTATGGTCAGGAAGACAATTCTTGGGTGTTTGCTTCGGACATCCATGCTAGGAGACTCATCCGTGCGTATCATAGAACTCATCCTGACCGACCTGGTTGCTCAAGTGAGGGTTCGGTGACCCCTCCTCAAGGGGGGGGGGGTACTGTTGTGAATGGACTTGAAATGAGTTCTGAGCAGAGGCTCCCTCTGGTGGTTACAAGCGGTACTGGACTGTCCAGTGAAGATTGTGAGGAGTGGGAATCAGGTGTTACTGACTGGTCTTATATAAGGGAGTCGCCTTCCCATCAGGGTTGCCGGTGAACAATTGTTCTGGTCTCACTCCATGATTCCTGTTTCCCTTGTAGCCTGCTGTGTCGTGTCTGCATCTCCTGCTAACAGATAAGACATTTTCTTCTTTTTGTTTTTGTGCTTTATTTTTGCATTTTGTCCTGCACTTCTGTGGGGGCCTTCAGGGTCCCCTCCGGGGGCTTTTGCCCTCTCAGTTTAGTTCAGCCACTGATGTTTGTACTTTTGCTTTTTCCAGTTTCTTCAGTGGCTGCTGTTTTGATTTTGTTACACCAGAGAACTAATTTAGGTGGTAGAGGTCGTGTGATCTCAGGTGTTTTTGAAATTAGTAGAGTTGGTGCTTTGCAGGGTTTTTTGGGATTGCAGTAAGTACCCTTCCTATCCTTTTCTATTTAGTTAGTTTGGGCCCCAACGTTTGCTCATACTATTTTCTGTCTGTGTCAGTATTTCTTCTTGTCTAACAGCCATTACATGTTTGGGGGCTTTCTATGTTCTTTGGGGATCTGCTCCGGGGCAGATAGCTTTCCTATTTCTATCTTTAGGTGTAGTTAGTTTCTCAGGCTGTGACGAGGCGTCTAGGACCAACGTAGGAACGCTCCACGGCTGCCTCTAGTTGTGGTGGTTAGTCAGGGTACTGCAATCTCATAGATTCCAACTGCTCTGGTGTATTGCCTTTTTTACCTGCACTCCTCAGTTACCGAAACATAACAGGGGGGCCAGTGCCACAGAGACCAGTCGTCTAGGGGCATTCACCAGGTCCCAGGTAATACGAACTTAGTCTACAATATTTCTTCTAAATGTCTAAAGGGTATGCCACACTAAACAGCGTCGCTAACGAGATCGCTAAAATACGTCACTATTTAGCGATCTCGTTCGTGACGCTAACGTGTGTGGCATGTAGCAACGACGTGGCCCCTGCTGTGATCTCGCTGATCGTTCACTAGAGTTCTGGACCGTATTTAGATCATTGGCGTCCCGCTGGTGAGCCTATATCGCTGTGTCTGGCACCTTTTGTGAGCGATGTGCGCTGTTTTTTACATCGCAATGACCGTTAAAGTCGTTAATGAGATCGCTAACCGCTTATGCGTCGTTAACGAGATCACTAAGTGTGGCAGCTACTAGCGACATTAAAACGATCACAAAAACGATCGCATTAGCTTGCGTCGTTATTGAGATCGCTAACGAGATCACTAAGTGTGGCAGTACCTTAAGTACTGTACAAATGAATGTTTTACAAAAGGGTCTTTCATTTTGTCCATCTTATCGATTTAACACCTTCCAATTAGACCTTGATCTACAGAGATTTTATAGGAACCTCAGGTTGAAGGCACATTTCCATGAGAAACAAGACATCTCTAGACCTGTTCTCCCATCTACACCTATTAACAATAAGGATTTAGGCATTAGACCCCGTAGTACCTATCTACCACCTAAGATTTATCATCCAGTGGAAACTTTCATTTCTCGCATTGAGAAAGAGGTTGCTAATTACATCAAGAACATCTCCAAAGGGGATTTAGTATTCCGTACCAACCTTAGTCTTGAGGATAGACTAGCATTAGGATTACTCATGGAGGATAACGAAATTACTATTAAGCCGGCAGACAAAGGGGGTGCGATTATTGTAATGGACCATTCATATTATATTGACGAGATACATTCACAATTGTCCAATCAGGAAGTCTACTCACCCCTTTCACACAACCCTACTTTACAATTGAGGGAGCTCATTGCAAGGGTGTTATCAAAAGCGTTAGATAACAGTATCATTGATACAAAAACAGCAGAATTCCTTACAAAAACTGACCCTATGATCCCTGTCTTTTATACCTTACCTAAGGTTCATAAAAGACTTGATAAACCTCCAGGATGTCCTATAGTCGCATCTACAGACTCTATCCTCTCTCCTTTGTCTATTCTACTTGAAAAAGTACTCACCCCACTAATTAAGGAGACGCCATCCTTCTTGTTAGATACTGGTTCCTTTGTGAACCTCATTAAAAGTGTAGGCGTATTACCCTCTAACATGTTACTAGTCACCTTAGATGTGAATAGTCTGTATACCTCCATTGTGCACACAAAAGGTATTGAGGCTACAAAGAGAATCCTTGATGGATCTCCATTGACAGGACCAGTTACAGCTTTTTTGATAGAATTACTTGAGATAGTACTTGAGAATAATTTTTTCATTTTTGAAGATCAGTTTTTTCTGCAAAGACAAGGTACCGCGATGGGATCTAATGTCGCGCCCCGTATGCTAATGGATATATGGCTTGCTTTGAGTCTGATTACATTTACACTAACCCATTATACCAGAAACATTGTATTTTGCGGCGTCGCTACATTGACGACGTGTTCTGTTTATGGCACGGATAAGTGGATAGCTTAATGGAATTCTTTAATACCATCAACAATGTGTGGACCGAATTGACATTTACCCTTAATTATAGCCATACAGACATTAACTTTTTGGATACTAATGTCCTATTGGACACCAATGGGAATCTAACTTTGGACATGTTTGTGAAATCTACAGACAAAAATAGTCTGCTCCTCTTTCAGAGTTGCCATCCTATGGCTGTGAAGCGTTCTATTCCCATTTCCCAATTTGATAGAGTCTGAAGGATTGTGAGTGACCCAGCTACACGAACACAACGCCTTAACCAAATGGAGAATAAATTCATCGAGAGGGGCTATCCTCAATCCTTACTCCAAAGTTTACGGTCATCCGAGAGAGATATTACAAGATCCCCTAGTAGGACAGCCAATAGATTACCTTTTGTCCACACGTATCACCCCTATATGTATGGATTACACCACAGAATACGTAGACATTGGCACATCCTTAGGGATAGTTATCCAGGAATCCCTGAATTCCAGACACCTTTTTTACCATGCTTTAGGAAGCCTAATAATCTTCGTAATAAACTAGTGAGAGCGGATGTTGGCTCTATACAGACGGTCCCACGACAGACCTTCCTTCGAACCCAACGCAAGGGTACCTTTCCCTGCCTACACTGTGCGCAATGCACCAATATCCTTAAGGGACCTAATCTAGCAAACCCTTGTACTGGCATTAATATCCCTATTAAAGACTACTTTACATGCAATTAATCAGCAGTCATTTACGCTATTAAATGTCCGTGTGGCAAATTGTATATAGGAGAAACCACACAAGCCATTAGAGACAGGATTTCTCACCATAAATCTGATATTAGATGCCAAAAAAATCATCTTCCTATCCCTTTCCATTTCAATACATCAGGTCATACCATTGCCCAATTACGTTTCATGGTATTAGAACATGTACAACTGAACAGAAGGGGTGGCAGCCTTATTAAAAAATTACGATATAGGGAAGCATACTGGATCCACACATTAAGGACCCTTGAACCACGGGGTCTTAATAGAGACTACGATGTCTATAACTTATTTTGATTCACTATTAGTGGCTTATCCTTTATAGGTATGAAATTATCCACCTTATGAGATCCAGAATGCGTTCCAATATCCATATATATTTTTATTTATATTTTGTTTATAATCATTGCTGTAATATGCTTTCACTTTATTACTCTAAATCATGATTGTTCCACTTAATATGATTATTATGTCTTTGCAGGCAAATAATTAAGTTATCAGCACTTGATACTCACCTTTTCAATGTTCCAGCGCAGTTAATTTCTTTATCTCTGCACATGGACACCGGGCACTTCCTGTTTGCGTTTCATAAGCGTCTCACCTAGCAAGCACCGCCCTATGATGAGTTCTATGACTCACTTCCGGTCGACGCCTCCATTTGCGTTCCACATGCGTTCCACCTCTAAGGCACAGGTATTCTAGGTCACATCCGGTCGCTAGAACGCCGGAGTATAACTGTCTCACACGTGCATAGCACACACGGCGCCATTTTCAAATAGCAATTGGATATTGTACTACCTGGCAGCGCTCCTAGTCTATGTAAGTATTATTATTCTGCACCTAGCGATACCTACGAATAGGTGGGCCTCACTTATACCACTTGGAACCGTTATCTGATCTATACGGTTTACTCCACAGAATCGCTCTTTCCCTGTTACAACAATCCCGTAAGGTATACCTTTACTAGTTCACTGTGGGCATATTTTGCGATTAGACTACTTTTCATTACCTCTTATTTAACAGTGTAATACATGGATATTATTGAGGACAATATTTTGTCCCTGAGTCTATTGTTTCTCACTATGGGCATTCGGTACTGCTAGTTTGCGGTTTATTTTCTATGTATTTCTTCATATCTGATTGGTCTATGTATATACTATATTTAGGACACAGATTTGTCCCTGGGTCTACTATGTTACATTTACTGAATGGGTTTCTTACCTTATTTTTTCGCCTAACATCATTTTCACGTCAGCGACTGTATATGTTATACATGTTAGATATACCTTTTTTTGTCTCTTTTTTGTTTATTAATATCTATGATTGTTATTAGGACACGTTTACTGAATTTATTTTCTGTACATGTTTATTGTTATCCTTAGTCTGAAGAAGGTCAGGATACGTGACCGAAACGTCATAATATTTTGGATTGTTCTAATAAATACATCACGTTTTCTTTTGCAACTGAGTGCCGGATTCATTTAAATTGACTATATTACTGGGTGTGGCATCCCATATCTGAGCACCATTATTCATATAAGGAGTGACGTGTTACTTTATTATACTATACATTCTTTACTCAGAGCCTCAACGGTGGAACCTAGCGGCATGGTTACTGAAGCCCAAATACTGAAGGCCAGAGGGTTATCAGACCCAGTAATTGCTACCCTGCAAAATTCCAGGAAGCCAGTAACCAACACCATTTATAATAAAGTCTGGAAGAAGTTTTCATCCTTCTGCCTACCTGATCCACCAGATCCACTTAGTCCAAATATCTAGAAAATTCTAGATTTTTTACAGAAAGGCTTGGAAATAGGTCTTCAGCTTAGCACCCTGAAGATCCAGGTCTCCGCTCTCAGCTCCTTCATTGACCAGGATCTGGCAGGTCATCGATGGATAAAGAGGTTCATGAATTCGGCTATTAGGATGAACTCTAAGAGACAGGTGGTGGTTCCTTCATGGGATCCAAACGTAGTACTCCAAGGACTCACAGGGCCACCTTTTGAACCCTTATCTTCCTGCTCACCTCAAAACCTAGTGTACAAAACAGTTCTCCTAGTGGCTGTAACTACAGAGAGGAGAGTAGGGAAATTGCAAGCCTTATTGGTAAGAGAGCCTTACCTATTAATCAGAGACGAGTCTTTAATACTTCACCTTGATCCTTCATTTCTGCCTAAGGTAGTCTCAGATTTCCACCTTTCACAAGAAATTATTCTACCATCATTTTGCCAAAACCCTGCAAACTTGAAGGAGGAATAATTCCACACACTCGATGTGCGACGCATTGTTCTCCATTACCTGGAACAAACCCGTTCCTACAGAATTGATCACAATCTATTCATCCATCCCTCAGGTCAAAATAAAGGGAAAAAAGTTGCTAAAAGCACCATTGGATTAAAAGAGGTATAGCCGAGGCATATCTTGCTCAAAATAAATCACCCCCAGTGGAAGTCAAGGCCCACTCAACCAGATCGACATCAGTTTCCTGGGCACAAAAAGCAGGTGCATCGCAGAGCAGATCTGCAGGGCAGCAACATGGTCCTCTCTACATACGTTCTCCAAGCAATATAGGTTGGATGTACTGTCCAATAGAGACCTAATCTTTGGCCACAAAGTACTCCAAGCGGCTGTCCCTCCCTAGTGCCAAATTAGTTGGTATTCCTCCGTATGCCGTTGTGGAAGGTGACTAGAGAAATTAGAATTAGACTTACCGGTAATTCGGTTTCTAGGAACCTTCCACAATGGTGCTAATTCCCACCCCATACTCCTGAATAAAATCTGGGATTCAGAAGGTAAACCGGTGCTATGGTCTAAGTTATGTCACTGGGAGGGCCTTTTAACCTCTCTGTGTTCCTGTTCTCCATCAGGGTAAAGAGGCAAACTCCGTATGCCGTTGTGGAAGGTTCCTAGAAACCGAATTACCTGTAAGTCTAATTCTATTTTCCCATCTGTCAACGGTCCTGTCTGCAGCCGCGACATTGTGAGGAGTGGGCCGAGCTTCACTAGGAGAGGCGTAAAAGAGCGCAACTGATAGTCATCATAAAAGCGTGCAACCGACAGTCACCATTATAGAGCGCAACTGACAGTCATCATTATAGAGCGCCACCGACAGTCATACCAGAACGAACCGACAATCATCGTAAAAGAGTGTAACCAACAGTCATCAGAAAAGAGCGCAACTGACAGTCATCATAACAGAGCGCAACCAACAGTCATCATAACAGAGTGCAACCGACAGTCATCATAACAGAGCGCAACCGACAGTCATCATAACAGAGCGCAACCGACAGTCATCATAACAGAACGCAACCGACAGTCATCATAACAGAGCGCAACCGACAGTCATCATAACAGAGCGCAACCGACAGTCATCATAACAGAGCGCAACCGACAGTCATCATAACAGAACCCAACCGAAAATCATCATAACAGAACGCAACCGACAGTCATCATAACAGAGCGCAACCGACAGTCATCATACCAGAGCGCAACCGACAGTCATCATAACAGAGCTCAACTGACAATCATAACAGAACGCAATTGACAGTCATCATAACAGAACGCAATCGACAGTCATAATAACAGCGCACTTGTATCGACCCGCCACCACAATTGTGGATTACCAGGGCAATGGGGTACTCAGAGCCGAGCCCGTAGAAGTCTATGGGATTTGTGTCACAGGTAGCTGTGGCTCGGTCTGTGGCCCGGGCGGTCTGGCGTATGTTGTTGGGGGATATATTTACAGGGGATAACTATATACAGTTCGTGACGCCACCTGTAGTATTCTGGTAATGGGTACCAGCGCTGCTGTAGATCTCTGAGGGGATGGTGAGGCAGCTAGATGTCAGGTCCCCTACAGGTGGGACTCTTCCCTCAAAGTCTGTTAAGATGGTGAAGTCGGGTGCCGGTAAATAACACAGTCTCACACAGTCAGCGTCTTTCCATACCTTTACTTGCAAGATGTCAAGGCAGGTCCCAGGGAGGCTGATCCACGGAGAGTGTATTTTGAGGCAGCAGCTGGACAAGTTAGGGGCCTCCTTTATCTCCAATATGGCGAGTGCAACTAGCATGAAGCGTAGTTCCCTCAATCTTCAGCAATGCTTGCTGTAACTGCCCAGTCAGTGTAGTGTTAGGAGCCTTCCTGTGAAGGAGCTGAATACTTATGTAGTCCTGCAGAACTCCGAAGCCTTCACTCCCCCTGACCCCAGCTACGTACCGACTATAAGGGGCTTGTCTGCCGCGACCTAGGGTCCGGTAGATTCCTGGTTTTCCTGTCACCGTGCCTGAAGCAACAGTGACTCTTCGGTCCCCAGTGACCGGTAGAAACGTGCTGGACTTCTGCAATCCGTTAAGCACAAATCTTATAATCCACTTGCCTTTCGCCTTGTCCACGCTGGTAACATAAACACTCTTACTAGCCAGGGGTCGAGCAGTCACTTCCAATCTTTTCCTTCCAATCAAGCTCGCCACAGATGCTCAGTTATCACAGGCAGGAGCGCGTCTCTGTACCTGATACTGTCCTTGAGACAGGAATGCTGAAGACTTTCTGGGTTACAACTTGTTCTTTCCTTCAATGTATGCTGAGGAGATGACACAGCTCTGACCAGACTAAGGTGTATTCCAACACCTATACCAGACTCCACTTTCCAAGCTGATGAGATAGCAATCTAGACTCCTTCCTCCCTCCAGATGCAGACTCTCTCACTGTAGTCTAGACGCAGACTCTCCACGTCCTTACTGCCCGAAGACAGGAACTAGACTCACTGACTAAAAACACTCCTACACATACCTTCTTGACCACTCCCTAGAGTATCCTTCACTACCCCAAGGGTGTGTCTAGTGTGTGTAGAATGAATGCATATTGAGCTTTAAGCCGCTGCCTCTCCATACACTCCCCAGGGTACTGCGTGTGCCCACCACCAGGGCTACACATTCCCCCATGGTAAACGACAGCACTCCCGGGCTGTGAAATACAAAAGACAGAAAATTTTTGTTTATGCAATAACATTTGGAACAATAACATCTTCCCATCCGGGAGGTAAGAATACTTTGAACGTTACAAACTTTAATACAAAAATACAAATAGTATCAAATGTCATTTTCAATAAATAAATTTACAAGATACTTGTGAAGGACCCGCACCAAACCTTCAACGTGGGTCCTGGGTGGGCTGCAGGACATCCAAGTGCAGACCTCACTCAGTGCCACACCACACGGGTTTTGTTTTTCAGAGGTAGATATGGATGGCTTTTGTAAAACCAAGATAGGGCACTAAAGTGCAACTATGTACAAGAGAGTTCTGGGTAAGCATAGTCCTTTACCTCTAAAAGTCCATTTACAAAGAAAGACATAATAAATCACATTGTAAAAGTGCAAACTTTTTATCAAATATTAATTATCAATTATCATCTATCAATTACCCAGCCGGGCATTCTATAACTAGAAATATATATTCATTATATATAACTTGTGCAAAACTTTTTCAAAAACATTGTAAACTTTCTGCTTTCTACTTGTGGTAGATCCAATAGGGATCTCACCAACTCTTACTATTTATTCATTTTCTGCACATACTTTTTCCACTACATCTTTCACGCCGGGGGCTGGAACGATGCAATGAGCCCTAGATCCTAAGACCAGCAAATCATGTGCTGCGATCAGGGTTTGGGTTGCGACAGTTCTGGTTTGAACCTCTAGAGGCGCAACGGGTACACTTTCTTCACACGACACCGATTGCGTCTCAATTACTGTTAATGATATAGACCGCGTCAGGGTTTGCGATCTAGACTGGGTCGCATGTTGCGATGACTTTGAAGGGGGCGATGCTGGAGCACGGCCGGATGCTGCTGAAGCTAGACACGGGGACGCTGCGGTAATGGTGACGATACCTGCGTCTGGGACGGGGTCGCGGACGATGGCGACGTTCAGGGCATACCACCCCTTCATTCCCCAATGCCGCGTATAAGTGACTATGTCGCCGTTCACTAAGTCCCTCCCGGGATGGCCTTGTGGCAGGTGAGATTCCACGTCACGCCTGCTGACGAAGACCGCTGGGTAGAGGCCCGGTTCACGAATAAAGCCCCAGCCCTTCCGGAGCTGGAACTCAGTCACACACCCCTGCCGCCGCGGTTCCCGTAAGGTACCTTTGTCGCGACGGACAGTCTCCTTGTCGGCAATCAGTTCAGCAAACTGTCGCTGGCGGTTCTTCTTGATTTCCCGCGCTTCCTCCTGCTGGCGCCTCTTGGTCTCCTCACGACTCCGCCATTCTTGCTCCCACTGGGCGGTGTAGGCGACGTCATCCAGGCGCGCCATTTCGTCCCAGTCCACATCTGGTAGTGACGGACAGGACCCCTCCGGTGTCCCTGCCGGGGACCGATAATCTGCTGCGGCCTCTTGGCCGGGCGGGCGTTCCGGGATTGGCTGTACCTCCTCAACCTCCTCCGCTTCCACCGCTTCACCGGTGGGGTCAGGAACGGTACTTTCGGGGGCAGCCTCCGGTTGCTCCTTCGCCTTGGGCAGCAGACTCTTCGGTACTTTGAATCGTGGGGGTTCGTTGAGGGGAGGGGACGCCGTGTTCGTCATCCGCCATTTCTGCAGGTTACAGCGGCGTCTCTCAATCTCCTCCAGTCCAGGTTGGAACAACTGCTTTAGGCGTGAGTTCTCCTCCTGGACCTCTAACAACGCCTGTTGCAGGTGCAGGATCGCATAGGCCTCGGATGCCGATGGCAGCTTGGCGGGGGCACGGGGCCTGCTTTCCTCCGCTGCTCCGCTCGGCTCCACACGTCCGGCCTCCATCATGTTCCAGAAGATTTTCTCTTCTTTTGAAGACATCCGGTCTCTTCCGTGGAGGTGGGATTTGCGTCTCCTCCTCCTCGCAGGGAAGGTGAAGAGGAGGCGGACCTCCTTTGCTGTTGGGCAGGACCGCATGTTATAGTAGCACTTTGAGAGGACAGGCATTTTCTTCGCGCCACAGGGGGGGTAGACGCCCACGAAGGTACGCCCACCTTCTTCTCCAGCGCCTGAGGGCGCGAATATGGCGACAAAAATGGCGATTTTGGCGCCAAAAGTGCAAACAGTCCTTTTTACAAAAACAAGTCCTTAGGCACGCAGGGCTCGCAATTTCGCGAGTTTGGTATCCTGTTCGTGACGCCAAGTTGTATCGACCCGCCACCACAATTGTGGATTACCAGGGCAATGGGGTACTCAGAGCCGAGCCCGTAGAAGTCTATGGGATTTGTGTCACAGGTAGCTGTGGCTCGGTCTGTGGCCCGGGCGGTCTGGCGTATGTTGTTGGGGGATATATTTACAGGGGATAACTATATACAGTTCGTGACGCCACCTGTAGTATTCTGGTAATGGGTACCAGCGCTGCTGTAGATCTCTGAGGGGATGGTGAGGCAGCTAGATGTCAGGTCCCCTACAGGTGGGACTCTTCCCTCAAAGTCTGTTAAGATGGTGAAGTCGGGTGCCGGTAAATAACACAGTCTCACACAGTCAGCGTCTTTCCATACCTTTACTTGCAAGATGTCAAGGCAGGTCCCAGGGAGGCTGATCCACGGAGAGTGTATTTTGAGGCAGCAGCTGGACAAGTTAGGGGCCTCCTTTATCTCCAATATGGCGAGTGCAACTAGCATGAAGCGTAGTTCCCTCAATCTTCAGCAATGCTTGCTGTAACTGCCCAGTCAGTGTAGTGTTAGGAGCCTTCCTGTGAAGGAGCTGAATACTTATGTAGTCCTGCAGAACTCCGAAGCCTTCACTCCCCCTGACCCCAGCTACGTACCGACTATAAGGGGCTTGTCTGCCGCGACCTAGGGTCCGGTAGATTCCTGGTTTTCCTGTCACCGTGCCTGAAGCAACAGTGACTCTTCGGTCCCCAGTGACCGGTAGAAACGTGCTGGACTTCTGCAATCCGTTAAGCACAAATCTTATAATCCACTTGCCTTTCGCCTTGTCCACGCTGGTAACATAAACACTCTTACTAGCCAGGGGTCGAGCAGTCACTTCCAATCTTTTCCTTCCAATCAAGCTCGCCACAGATGCTCAGTTATCACAGGCAGGAGCGCGTCTCTGTACCTGATACTGTCCTTGAGACAGGAATGCTGAAGACTTTCTGGGTTACAACTTGTTCTTTCCTTCAATGTATGCTGAGGAGATGACACAGCTCTGACCAGACTAAGGTGTATTCCAACACCTATACCAGACTCCACTTTCCAAGCTGATGAGATAGCAATCTAGACTCCTTCCTCCCTCCAGATGCAGACTCTCTCACTGTAGTCTAGACGCAGACTCTCCACGTCCTTACTGCCCGAAGACAGGAACTAGACTCACTGACTAAAAACACTCCTACACATACCTTCTTGACCACTCCCTAGAGTATCCTTCACTACCCCAAGGGTGTGTCTAGTGTGTGTAGAATGAATGCATATTGAGCTTTAAGCCGCTGCCTCTCCATACACTCCCCAGGGTACTGCGTGTGCCCACCACCAGGGCTACACACACTCAACAATCATCAGAAAAGAGATCACAACCAACAGTCCTCCTAAAAGAGCGCAGCGCAACCGACAGTCATGATAATATATAACACAGTGGTGATGTGAATTATTACAGGAATGTCCAGGGTCACTGGAGAACATTTCTGGTGTAATTTTCACCACTTTTGTGATGTAGATTCTGGTGATTCTCTCGGTTGCTCTCCATCACTTGCCGAGACTTCTGTACATACAGGAAAATTTGAATTCTATCAAAAAGGAACAATCAGAGATCTGTTAATGTTTTATATTACGAATAGCGATAATCAAACAACTAACTAACTTTATTAATTAAAAGAATGCTCAAAGTGGCTGCTGCTTACTCTCTCTAACCCTTTTTTAGGCCTCTTTCAGACGTCAGTGTGTCAGGTACGTGTGGTGACAGTTTTCAGACGTACCGGAGACACTTATAGGCCGGCGTCACACTGGCGAGTGTGATGCGAGTAAGTCGCACGACTTTCTCGCATCAAAACCCGGCATGGCCACCCGCTCTCGGACCCGAGTGTGCGGCTGCATAGAAATACATGCAGCCGCACACTCGAGTCCGAGAGCGGGCGGCCGTGTCTGGTGTTGATGCGAGAAAGTCGTGCGACTTACTCGCATCACACTCGCCAGTATGACGCCGGCCATACACGCAGACCCATTCAAGCGAATGGGTCTGTGCACATGTCAGTGTTTCCACGGATCGTGTGTCCGAGGGCAAAATACACTGACATGTCCAATTGTAACAGCAGCACTGGCCGCAAAACATGCAGGTGACACGTACCAGAGCCTGGGAAGCAGCTCTACAGTTAGCGCTGTTCCCCGGCGCCGGGTGTTGAAGACAGCTCACATCATTCTCCCCTGCTCTACCAGTTATCAGCGTGAGCAGGGAAGATTGTTGAGAGTTATATTCCACTGATAACAGCGAGAGTAGGTGGCAGATAGTGGGACTACTACTCCCATCATCCTCCACCTGCTGCAGCTAATAACTGTGAGAGCAGGCAGCGGCTGATGGTAGTATTCATCAGCTATCACCTGCGCTATAAATAAATTTAAAAAAGGCATAATTTCCTCTGTACTTTTGATAACCAGCCAGGTAAAACAGAAAGCTGTGGGTTGCAATCCTCAGCTGTCAGCTTCAGCAAGGCTTTTTATCTGGAATAGAAGGATCCCCATGCCATATTTTTTAATTATTTAAATAAATAGTTTAAAAAAAATGGTGTGAGGTCCATCCCATTTTTGATAAAATAACATAAAAATATATGACAAACATCTGAATATCAAGAGATCAATAGATCAAAGATGAGAAGAATAATATATAAAAGAATTAGAATTATAATTTTTTTTAAAAAAATCAAGAAATATCAAATGGACAAAGATGGACAAAAATTGGCAACCAATTGTCACAATATATAATATGGGGGGAAGGAAAATCCAACAAAGGACAATGGACACAGATATAATGAAAAAATTTGAAAAACTTTATTCAAAATAGACAGATAAAAGATGGTGATAAAAAGACATGAATACAAAAAGACCCTAGCACATAAGGGCAGGCTAGATCCATGTGGGAATCACCACAGGCATATAAGAGAAATACAGATTTAAATACCAATAGGTTCTTTGTTGAAAAGCCATTGGTAATTACACACATATATATATATATACATATAAAATTGAACCTATATCATGTGAGCGTAATGCCCCCTGATGAAGGAGATTCATCCGAAACGTACGTAGGGGTGGCAGGCAGATTCTGTGAGATCAGACATTGTTTATCGCCCTTTCAGGTAATCTTTATAAGTACTCACATGACATCTCACTGACATCTCACTCAGCCAAGCGGCAACAGGCTGTGCTGAAGCTAATCTGCATAGGTGACAAACCGCACAATGCAGAAGAGTTGCGGACAGCGCTGAAAGAGCAGATATTTGGATGACACCGTTGAACCTACAGCCAGGCATGGTCGTGTGTGACAATGGCCGGAACCTGGTGGCGGCTCTGAGGCAAGGTGAGCTTACACACGTACCTTGCCTGGCCCATGTGCTTAACCTCGTGGTTCAACGTTTTCTAAAAAACTACCCGGAGCTGCCGGATCTGCTAGTGAAAGTATGCCGTCTGTCTGCCAATTTTAGAAAGTCAGCTACAGCTTCAGCCATCCTTGCCGTGCTTCAGCAGCATTTGCAGCTTCCGGCTCACTGACTGGTGTGTGATGTCCCCACGCATTGGAACTCTACACTGCATATGTTGGAAACAATTTGTGAGCAGAAGAGGGCAGTTGTTGACTACCAGTATCCATGTCCTCAGGAGAGGACATGGATGTCAGACATATGTACCTTCCTCCAGAACTTTGAGAACTGCACCAAGATGGTAAGCAGCGATGACTCCATAATTAGTGTCACCATCCCGCTTCTCAGCATTCTTAAAACCTCTCTGCTCACAAGTAAAGATGATGCATTTCAGGCAGAGCACGAGGACATGGAGCAAGGAACCCTACAGGGTGATTACACTCAGCCCAGCCTCATGTCGCAACGTGGACTGGTAGAAAATGAGGAGGAGGAGGAAGAACAGGAGCTACTGTCATGGGCTATAGACAGTACTACAAGCACAGCTGTCATACCGTCTGTTCAGCGGGGATGGCCTGAGGACAGGGGGAGGATGAGGAGGAAGAGGACAGCGTGGTCAGTCGTCCTATTGTTGAGGACACAGAAGTCTTTCCTGTTAGTAGTCTGGCACGCATGGCTGACTTTATGTTGCGCTGCGTTTCGTGTCACCACAAAGATCGTCGCGATTACACAATCTGACTTTGCGCAGCTGAGTTTTTGGTGCTTGGTGTTTTTCGGCAGTGAGGGAGTTAATTCTTTCTCTCTCAGTACTAGACGAGGTCCGGCCTCGCCCAGCTGCAGTTAATTCTGCAGTAATGAGATTCCTTCAAATACCTGCCAGTCTGCTAGAAATGTGTTGGTGAAAGCATTCATGCAGACCAGAAGAGCGGATCGTGGTATTGTGAAGTCTGAAGTGAAGAGTACCTGGTGTGGTCTTTTTTCCCCTCCTCGCTTTATCATTTATCTCCGTACCCATTGGTGTTCCCTCTGTTTTTGTGGTGTGAGTTTTGTATGCAAGGTGGATTTTAGTTTACCCCTTGTACTGTCTCGTTCGTCTATTACTGTGTTTAGGCATATACCTTCCAGTCCCCTGTGTTGTGATTGGGGTCCTTCTCAGGACTACTGAAGGTCAGGGATTTGCAGGAGATAGGGTTACGCTGGCGGCCTGGACCTCTGTACCATCAACAGTACCTCCAGGTAGAGGGATTAGTCAGGACCCCAGCTTAGGGTTAGCATAGACCCCAGACCTCCTGTATGCAGTAACAGCGTGACATTTTCACCGACCACTAAAGATTTTCTCCAGCCACCATGGATCCAGTAGCCAGTCTAGCTCGGCAGTTGCAGAGTTTGTCCATGGAGCTGGCGGACGTTAAGTCCAAGGTTTTGTACCCCCTGGAGCAAGCCGGTCCAGAACCTAAAGTAGCTCTCCCTGACAGGTTCATTGGGGGGCGGGACAAGTTTTTTGCTTTCCGGGAGGCATGTAAATTGTACTTTCGGCTGCGACCTCGGTCATCTGGGAGTGAAGAACAAAGGGTGGGGATTGTCATCTCGCTCCTACAAGGAGACCCCCAATCCTGGGCGTTCTCTCTTCCCCCGGGCTCCCCGGCTCTCCAGTCAGTGGATAGGTTTTTTGCAGCTCTGGGTCTTGTATATGATGACCCGGATCGGGTCTCCCTTGCTGAATCTAAGTTACGTAAGATACAGCAGGGAGATCGTCCGGCGGAGGAATTCTGTTTGGAGTTCCGTAGGTGGGCCACGGACACCCAGTGGAATGACCCGGCTCTTAGGAGCCAGTTTTGTCAAGGTTTATCTGACAAATTAAAGGATGTACTGGCACAGTATGACCCTCCCACGTCACTGGAAGCCGCTATGGCCCTTGCTATTCGCATTGACAGGCGGCTTTGGAAGAGGTGCGGGGTAACTCCGCCCCCTGTGATGACTCCACCTTCTACTAGGGCCCCTTATATGGAGGTTCCCCTGGTCAGTCCAGAGGAGCCTATGCAGTTAGGAGGGACATCATTCCGGGGGAGGGGATCGGCAGTGCGCCACAAGACAGGAAGGTGTTTCTTCTGCGGGAGAAAGGGACATTTTATTGGGGGGTGTCCATCCCGTCCTTTGCAGAGTGAGAAGTCGCCGGAAAACTATTGATCCCAGGTTGTGTGGTGGACGGCAATCTGGGAGTAGGTATTTCATCCCTAGGTCCGTCTCAATTCCTCGTGCCGGCGGAGGTGGTGGTGGGTGCGAGAACTGAGAGGATATCTGTTCTTCTGGATAGTGGGGCCGGGGCTAATCTGGTGGATGCTCGCTTTGCCCGGGTTCAAGGTATGCGACTGAGTGTATTGGCTAAACCCATCCCCATATTCTCGATCGACGCCAGACCTCTCGGTCAGGGTAGTTTTTTGCAAGCAGTGCATAACATAGATCTTCAAGTGGGGGCGATACATAAAGAACTGTTGTCGTGTTACGTGTTGGAGGGTCTTCCCACTCCTATAGTGCTGGGCCTTCCTTGGTTAACTAAGCATAACCCGGTTATTAATTGGCAATCCAGAGAGATAAGCCAATGGAGTGAATTCTGTAATAAAAACTGCATGAATACGGTCATCGGTGCGGTCGCTACTAGGACCTTACCTCCATTTCTGGTGGACTTTGAGGATGTATTCTCGGAGAAAGGGTGTCAAGAACTACCTCCTCATCGCGTGTATGACTGTTCTGTTAAATTGCTCCCTGGGGCTAAGTTACCGAAATCTAGGTTGTATAACCTTTCTGGTCCTGAGAGACAGGCCATGAAGGATTACATTTCAGAGAGTCTGGCTAAGGGGCATATTAGACCTTCATCTTCCCCGGTGGCCGCGGGGTTCTTCTTTGTGAAGAAGAAAGATGGAGGCCTACGCCCTTGCCTGGATTTCCGTGAACTCAATCGGATTACGGTCCGAGATCCGTATCCGCTCCCACTTATTCCCGATCTCTTCAATCAGATCGTGGGCGCCAAATGGTTCTCTAAGTTGGATCTCAGGGGGGCGTACAATCTGATTAGGATGAAGGAGGGGGATGAATGGAAGACGGCGTTTAACACTCCAGAGGGGCATTATGAGAACCTTGTCATGCCATTTGGTCTGACTAATGCCCCGGCAGTGTTCCAACACTTTGTTAATGACATTTTTCGCCGCCTGGTGGGACAGTTTGTTGTTATATATCTGGATGACATCTTAATTTACTCGCCGGATCTGGTGTCTCATCAGGAGCATGTTAGGCAGTGTTTGCAGATCTTGCGGGATAATAAACTGCACGCCAAATGGGAAAAGTGTGTGTTCGCCGTACAGGAACTTCAGTTTTTAGGTTTCCTGGTGTCAGCGTCCGGTTTTCGTATGGACCCTGGGAAAGTGCGGGCAGTTCTTGAGTGGGATCTGCCAGAGGATCTTCAGGCACTACAACGTTTCCTGGGGTTTGCTAACCACTACCGGAAATTTATTCGTAATTTCTCCTTCATAGTTAAACCTCTCACAGACATGACTAAAAAAGGGACGGATTTTTCTAGGTGGTCTGACAAGGCTTGTCAAGCGTTTTCCTCCTTGAAAAAATGTTTTGCTTCGGCACCCATACTCATTCAACTGGATGCGTCACAGCCGTTCATTGTGGAGGTAGATGCTTCTGAGTTAGGGGTGGGAGCAGTATTGTCACAGGGTTCGTCCCCTGGTAAGTGGCACCCGTGCGCTTTCTTCTCTAAAAAATTGTCGTCCGCTGAGAGGAATTACGATGTCGGCAATAGGGAGCTCTTGGCCATTAAGTTAGCTTTTGAGGAGTGGCGTCATTTTTTGGAGGGGGCAGTCCACCCAGTCACCGTCATTACCGATCACAAGAACCTGCTGTATTTAGAGTCCGCAAAACGTCTGAATCCCAGACAAGCTAGGTGGTCGTTATTTTTTACCAGGTTTAATTTTGTTGTCACATATCGTCCTGGGTCAAAAAATGTAAAGGCGGATGCCTTATCTCGCAGTTTCCCTGGGGCCGGGAAGACGGATGACCCGGTTCCTATCCTTCAGGAGGGGGTGGTGGTGTCGGCAGTATGCTCTGAGCTTGAGAAGGAGGTATTGGAGGCTCAGGGGGACGCCCCTGTTGGACCTCCAGGGAGACTGTTTGTTCCGGATCACTTGCGACAAAAGGTGATTGAGGCACACCATAACTCAGCCTTAGCTGGACACCCAGGGAGTAAAGCAACTGTGGATCTCCTCTCGCGGCAGTTTTGGTGGCCTATCTTACATAGGGAGGTGGTAACTTTTGTTGCGTCCTGTGGGGTTTGTGCGCGCTCTAAGACCCCACATACCCATCCGTCTGGGGCCCTCTTACCTTTGAAGATCCCGGAGCGTCCGTGGACTCATCTGTCTATGGACTTTATTACGGACCTCCCGCCGTCTTCGGGTAAAACAGTCATACTTGTTGTAGTGGACAGGTTCAGCAAGATGGCTCATTTTATCGCTCTTCCTGCTCTTCCTAATGCTAAAACTCTGGCGCAGGTGTTCATTGGGGAGATTGTGAGGCTTCACGGGGTACCCTCCGATGTGGTGTCGGATCGGGGGTCTCAGTTTGTGTCCAAATTCTGGAAGGCATTTTGTACACGGCGGGGGATGCATTTGTCGTTTTCATCGGCTTTTCATCCTCAGACCAATGGTCAGACGGAACGTCTGAACCAGAGCTTGGAGACATATCTCCGGTGTTTTGTGTCAGAGAACCAGGAGGACTGGGCTTCTTTCTTACCTCTGGCAGAGTTTGCTCTTAACAATAGGCGGAGCGAGTCCACTGGTAAGTCCCCGTTTTTTGGGGCATATGGTTTTCACCCCCAGTTTTGTACTTTCAGTAGGGGGGGCTCTTCGGGGGTTCCTGAGGAAGAACGATTTTCGTCATCACTTGCTTCAGTGTGGAGAGGAGTGCTGAACAATCTTAGTACTATGGGGAACCGATACAAACGTATGGCTGACAGGAGGAGAGTGTCTGGTCCGGACCTATGTGTGAACGATCGGGTATGGTTGTCTACCAAAAATATAAAACTCAAGGTTCCCTCTTGGAAACTGGGTCCCAGGTTCATTGGGCCATACAGGATCAGTTCTATAATTAATCCGGTGGCATTCCGTCTTGACCTCCCCCCTACGTTTAAAATTCACAACGTGTTCCACAGATCTTTGCTTAAGAGGTATGTGGCGCCGGTGATACCATCACCTTTACCTCCTCCGGTGGTGGTCAATGGTAACTTGGAGTTTCAGGTGTCGAAAATCATTGATTCACGTCTTAACCGCCGGTCCCTTCAGTACCTGGTTCATTGGAGGGGGTATGGTCCTGAGGAGAGGACGTGGGATTCTGCGTCGGATATTAACGCAGACCGATTAGTTCGGGCCTTCCACACGACTCACCCGGATAAACCTGGCTCTGAGGGTCCAGAGGCCCCTCGTAGAAGGGGGGGTACTGTCACGGGTGTGTCACCACGAAGATCGTCGCGATTACACAATCTGACTTCGCGCAGCTGAGTTTTTGGTGCTTGGTGTTTTTCGGCAGTGAGGGATTTAATTCTTTCTCTCTCTGTGCTAGACGAGGTCCGGCCTCGCCCAGCTGCAGTTAATTCTGCAGTAATGAGATTCCTTCAAATACCTGCCAGTCTGCTAGGAATGTGTCGGTGAAAGCATTCATGCAGACCAGCAGAGCGGATCGTGGTATTGTGAAGTCTGAAGTGAAGAGTACCTGGTGTGGTCTTTTTTCCCCTCCTCGCTTTATCATTTATCTCCGTACCCGTTGGTGTTCCCTCTGTTTTTGTGGTGTGAGTTTTGTATGCAAGGTGGATTTTAGTTTACCCCTTGTACTGTCTCGTTCGTCTATTACTGTGTTTAGGCATATACCTTCCAGTCCCCTGTGTTGTGATTGGGGTCCTTCTCAGGACTAGATTACTGAAGGTTAGGGATTTGCAGGAGATAGGGTTACGCTGGCGGCCTGGACCTCTGTACCATCAACAGTACCTCCAGGTAGAGGGATTAGTCAGGACCCCAGCTTAGGGTCAGCATAGACCCCGGATCTCCTGTATGCAGTAACAGCGTGACAGTTCCCAATGACCCTCGCATTACAAAAATTTTCAGTGACACTCATTACTGATTGGTGACACTTCTAGACCCACTCTACAAGGAAAACTTTCAATCTCTTCTTCCAGAGGCAGACAGGTGTACAAAAATGTTGCTGTACCACAGGGTCCTTGTAGCGGAATTACTGAAAAAATTCCCATGTGAGAATGCTGGAAGCAGATGTCAGAGTTTGCTGTACAGCAAAGAAGTCCAAGTGAGAGAGACAGAAGTACAATCCAGCTCAGGCAGGGGAACAATGGCAAAGTTCTGGAACAGTTTTCTCAGGCCCTCCCATCGTGCTGCCACAGAGGCAAGGGGTGGTGGCACAAGAAGTGCAATGTTTGGCAAGATGGTGAGGGAGTACCTTGCAGATCATACAAATGTCCTCCCTGATTCCTCTGTGCCTTTTAATAATTGAGTATCCAAGCTGGACATGTGGCATTAACTGGGTCTCTATGCCTTGGAGGTCTTGGCCTGCCCTGCTGCTAGCATTCTGTCAGAGCTGGATTTTAGTGCCGCTGGTGGAATTATAACAGATAAGCGCATCCGCCTGTCAACTGACAATGCTGACAGGCTGACTCTTATAAAAATGAACAAGGGCTGGATTGGGCAAGACTTCTGTACGCCACCGAATGCAAACAGCGAAAAACTCAAATGCATAGTCTTTTTTTGTGGAGGTGTATTGTGATGCACCTCTTCACAACCACATGGGTATCCGCTTCCTGATGTGGTCTGTTTGGTGTTATACTCCTCTTTATCTTCATCCTCATCATCCACAACCAGTGCAACAAAAGGGTGATCTTATTTTGCTACACCCAGTCCAATTTTTGGCAAGGGTATTTTTATGATGCCCGTTACTAATTTGAAACCAAAACCCGCTGAGGCCGATGCACAGACCCTGGATAATGATCCATCTGCAGAACTACTTCTTCAGGTCCAGGAGCTGACCAAAAGTGTGACTGCACTAGCCAAAACCATGCAGTCCTTGCAAGTGCCCCCGAAGGAGAAGATAGAGTTGGCCTCCAGTCCGGATGACGTCCCATGGCGACGGAGGAAGAGGATTCCACCGATCAGAGGGAGAGACAACGATCGCTGCGACCAGAACGGACGACCCATTTGCCGCAGCAAAGCGGGGCACATCGCAAGATTCTGCGAATTTAAACGAGCGACCCATGGGCAGAGGGCCAATCCCCCCGGAGTAGGATGATCCGGCCCAAAGAACTGGCGAGCCAAGAACGTCGGAGGGCGACCGGTCCTCCCAGTTGTGATTGACGGCATCCCAATAAACGCTTTACTGGACACCGGCTCTCAGGTGACGACTATGCCATATATTCTTCACAAATGGTACTGGGCTGACTCTGATCTTACTTGTGGCCTAGATGATGAGCTGACAGTAGTCGCCAGCAATGGTCAGCCTTTGCCACAGGTGAGGTATAAGGAGGTGACCATTAAGGTGGGGTGAGTAGAGTTAAAAACCCAAGGTATGATAATTGTAGACATTGATCAACGAGAATGTAACCCAATAATGACCTTAGGTACTAATGTGATAGAAAATTGTCTTGCCGAGGTTATTGTTTTGTTGCAACAGGTAGCCCAAACTGCTGGTTCCCGTGAGCAATGGTTCCTGCAAAAGGAGATCAAGGCCCTGATGCAGAGACAGCAGGTAGAGCTATCTGGTGGAGAAGTCGGCAGTGTCAGAGTGAGTGATTCATTCCCATTGCAATACCCCAAGAAGTGAAATGTTAATTTGGTATCGGGCAGGCCTCAGGGGAAGAGATTACCAAGCCCTGGTAGAACCAGTGTACTCTGATAGTAGGCCCACTGTCCTGACAGTCAGAGGGGTAGTTGATGTCCGCAAGGGGAGGGTACCTGTACGCATCTTAAATTGTGGGGATGAGGAGGCCAAACTACCTCGGTATGCCACTGTTGCTAAGCTGTTCACTGTCAATCAGAACGCAATTCAGACAGCAGAACCCTTGGTCTCATCCGACCAGGCGGAGGACAATGGCTCTGCAAAACAGCTGGAGGATTGGTGTCAGCAGATGCACGTAGGCACTGACTCCACCCTTCCACACCAAAAGAATGGGGTTTATCGAGTAGTCCAAGAGTTTGAACGGGTATTCAGCAAACACCCTTTAGACTTTGGGCAGGTAAAAGGGGTCCAACATCATATCCCCATTGGAAATCATCCGCCCATTAAAGAGAGGTACCGGCCTGTACCCCCAACTCACTACCAATGTGCCAACTGTATGTTACGAGAGATGAAGGACGCTGGGGTGATCAGAGACACTTGTAGTCCCTGGGCAGCTCCTCTAATTCTCGTTAGAAAGAAAGATGGTACAATGAGGATGTGTGTTGACTACAGAAAAATTAACAGCATTACCGACAAAGACGCCTATCCGTTACCTAGGATAGAGGAATCACTAGCTGCACTGAGAACCGCTATTTCTCTACCTTAGATGTCACTAATGGGTATTGGCAGGTTCCCGTGGCAGAGTCAGACAAAGAGAAGACTGCCTTCGCAACACCAATGGGCCTCTCAGAAATCAACTACATGCCGTTCGGGCTTTGCAACGCGCCAGGAACGTTCCAAAGGTTGATGGAGTGCGGCCTCGGACACAAGAACTTCGAGACAGTTCTGTTGTACCTAAATAACATCATTGTCTTCTCCAAGACCTATGAAGACCATTTGGAGCACCTGGCCGCGGTGTTCGATGCCCTGTGCACCTTTGGCCTGAAAGTGAAACCGTCCAAATGCCACCTCCTGAAGACTAAGGTGCAGTACCTAAGCCACATAGTGAGCGCGGAACGAGTGGCTCCAGACCCTGACAAAGTCACTGTTATCCGGGACTGGCAGAGGCCCAGCAATATCCATGAAATACGTCAGTTCCTAGGGTTGTTAGGCTACTACCGAAAGTCCATCAAGGGCTTCACTGAAATATCCGCACCCCTGCAAAACCTTCTCGTGGGCCAGCCCAAGAAGGCCAGGGAAAAGAGTTCTACACTTGACTGGAATGACGAACTGGAAAGATCCTTCACTTGGTTGAAGTTAGCCCTTACGGGGGATGAAGTTCTGGCCTACCCAGACTATGTGTCATGTGTGCATCGCCACGAAGATCGTCGCGGTTGCACATTCTGACTTCTCACAGCTGAGTTGCTGTTTCTTTGTGTTTGGCAGTTAGGGAGTTAATTCTGTCTGTGCTCAGTTCTGGGACTGGGTGCAGTTTCTCCCGGCTGCAATTAATTATTTGTTGATTGGTTTCCTTTAAATCTCTGGTTGTTTGTTTTGGGAGTTGCCAGTGAAATTCTTCATGCAGACCACAGATAGGATTGTATCTGTATAGACTTAAGTTAAAGAGCTCCTTAGTTGTTTTAAGCTCACCTTGCTTAGAGTTTAATATCCCAGATCATTTATGTTCCTTCTGTGTTTGAGTGTGTATGCGAGTCTGTGTTTTCTCCAGTCTGTCTTATATGTCTAATCTGTGTATTTAGCAGAGATCAGCCCATATCCTTTTGGTGGTAATCAGAATCCTTCTTAGGACTGATTACAGGGTTCAGGGACTGATAGGAGACAGGGTTAGGCTGGAGACTTGGACCTCTGAACCATTATCAGTACCTCCAAGGTGAGGGATTAGTTAGGACCCCAGTTTAGGGTCAGGTTAGACCCCCGGTCCTCTTCTTTCCTGTGACAGTGTATCAAGTCCTCAAGATTAACCCTGAGTTCAACGGATATCGTGTCAGGTAAATCTATTCTATATTTACATGCTGATGTTGCTAATCTATATGTTGTATAGAGTGTTGTTCTTTTAAGAATAGTTTACTGACATCGTACACATATCATAAGACCGCGTGACATTTTCACTGGCCAATAAAATTATTCCCAGTTGCCATGGATCCAGTAGCCCAGCTGGCTCTGCAGTTGCAGGGATTATCCATGGAGCTGACGGACATTAAGTCCAAAGTTTTGTCTCCCTCGGAGCAAACCAGATTTGAACCTAAAGTAGCTCTCCCGGACAGGTTCACTGGTGGGCGAGACAAATTTTTTACCTTCAGGGAAGCATGTAAATTGTATTTTCGGCTTCGGCCTCGATCATCAGGGAGTGAAGAGCAGAGAGTGGGAATTGTTATCTCGCTCCTACAAGGGGACCCTCAATCCTGGGCCTTCTCCCTTCCTCCGGGATCCCCGGCTCTACAGTCAGTAGATCGATTTTTTACTGCCCTGGGTTTGGTATATGATGACCCAGATCGGGTCTCTCTTGCTGAGACAAAATTACGTAAGATACAGCAGGGAGATCGTCCGGCGGAGGAATTTGCTTCTGAGTTCCGTAGATGGGCCACAGATACTCAGTGGAATGACCCAGCTCTTAGGAGCCAGTTTTGTCATGGACTTTCTGACAAATTAAAGGACGTTTTGGCTCAGTATGAGTCTCCTCCTTCTCTGGAGTCTGCTATGGCCCTAGCTATCCGTACTGATAGACGGCTCCGGGAGAGGTGCGAGGTAACTCCGCCCCCTGTTGTTACTCCACCTACTACTAAAGTCCCTTATGTTGAGGTTCCCCTTGTCTGTTCGGAGGAGCCTATGCAGTTGGGAGGGACATCATTTCGTAGGAGGGGATTGGCGGTACGCCGCAGGACAAGAAGGTGTTTCTTCTGCGGGAAAGAGGGACATTTTGTTGGGGGATGTCCGTCCCGTGCCTTGTTGAGCAAGAAGTCGCCGGAAAACTGTTAATCCCAGGTTGTGTGGTGGACGACAACCTGGGAGTATGTATTTCGTCCGCTAGTTCTTCTCAGTTCCTTGTACCAGTGGAGGTGGTAGTTGGTACGAGAGTGGAGAGATTGTCTGTTCTTCTTGATAGTGGGTCCGGGGCTAATCTGGTTGACGCTCAGTTTGCTCAGGCTCAAGGTATGCATCTGAGTGTATTGGTCAAACCGATCCCTATATTCTCCATTGACGCCAGGCCTCTCGGCCAAGGTAGCTTTGTTCATGAGGTTCATAACATTGACCTTCGGGTAGAGGCAATACATAGGGAACTATTATCTTGTTATGTGTTGGAGGGTCTACCTACTCCTATTGTGTTGGGACTTCCTTGGTTGGTTAAACATAACCCTGTGATTAATTGGCAGTCCAGAGAGATAAGCCAATGGGGTGAGTTTTGCAAAAGTAACTGCATGAACACAGTCATCAGTGCGGTCGTGCCTAGTACATTGCCTCCTTTTTGGAGGATTTTGGGGATGTTTTCTCTGAGGAGGGTGTCAGGAGTTGCCTCCTCATCGCGTGTATGACTGCTCTATTAATCTCCTTCCTGATGCTAAGTTGCCTAAAGCTAGGTTGTATAATCTTTCTGGTCCTGAGAGGCAAGCTATGAAAGATTATATTTCGGAAAGTCTGGCCAAAGGGCATATTAGACCTTCATCTTCCCCAGTGGCCGCGGGGTTCTTCTTTGTGAAGAAAAAAGATGGAGGCCTACGCCCTTGCTTGGATTTCCGCGAACTTAATCGGATTACTGTTCGAGATCCGTATCCACTCCCTCTGATTCCTGATCTCTTCAATCAAATTGTTGGCGCCAAATGGTTCTCTAAATTGGATCTCAGGGGGGCGTATAATCTGATTAGGATAAAAGAGGGGGATGAGTGGAAAACGGCGTTTAACACACCGGAGGGACATTATGAGAACCTTGTCATGCCTTTTGGTCTGACTACTGCACCAGCAGTATTCCAACATTTTGTTAATGACATTTTTCGTCATCTGGTGGGGCTGTTTGTGGTCGTATATTTGGATGACATTTTAATTTACTCGCCAGATCTTGTGTCTCACCAGGAGCATGTGAGACAGGTGTTGCAGATCTTGCGAGACAATAAACTATACGCCAAACTGGAAAAGTGTGTATTCGCCATACAGGAACTTCAGTTTTTGGGTTTTTTGGTGTCAGCCTCCGGTTTCCGTATGGACCCTGAAAAGGTGAGAGCAGTGCTTGAATGGGATCAGCCAGAGGATCTTAAGGCTCTGCAGCGTTTTCTGGGGTTTGCTAACTACTACCGGAAATTTATTTGTAATTTCTCATCTGTTGTCAAACCTCTCACTGACATGACTAGAAAAGGGACGGATTTTTCTAAGTGGTTGGACAAAGCTTGCCAAGCCTTTTCCTCTTTGAAGAAATGTTTTGCTTCGGCACCCGTTCTCATCCAACCAGATGCATCTCAGCCGTTCATTGTGGAGGTGGACGCGTCTGACGTAGGGGTGGGTGCAATATTGTCCCAGGGTCCGTCCCCTGGTAAATGGCATCCGTGCGCTTTCTTTTCTAAGAAATTGTCGTCCGCCGAAAGGAATTATGATATTGGCAATAGGGAACTTTTGGCCATTAAGTTGGCTTTTGAAGAATGGCGTCACTTTTTGGAGGGGGCAGTCCACCCGGTCACCGTCATTACTGATCACAAGAACCTGCTGTATTTGGAATCTGCTAAGCGTCTGAATTCCAGACAAGCTCGATGGTCGTTGTTTTTTACCAGGTTTAATTTTGTTGTCACTTATCGCCCTGGATCTAAGAATGTTAAGGCGGATGCCTTGTCTCGCAGTTTCCCAGGGGCCGGGAAAATGGATGACCCGATTCCTATCCTTCAGGAGGGGGTGGTAGTGTCGGCTGTATGTTCTGAGCTTGAGGAGGAGGTATTAGAGGTTCAGGGGGACGCCCCTGCAGGACCTCCAGGGAGACTGTTTGTCCCAAATCAGTTGAGACAAAAGGTTATTGAGGCACATCATAATTCTGCTTTAGCAGGACATCCAGGGAGTAAGGCTACTTTAGATCTCCTTTCTCGCCGGTTTTGGTGGCCTAACGTTAATAAAGATGTTTTAACTTTTGTCGCGTCCTGTGGGGTTTGTGCTCGCTCTAAGACCCCTCATACCCGTCCGTCTGGGACCCTCTTACCCTTGAAACTTCCGGAGCGTCCATGGACTCATTTGTCTATGGACTTCATCACGGACCTTCCTCCGTCGTCAGGGAATACTGTCATACTGGTGGTTGTTGACAGGTTCAGTAAGATGGCACATTTCATTGCTCTTCCTGCCCTCCCTAATGCTAAAACTCTGGCGCAGGTGTTCATTGGGGAGATTGTGAGACTTCATGGGTTGCCTTCTGATGTGGTGTCAGATAGGGGGTCTCAGTTTGTGTCCAAGTTTTGGAGGGCATTTTGTTTACGTCGGGGATGCAATTGTCATTTTCCTCGGCTTTTCATCCGCAGACCAATGGTCAGACAGAGCGTCTGAATCAAAGCCTAGAGACTTATCTTCGGTGTTTTGTCTCAGAGAACCAGGAGGACTGGTCTTCTTTCTTGCCTCTGGCAGAGTTCGCTCTTAACAACAGGCGGAGCGAGTCCACTGGTAAATCCCCGTTTTTTGGGGCATATGGTTTTCATCCCCAGTTTTGTACTTTCAATGGGGGGGGCCCTTCTGGGGTTCCTGAGGAGGAGCGTTTCTGGTCGTCACTTGCTTCAGTGTGGAGAGGTGTATTGAATAATCTGAGTGCTATGGGGAACCGTTATAAACGTATGGCTGATAGGAGGAAAGTTTCTGGTCCAGATCTTAATGTGAACGATCTGGTATGGTTGTCTACCAGGAATATAAAACTTAAAGTTCCCTCCTGGAAGCTGGGCCCCAGATTCATCGGGCCGTACAGGATCAGTTCCATAATTAATCCTGTGGCATTTCGTCTGGACCTCCCTCCTACGTTTAAAATCCACAATGTGTTCCACAAGTCATTACTTAAGAGGTACGTGGCACCAGTCATACCATCATCTCTACCTCCTCCTCCAGTGGTGGTCAATGGTAACTTGGAGTTTCAAGTGTCGAAGATCATTGACTCACGTCTGAATCGCCGGTCCCTTCAGTACTTGGTGCATTGGAAGGGGTATGGTCCAGAGGAGAGGACGTGGGTTCCTGCGTCTGACATTAACGCAGATCGTTTGGTGCGGACCTTCCACAGAACTCACCCGGGCAAACCTGGCCCTGAGGGTCCGGAGGCCCCTCGTAGAAGGGGGGGTACTGTCATGTGTGCATCGCCACGAAGATCGTCGCGGTTGCACATTCTGACTTCTCACAGCTGAGTTGCTGTTTCTTTGTGTTTGGCAGTTAGGGAGTTAATTCTGTCTGTGCTCAGTTCTGGGACTGGGTGCAGTTTCTCCCGGCTGCAATTAATTATTTGTTGATTGGTTTCCTTTAAATCTCTGGTTGTTTGTTTTGGGAGTTGCCAGTGAAATTCTTCATGCAGACCACAGATAGGATTGTATCTGTATAGACTTAAGTTAAAGAGCTCCTTAGTTGTTTTAAGCTCACCTTGCTTAGAGTTTAATATCCAGATCATTTATGTTCCTTCTGTGTTTGAGTGTGTTTGCGAGTCTGTGTTTTCTCCAGTCTGTCTTATATGTCTAATCTGTGTATTTAGCAGAGATCAGCCCATATCCCTTTGGTGGTAATCAGAATCCTTCTTAGGACTGATTACAGGGTTCAGGGACTGATAGGAGACAGGGTTAGGCTGGAGACTTGGACCTCTGAACCATTATCAGTACCTCCAAGGTGAGGGATTAGTTAGGACCCCAGTTTAGGGTCAGGTTAGACCCCCGGTCCTCTTCTTTCCTGTGACAGTGTATCAAGTCCTCAAGATTAACCCTGAGTTCAACGGATATCGTGTCAGGTAAATCTATTCTATATTTACATGCTGATGTTGCTAATCTATATGTTGTATAGAGTGTTGTTCTTTTAAGAATAGTTTACTGACATCGTACACATATCATAAGACCGCGTGACACTATGACTAACCATTCATCCTCTATACTGATGCCAGCAACGTGGGACTGGGAGCAGTACTATCGCAGGTACAGAAAGGCAAAGAAAGAGTGATCTCCTACGCCAGCAGGAAACTTCGTCCCACTGATAGGAACCCTGACAACTACAGCTCCTTTAAGCTGAAGTTCCTCGCCATTGTCTGGGCTGTGACCGAGCAGTTCAAGCACTACCTAGCTGCGGCAAAGTTTACCAAAGTTTTTGGAAACCGCATAGCTAGGTGCGCTGGAGCAGCGATGGATGGCCCGGCTGTCCAATAACGAGTTCACCATCAAGTACCGAGCGGGACATAAGAACGCCAATGCTGATGCACTGTCCAGGATGCCCAACTTACCAGATGGGGGGAAGATCTGGACGCACTCGAAAAAAATCGAGTTACCAGCCTTCCATCGTCCCAACGCGCCCAAGGGGTGAAAAACAAGCGCTACATCACGAAAGAGGCCACATTAAACCCACTGCCCCACCATGAATGGGCAGAGACGCAGGATAGCGACCCAGTAGTCCGCCTGGTAAAGGAGCTACTGATGCAAGCTGACTCACGCACCGGTCCAGATGCTCCACAATAGACCCAACAGTTGTGGAAGGAAAAGGGCAGGCTGTTCATCTACGAGGGAAAGCTGTGTCGGAAGAGTGTCAATGCTCGAGCTCACGAATTGGTCTGGCAGGTGGTAGTCCCGAGGTGAGATGCGTCAATGTTCCTGGAAGCGTGCCACAATGGAGCAGGACACTTCGGATGGAAGAAGTTGGAGGTTATCCTTTGCGAGAGATTCTATTGGGTTGGTATGAGGAAGGCCATTGAAGATTGGTGCCGAGAATGTGGACCACGCAACTTGCCCAGGAAGGATCGTAACAGCCAGTGAGCTCCGTTACAGCCAATGATCGCCAAACAGACGCTTGAATTGGTAGCCTTGGACCACGTGAAGCTGACCCCAAGCCGCTCAGGCTATGTCTACGCCCTAACCATCGTTGACCATTACTCAAGGTTTCTGGTAGTCGTGTGTTATGAATGTTTTAGAAATGAATTCTGAGCAGAAGCTCCCTCTGGTGGTTACAAACAGTACTGAACCATTCAATGAGGATTGGCAATCAGGAATTACAGACTGGCTGGATATAAGGGAGGTTTCCCCCATCATGGTTGCCGGTGATCAATTGTTCCTGTCTTAACGTTGTTTCCTGGTTCACTTGGAAGCTTGCCGAGTCTTGCCTCTTCTCCTGCTCTCAGATAAGATATTTTCTGTTCTTTGTTTTTGTGCTTGCCATTTGCATTTTTCTCTGCATTTCTGTGAGGTTGGCCTGGTTCCCCTCCCCGGGGGGGCTTGGGCCCCTCTCGGTTCCTCTGGAGCCACTGTTGTTTGTTCATTTGCCTTTTACAGTTTTTTCAGTGGCTGCGACTGAGTTTTGTTACACCAGAGAACTAATTTAGGTGGTAGAGGTTGTGTGATCTCAGGTGTTTTTGCAATTAGTAGCGTTGGCTTTTCTTTTAGGGTTTTTTGGATTGCAGTAAGTATCCTTCCTATCCGTTTCTGTCTAGGCAGATTGGGTCCCAATGTTTGCTCATACTATTTTCTGTCTGTGTCTGTATTTCCTCTTGTCTAACCGCCATTACATGTTTGGGGGCTTCCTATGTTCTTTGGGGATCTGCTCCGGGGCAGATAGCTTTCCTCTTTCTGTCTTTAGGTGTAGTTATCCTCTCAGGCTGTGATGAGGCGTCTAGGACCAACGTAGGAATGCTCCATGGCTGCCTTTAGTTGTGGTGGTTAGTCTGGGTACTGCAATCCAGTAGATTCCAACCTCTCTGGTGTATTGCCGTTTTTGCCTGCTCTCCTCAGCTACCAAAACATAACAGTATCACCGGCCCAACAGAAAATTGTATGGTACTCACAGAAGGGAAAAATAGTGTGGAAACAAAAAAGGTTGTCAGAGTTGTCAGAGATTTTTTTTTTTGTCTGTTTGTTGCATTTTTTCCCTCTTTTTCTCTGGGTGCTGAGGAGGATTTTTTTTTTCTCAATGGAGTTTGCACAGTTGTCTGGCCGTGTGGATCAGCTTGCCACTGAGGTTCGGAGTATTGCTACCTTTCTTGCTAGGTTGCCAGTTGTGGAACCCAGGATCCCCATGCCAGATTTTGTTTTTGGGGGATTGAGCTAAATTTCTGAATTTCAAAAATAACTGTAAGTTGTTTTTTGCCTTAAAACCTAAGTCCTCAGGGAACGCAGCACAGCAGGTTCAAATTGTCCTCTCTCTCCTGCGCGGCGATCCTCAGGATTGGGCTTTTTCCCTGACACCTGGGGACCCTGTTTTGAGTAATGTTGATGCATTTTTTCTGGCTCTGGGGTTATTGTACGATGAACCTAATGTCACTGATCAAGCTGAAAAAACCTTGTTGGCATTAAATCAGGGGCTTGAGGACGCTGAATTGTACTGTCAGAAATTCTGAAAGTGGGCAGTCCAGACCAAATGGAATGATGATGCTTTAGCAGCCCTTTTTCGGAAGGGTCTGTCAGAGAATGTAAAAGATGTTATGGTGGGTTTCCCTGCTCCCTCTGGTCTCAATGATTCTATGTCATTAGCGATTCAAATTGACAGACGTTTGCGTGAGCGTAGAAGTATGCGTGGAATAGTGTTGCCTTGTGAACCAGCTTCTGAACCCATGCAGTGTTATAGAGTGGCTTCTGGGGCACAGCGTCATGAGTTTCGAAAACGCAATGGGTTATGTTTCTACTGTGGTGATGCCTCTCATGCTATTTCAGTCTGCCCTAAGCGGGGAAGACGTTTTGCATGCTCAGTTGTCTTGGGTAGTGTTCAGACTAAATTTCTGTTGACTGTTATCCTGATTTGCTCCCTGTCCACATTTTCTGCTCAGGCTTTTGTTGATTCGGGAGCAGCTATTAACCTGATGGATTTTGATTTTGCCAAACGTTGTGGGTTTCCCTTGATACCCCTACGGAAGTCTATTCCCCTACTGGGGATTGAGTCTACCCCTTTGGCTGAGAATAAACCCCAGTTTTCTACTCAGGTGATAATGAGGGTTGAACCTGATCATCAGGAGAGTTGCAAATTTTTGGTACTGTATAATCTGCATGACATTATTGTACTAGGTTTCCCTTGGTTGCAGTCTCATAATCCTGTTTTGGATTGGAAATCTGTGTCTGTAACCAGTTGGGGCTGCCAATGTGTTAATGCCAAAAATATGTATAAATCTGGCACACAAGAGAGATTCTTTATAAAGTTTATTGAACAAAAATGAACAGGTTGATCATCAAGAAATCTTAAAGACGAAGGAATTTCAGACAAATTTTTGTATCCAAACAAATTTTTGTATCAACGTTTCGGCTGGTTAGCCTTTATCAAGAATAATGTCTGTAACTAGGAAACAAATCAGAAAAATTTTTTTTTTTTATAAAAAACAAAATAAAAACGGTAACCAATGATTATCTATCAAGCTTCATATAGGTGAGTGAAAAAAGTAAGAAAGTGAAAATATGGAGGAAAAAAAAGAGGAAAAAATGAGGAGAATAATAATTATGCTCAACCCATATTAGATAATAGAATCTAATATAATATAATACTTTAAAGAAAAAGACACATATCAGAGGAATCAAACCACTTTAAAGAAAAAAACATATCAGATAATCTAGGAATTACACATGCGGGTCCCTATGATTCATGATTTTAATTTTAGAAAAAAAAATTTTTCTGAAAATTTTTTTTTTTATATATATACACATAAGGGTCCCTAAGGATATTGTTTCCGGTATTAGGAAAAATAGGCATCAGCCTAAAGAATATGGGGTCGTCAGCATAATATATATACAATTTGTCCCAAAAGAAAAAAAGAAAAATGAAGAAAAAAAGAAAAAAAAGAAACGAAAAATACATTACTATTATACTGCGTCCTTTTTCGACTGCAAGCAGAGTATCATAGTCCTATACTGAGACAAATGGGAAAAACAAGACGCACCTCTTTAAGCACACAGTAAGTAAAGAAAGGCACTATCAAGTCTGCACACAAAAGATAAACATGGTAATGGGAAGACAATCCTAGTAATACCTTGTAAGAAAACCGGAGAAAACATAGAGAGTCCAGGTGTAAAACACCGATGGAGGGGAAAAGAATCCGGTACCAAAATGGCGTCTTACCAGTGCTGCAGATGCAGCGTGACTGCTTGCGCGGCTCTTTATAGTGTCTCGACGTGTAATCCCGAATACTTCCGGGTAGTGACTCATAAGGTGGAGGATGTAGTGCGCATGAGCTGAACGGAACTT
Source organism: Oophaga sylvatica (assembly GCA_033576555.1). Lineage (NCBI taxonomy): Eukaryota > Metazoa > Chordata > Amphibia > Anura > Dendrobatidae > Oophaga > Oophaga sylvatica. The sequence continues at coordinate 20,292,059 of JARQOD010000003.1, forward strand.
GCCGAGTGTAGCCGAAGTGCGGGGGAAGATACACAGTGCGCATGCGTCCCCGAGTTCAGTGATCAGAATGTTATTTAGACTCCGTGCTGGCTTGCTATGAAAAAGGGGAGAAGAAAATTAGATAATAAGTAAGGAAAATAACAAAAAGTTTGGCAGAACAAAATAATAAATGACCCATAAATACTAGAAAACGATCATTAGATCATAATTTACAAATGCATCATTATCTGAAATAACACTAGGCACCTGATGTGATTATAAGTATAGTGAAGGTCCATACATCAAATTCCAAATTATCAGGTTGACTTGTCACAGGATAGGAAGGGAAAAAAATGGATACAAAAATTTGTCTGAAAAGTCCTTCGTCTTTAAGATTCTTTGATGATCAACCTGTTCATTTTTGTTCAATAAACTTTATAAAGAATCTCTCTTGTGTGCCGGAGTTATACATATTTTTGATGCTACCCTGGTTTTCTCCTGGCACCTACTACTTGATTTAGCAGTGAGCACCCCCTATACGTTTACACAATGTGTTAATGCCAACACTCCTGTTTTTTCTGCCTCCCCCCAGGCTCAGGATGTTCCTGACTTTTTGACTGATTTTTCTGATGTGTTTAGCGAAAGTAAATCTGCATCCTTGCCCCCCCATAGGAGCTATGACTGCGCTATTGAATTAGTGCCTGGTAGTAAATTCCCTAAAGGTCGCCTTTTTAACTTGTCTGTACCTGAACACGACGCTATGCGGTCTTATATCAAGGAGTCATTGGAGAAGGGTCATATCAGACCATCCTCTTCACCCTTGGGTGCCGGTTTTTTCTTTGTGGCCAAAAAGGATGGTTCATTGAGGCCGTGTATTATCATCTCTTGAACAATATCACTGTGAAATATCAATATCCGTTACCCTTGATTTCTGACCTGTTTTCCAGGGTGAAAAGTGCTACTTGGTTTACCAAACTTGACCTCAGGGGGGCGTATAACCTTATTCGCATTAAGCACGGGGATGAATGGAAGACGGCGTTTAATACCCCAGAGGAATAAGAAAAAACTTGGCACTCAACTTAAATGATAAAGGTAAATTTTATTGCAGTCACCAGAGACAGCGTTTCGGTCATCTATCGACCTTTTTCAAGCACTGCAACAGATATACAGAATATATACATCATGCTATGGATAAACATTGAATGAGTCTTCAAAGTACCCAAGTGTGGACATGAAAGAAAATATGTATAAAGAAAATAAAATAAAAAATCAATAAGATCACAGTGTATTGTGAATATATGATACGATAAAAGAATAGGAAAAAAAATGAATAAAGAGAAAGGGGGGAATGAGAAACCTACCCGACTGCTTTGAGGGGTTTTCAAATGAATGACGATGACTCACATAGGAGTTATGAACTTTGTCTTGTGAGGATATTAAGACTGCACCAAATAAAATACAAATCAAATATGCTATAAAGAAATAAGTAGATAGAGAACTACAAAGAGTGTATGTAGTAAGCATACCTTATGGAAATGGTAAAATACCTGTGGCATATACTCAATGTGTCTTAATAAGAGCTCATAGCCTATAGATGAGAAATACATCAAATTAAGTCAAGAAAAATTATATATTCATCCTATGGGATGTATCGGATCACGGTAAGTACGGATACTGCACCGCAGTGTAGTAAATGGAACAAGTGCACCCACTAGCTTAGAAACCCCATGAGATGCTATAACCCAGTGTAAATTAAGGCTGGGACCCAAATAATAAGAATGCTGAGAATGCATGGTATATTCCTAATGGTGACCAACCGGCACTATGGTGAGGGTAGCATAGATATATAGGAACAGGTCAGACGAAAGTAAATACGTCTGAGTAGTGTGCATTAGCTGAAGATATGTGATGTGGTTTCAAAGGTGTAATTATATACACTGCGATGGTACAAAAATATAATACGGTGGTGGTGAAACAGAGATGAAAGCGCCATGGTAAACTTACATATAAGTAGTGGTATGATCTTTAAGATGGAAGACACTGTGGTGATAACGGAATAGTCAGATTGAGAAAAGTCAATTGTTATAGTGCTGCTATATAGTGCGATAATAGCGGTGCAATCTTACCAGTGATGGTGAGGTATAAGGTGCAGTCTTTTTCCAACGCGGCATCCACCGCTTGTTGGTATGTGCAGCGCCATATTGCGTCCCTATTTATGCCTCAAAGGCGGGATTAGGAGTGAGGATCTAAAGCGGAAATCAGGGACCGGAAGTAGGCGGTATACCTGCGTTCCACTATGTGGAGTCATGCGTTCCAGCAGCCATATTGGGGTTGTCCACACAGTGGAACGCAGGTATACCGCCTACTTCCGGTCCCTGATTTCCGCTTTAGATCCTCACTCCTAATCCCGCCTTTGAGGCATAAATAGGGACGCAATATGGCGCTGCACATACCAACAAGCGGTGGATGCCGCGTTGGAAAAAGACTGCACCTTATACCTCACCATCACTGGTAAGATTGCACCGCTATTATCGCACTATATAGCGGCACTATAACAATTGACTTTTCTCAATCTGACTATTCCGTTATCACCACAGTGTCTTCCATCTTAAAGATCATACCACTACTTATATGTAAGTTTACCATGGCGCTTTCATCTCTGTTTCACCACCACCGTATTATATTTTTGTACCATCGCAGTGTATATAATTACACCTTTGAAACCACATCACATATCTTCAGCTAATGCACACTACTCAGACGTATTTACTTTCGTCTGACCTGTTCCTATATATCTATGCTACCCTCACCATAGTGCCGGTTGGTCACCATTAGGAATATACCATGCATTCTCAGCATTCTTATTATTTGGGTCCCAGCCTTAATTTACACTGGGTTATAGCATCTCATGGGGTTTCTAAGCTAGTGGGTGCACTTGTTCCATTTACTACACTGCGGTGCAGTATCCGTACTTACCGTGATCCGATACATCCCATAGGATGAATATATAATTTTTCTTGACTTAATTTGATGTATTTCTCATCTATAGGCTATGAGCTCTTATTAAGACACATTGAGTATATGCCACAGGTATTTTACCATTTCCATAAGGTATGCTTACTACATACACTCTTTGTAGTTCTCTATCTACTTATTTCTTTATAGCATATTTGATTTGTATTTTATTTGGTGCAGTCTTAATATCCTCACAAGACAAAGTTCATAACTCCTATGTGAGTCATCGTCATTCATTTGAAAACCCCTCAAAGCAGTCGGGTAGGTTTCTCATTCCCCCTTTCTCTTTATTCATTTTTTTTCCTTTTCTTTTATCGTATCATATATTCACAATACACTGTGATCTTATTGATTTTTTTATTTTATTTTCTTTATACATATTTTCTTTCATGTCCACACTTGGGTACTTTGAAGACTCATTCAATGTTTATCCATAGCATGATGTATATATTCTGTATATCTGTTGCAGTGCTTTGAAAAAGGTCGATAGATGACCGAAACGTTGTCTCTGGTGACTGCAATAAAATTTACCTTTATCATTTAAGTTGAGTGCCAAGTTTTTTCTTATTCTTGAATGTGGTTGGGCTCCTACTTGTGCACCACACACAGCTGTGCCACGCTATATTCTAACATAATACCCCAGAGGGGCATTTTGAGTACCTAGTGATGCCCTTTGGGCTCACTAATGCTCCTTCCATCTTCCAGTCCTTCATGAATGACATTTTCAGGGATTTTGTGGATAAATTTCTGATTGTTTATACGGATGATATCTTGATTTTTTCCAATGACTGGGACTCTCATGTGAAACATATTCGGACTGTGTTCCAGATTTTGAGAGCGAATGCTCTGTATGTGAAGGGATCAAAGTGTCTTTTTGGCGTACAGAGGATCTCATTTCTAGGATTCATTTTGTCTCCATCTGTTATTGAAATGGACCCGGTCAAGGTTCAGGCCATCTGTGATTGGGTCCAACCTACTTCATTAAAGGCTCTTCAGAGATTCTTGGGTTTTGCCAATTTTTATCGTAAATTTATTGGTAATTTCTCTGTTATTGTTAAACCATTGACTGATTTGACCAAAAAGGGTTCTGATGTGGTGAATTGGCCTCCTGAGGCAGTCTCTGCGTTTCAGGAACTTAAGCAGAGATTCACTTCTGCTCCTGTTCTACGGCAGCCTGATGTTTCTCTGCCATTTCAGGTGGAGGTTGATGCCTCTGAAATTAGGGCAGGTGCCATTTTGTCTCAAAGAGATCCTGAGACCTCTAAAAGTAACCCTTGTGCCTTTTTCTCTCGAAAATTTTCTCCAACTGAACGTAATTATGACGTGGGTAATCGGGAGTTATTGGCCATGAAGTTATTGGCTTTTGAAGAGTGGAGACATTGGCTGGAGGGAGCCAAACATCAGGTGGTGGTCCTCACGGACCATAAGAATCTGGTTTATCTGGAATCAGCCAAGCGACTTAATCCTAGACAAGCCAGGTGGGCCTTGTTTTTCACACGTTTTAATTTTGTGGTTTCCTTTCTTCCTGGCACTAAGAATGTTAAGGCGGATGCCCTCTCGAGGAGTTTCCTTGTGGACTCCCCTGAGTTATCTGATCCTGCTGTTATTTTGAAAGAGGGTGTAGTTCTTTCCGCCATCTCGCCCAATTTGAAACTGGCTCTGGAAGGGTGTCAGGAGGATAAACCCGAGCGCTGCCCTATTGGGAAATTGTTTGTCCCAGACCGGTGGAAAAAGAGTGTGATGTCTGAGATTCATTGTTCCGCGTTGGCCGGTCATCCCGGAATTTTTGGTACCAGAGACTTGGTGAGTCGGTCCTTTTGGTGGCCTACTTTGTCTCGTGACGTCAGGGAGTTTGTGCAGTCCTGTGGGACTTGCTCTCGCTCCAAGCCTTGCTCTTGCTCTAGTGGTTTGTTGATGCCATTGCCTGTGCCCAAGAGACCATGGACCCATATCTCTATGGATTTTATTTCCGACCTCCCTGTTTCTCAGAGAATGACCGTTATCTGGGTGATTTGTGATAGGTTTTCCAAGATGATACATCTTGTGCCATTACCTAAGTTGCCTTCCTCCTCCGAATTGGTGCCTTTGTTCCTTCAGCACGTGGTTCGGTTACACGGCATTCCTGAGAACATTGTGTCTGACAGAGGAGTCCAGTTTGTTTCCAGATTTTGGAGGACTTTTTGTTCTAAACTTGGTGTTCAATTGTCTTTCTCCTCTGCTTTTCATCCTCAGACCAATGGACAAACTGAGAGAACAAACCAGACATTGGAGACTTATCTGAGATGCTTTGTGTCTGCTGATCAAGATGACTGGGTCTCTTTTTTGCCTTTGGCTGAGTTTGCTCTTAATAATAGGGCTAGCTCTGCCACTTTGATGTCTCCATTTTTCTGCAATTTTGGGTTTCACCCTTGATTTTCTTCGGGACAGACGGAGGCTTCTGTCTGTCCGGGTGTTGATTCTGTTGTGGAGCGTATGCAGCAGATTTGGGACCAGGTAGTGGAGAGGTTGTCCCTCTCTCAAGAGAAGGCCCAGCGGTTTGCCAACCGGCATAGGACTGATGGACCTCGGTTTAAAGTGGGGGACTTGGTCTGGTTGTCCTCAAGAAATATCCCTATGAGAGTTGCATCTCCTAAGTTTAAGCCTAGGTTCATTGGACCTTATAAGATCATGGATATTGTTAATCCTGTTTCCTTTCGTTTACTTCTTCCAGGGACATTTAAGATCCATAACGTGTTCCACAAGTCCTTATTGAAGAGGTTTGTCGAGCCAGTGGTTCCTATGGCTGTGCCTCATGACCCTGTTTTGGTTGAGGGCAATCTGGAGTATGTGGTTGAGAAAATATTGGATTCTTGTTTTTCTAGACGGAAACTCCAGTATTTGGTTAAGTGGAGAGGTTATGGTCAGGAGGACAATTCTTGGGTGTTTGCTTCGGACATCCATGCTAGGAGACTGATCCATGCGTATCACCGAGCTCATCCTGACTGACCTGGTTGCACAAATGAGGGTTCGGTGACCCCTCCTCAAGGGGGGGGTACTGTTGTGAATGTTTTAGAAATTAATTCTGAGCAGAAGCTCCCTCTGGTGGTTACAAACAGTACTGAACCATTCAATGAGGATTGGCAATCAGGATTCACAGACTGGCTTGATATAAGGGAGGTTCCCTCCCATCATGGTTGCCGGTGATCAATTGTTCGTGTCTCAACTGTGGTTCCTGGTTCACTTGGAAGCTTGCTGAGTCTTGCCTCTTCTTCTGCTTTCAGATAAGATCTTTTCTATTTTTGTTTTTGTGCTTACCATTTGTATATTTCTCTGCATTTCTGTGAGGTTAGCCAGGTACCCCCCCCCCACCCCCCTGGGGGGCTTGGGCTCCTCTCAGTTCCTCTGGAGCCATTGTTATTTGTTTATTTGCCTTTTTCAGTTTTTTCAGTGGCTGCGGCTTAGTTTTGTTACACCGGAGAACTGATTTAGGTGGTAGAGGTCGTGTGATCTCAGGTGTGTTTGCAATCAGTAGCGTTGGCATTTTTTTAGGGTTTTTTTGGATTGCAGTGAGTATCCTTTCTATCCTTTTCTGTCTAGGCAGATTGGGCCTCAGCGTTTGCTCATACTATTTTCTGTCTGTGTCTGTATTTCCTCTTGTCTAACCGCCATTACATGTTTGGGGGCTTCCTATGTTCTTTGGGGATCTGCTCTGGGGCAGATAGCTTTCCTCTTTCTATCTTTAGGTGTAGTTAATCTCTCAGGCTGTGACGAGGCGTCTAGGACCAACGTAGGAACGCTCCACGGCTGCCTTTAGTTGTGGTTAGTCAGGGTACTGCAATCCAGTAGATTCCAACCTCTCTGGTGTATTGCCGTTTTTGCCTGCTCTCCTCAGCTACCGAAACATAACAGTACGGGTTCCCTGAACCGATTAAAATCAGGGATCCTGGCGGTGGTCAGATCCTTTTACTCATGCCTCTTGGGAAAGAGGGATCTGGATCGAGACGGGATGTCGGCTTTCCTGGCTGAGACCATTACTGAGCCAGGAGATGACCCCTCTCTTGATGTTTTGGTAGAGGCAATCAGGGAAGAGGAAGTGAGACTGGCCATTGATGGGCTTCGGCCCATAAAATCGCCAGGTTCGGATGGCTTAAAATCCGAGTTTTACGAGACCTTTAGGGACTCCTTGGTCCCCCTTTTGACTGAGGTGTTTAATGAGTGCCTTTCCTCGGGCGATCTTCCCAGCTCAATGAGGAGGTCAGCCCTGATTATCCTATCAAAGAGTAAGGACTCGTCCCGTATTGAGAATTGGCGTCTGATAGCGCTTCTCAATATGGAACGGAAGGTTCTGGCAAAGGTGCTGTTTAATCGGCTGGTGAAGTTTGCACCCCGGCTCCTTTCGGGGGCTCAGCACTGCTCTGTTCCAGGCCGCAGTACTTTTAGTGCTGTGCTCGGTGTCCGAGAGGCAGTGGAGCAGGGCAGGGCGGGACACTGGAAGGGGTACTTGCTGTCCTTAGATCAAGCGAAGGCCTTTGACCGGGTGAATCATGAGTACCTCTGGTCTGTCCTTTTGAGGTATGGTCTGCCTGGGAGGTTTGTAAATTGGTTAGAGACCTTATACCAGGGGGCTGAGACTTTTCCACTCGTGAACGGTTGGGTTGGTCACCCTTTTGAGGTGAGTTCCGGGGTCCGCCAGGGTTGTCCTCTGAGCCCACTTTTATACGTGTTCGCGATCGATCCCCTCTTGAGGATGTTAGATCGTGGACCGTTGGTGGGAGTCGGGATGGACCGGGCAGAGCCGGGGGCCACTCTGAGGGTGGTAGCGTACGCTGACGACGTCTCCCTCTTTGTGTCCTCGAGAGAGGAGGCGGATTGGGTCATGTTTGAGGTCGAGCGCTACTCGGAGGCGTCCGGGTCCATGATCAACCAGGAAAAGTGCGAAAGTCTCTGGCTGGGAGGGGGAGATCCTAGTTTTGATCTCCCGGACACCCTTCCAGGGCCCCAGACCTCCGCCAAAATCCTAGGCATCGAATTTGGCCCCGGGGACGACCCCCAGCAAAATTGGGAGGGCAGACTTAAGATCGCCGCCCAAAAGGTGGACCAGTGGAAGGGTTGGTCTTTAACCCTGAGGGAAAGGGTCAACTTGGCCAAAGGCTTCTGCTTCCCTTGTTAATATACCTGGGCAGTGTCTGCGTCTTGCCAGAACCTCTCTGGACATGGGTCTATAGCCTGTTTTTCCAGCGGTTATGGGGGAACAGGTTTAACCTAATTAAGAGAGAGGTCACGTACCGTACGAGGAGATTAGGTGGGTTGGGTATGGTCAACCCGGTGGTGTTTCTGATAAACACCTTTCTTAAGATCAATGTTGCCAACCTCTAGTCAGAGAGGGCTCCTCCGTGGGTATTCTCCTGCAGGGGTTGGTTTCGGCCTTTCTTCGAGGAATGGGAGACAGGAGGGCAGGTGAAGGACCTGCGCACACCACACGGACATCTCCCGGCTTATGCTACCCCGGTTTTGAAGGTGATCCGCCGGTGGGGTCTGGGAATGTGGGAAATCAGGACCATGTTGAGGAAATTCCTTGACAGCAGGGTTCTGTTGACCCATTTCCAGAAGCCCCTGGTGCTCAAGGATTGCCCAGGCGGGATCTGGAGGTTGGGCTTGGGTTATTAAATTTCAAGCGGATCCCCTTGAAGTTTTGGGACTTGGCCTGGCGCTGCTTCCATGGGAGGCTGTATGTAAGGGACAACCTGAAGTTCAGGAGCTCCGATGATCGTGGTTGTCCCCGTAAGGAGTGTGGCGACTTGTTGGAAAGCATGGAGCACTTCCTTCTTCAGTGTCCCTTTAATACAGGGGTCTACAACAGGGTGGGTGCTTCCATAGGCTGGCCTAGGCTGGCATCCCTTTCTTATCCGCAGTGGGCTTATGGGGCATTCAGATCCCTGGGTGGCCGAGAACGGAGCACTTTATTCCTAGTTAGTGTAGTCATTAGGTTCCACACTTGGAGTGCATGGAGTTTAGTTTCCACGCAGTGGAAAGTCCTCCCCAGGATGGGGTGGTTAGAAACATCTTGGGTGACCTGGGGAAGGTGCGCTCTTTGGAGTTCGAGAGGCTGGGTGCGAGGAGGGCCTCTTGGCTTTGGAGGGGTTTCTCCTTTAACGTTCCCTAGGGAGAGCTGGTCTGTGTGAGATTGTTGGTAGGGTAAGATAAGGTGGTGTGTTGAGGGAGAGAAAAGTAGGGACAGGGAGGGCCAGTTTAGGGATAGCTAGTTAGTTTTGATAAACTAGGTAGAGTAGGGATAGGTAGGGACAGGTAGGGATAGTTAGGGTCAGTTTCTTTTCTTTTAGGGACAGATTTAGTTGGTGAGGCACAGGGTACGTGTGTTGGTGGTTAGGGATGGGGCCTCTTAGGACTCCAGTTTCCCGGTGGTGGGCTGGTGTGTGGCACATTTAGCCTTTTGTTTTGTAAATTCAGGAAATAATGGATATTGGGCTTGCAGGCGCTGAACTTGGGCCTTGTAAGTTCTGTGGTCAGTGTATAGAGTTAATGTTTATACATGTTTATAGTGTTGTGTTTAAAGTAATGTAATGTAATGTAGTGTTCTTGTGTGGTAGGTCTGTTAATGTTATGTTGTGTATATAAGTGTAAATAGTTATATGTTTGGGGGGTATAGTTTAGGTTGGGTGGGGGGAGGGCATGGAACTGGCCATGGACCTGAGGGTTATATATTTCTAAGGGCATAAACTTTCATGGACCCGTTAGGCTTGCTGTGCAAAGAGCATGAACTCATGGACCTGTGGTGTGGAGGGGAAAAAAGAAAAAATAGAAAAAACAATTTTTTTGTGCCTGTCTTATTGTGTATATATAGGTTGTGTTGTATGTATGGCCAGGTGAGGCCTTTTTCCTTTCTTTTGGGTGGGTGAGTGTGTGTCAGTGTGTGTGCATGTTTCTTCTATGGTTTATATATAATTTTGGTTAGGGGTAATGTTCCTTTGGCAGCTGCAATAGTTTTGGAAGGACTCTGGACTTTTTGGTTTATTTGATGCTGGTTTCTTTTGTTTCTGTTACTTATTTTAGCGATGTTTTATTTCTGTACAGTTTATTATTTATTATGATGTATTGTTTATATATTTATAATAAAAGAGTTGCATCCACTGAGGCCCCTGATCATGTGACCCCTGACTCCTCCCCTCCTGTGACCTCATCACAGGTCCTGTGCGCACAGAACAGCCATATATGTGGAGTGCGGCTCTGCGGGTGGAGGTAGGTGCTGGAGGCTCCATTATTCTCTATGTGGAGTGTGGCTCTGCGGGTGGAGGTCGGTGCTGGAGGCTCCATTATTCTCTATGTGGAGTGTGGCTCTGCGGGTGGAGGTAGATGCTGGAGGCTCCATTATTCTCTATGTGTAGTGTGGCTCTGCGGGTGGAGGTCGGTGCTGGAGGCTCCATTATTCTCTATGTGGAGTGCGGCTCTGCGGGTGGAGGTGGTGCTGGAGGCTCCATTATTCTCTATGTGGAGTGCGGCTCTGCGGTGGAGGTAGTGCTGGAGGCTCATTATTCTCTATGTGGAGTGGGCTCTGCGGGTGGAGGTAGGTGCTGGAGGCTCCATTATCTCTATGTGGAGTGTGCTCTGCGGGTGGAGGTGGTGCTGGAGGTTCCATTATTCTCTATGTGGATGGGCTCTGGGGTGGAGGTGTGCTGGAGCTCCATATCTCTATGTGGAGTGCGCTCTGCGGGTGGAGGTCGGTGCTGGAGGCTCCATTATTCTCTAGTGGAGTGGGCTCTGCGGTGGAGGTGGTGCTGGAGGCTCCATTATTCTCTATGTGGAGTTGGCTCTGCGGTGGAGGTAGTGCTGGATCATATTTCTATGTGATGGGCTCTGGGGGGAGTAGGCGGAGGCTCCATTTCTCTATGTGGAGTGCGGCTCTGGGTGAGGTCGGTGCTGAGTCATTATTCTCTATGTGGAGCGGTGGGTCGGTGTGGAGCTCCATTATTCTCTATGTGGAGTGGCTCTGCGGGGGAGGTGGTGCTGAGGCTCCATTATTCTCTATGTGAGTGGCTCTGCGGTGGAGGTCGGTGTGAGCTCATTATTTCTATGTGGAGTGCGGTCTGCGGTGGGGTCGGTGCTGGAGCTCCATTATTCTCTATGTGGAGTGGGCTCTGCGGTGGAGGTGGTGCTGAGGCTCATTATTTCTATGTGGTGCGGTCTGGGTGAGTGTGCTGGAGGCTCCATATTCTCTAGTGGTGTGCTCTGCGGTGGAGTGGTGTGAGGCTCCATTATCTCTATTGGAGTGGCTTGCGGTGGAGGTGGTGCTGAGGCCCATTATTCTCTATGTGGAGTGCGGTCGCGGGTGGAGGTGTGCTGGAGGCTCCATTATTCTCTATGTGATGCGCTGCGGTGGGTGGTGCTGAGGCTCCATTATCTCTATGTGGATGCGGTCTGCGGTGAGGTGTGCTGGAGCTCATTATTCTCTAGTGGAGTGCGGCCTGGGGTGGGTGTGCTGAGGTCCATTATCTCTATGTGATGGGTGTGGAGGTGTGCGGAGGCTCCATTTTCTCTATGTGGAGTTGGCTCTGCGGGTGGAGTAGGTGCTGAGGCTCCATATTCTCTATGTGGAGTGGCTCGCGGTGGAGGTCGGTGCTGAGGCTCCATTATTCTCTATGTGGAGTGGCTCTGGTGGGTGGTGTGGAGGCTCCATTATTCTCTATGTGGAGTGCGGGTGGAGGTGTGCTGGAGGCTCCATTATCTATGTGAGTGCGCTCTGGTGGAGGTCGGTGTGGAGCTCCATTATTCTCTATGTGGGTGCGGCTTGCGTGAGTGCTGGTCCATTATTCTCTAGGGATGCGGCTCGGGTGAGGGCTGGAGCTCCATTATTCCTATATGTGCGGGGGGTCGTGCTGGAGGCTCCATTATTCTCTATGGGAGTGGCTCTGCGTGGAGGTAGGTGTGGCTCCATTTTCTCTATGTGGAGTGGGCCTGGGGGAGGTAGTCTGAGCTCCATTATTCTCTATGTGAGTGGCTCTGCGGGGAGGTGTGCTGGAGTTCCATTATTCTATTGAGTGGCTCTGCGGGAGTGGTGCTGAGCTCCATTATCTCTAGTGGAGTGGGCTGCGGGTGGAGGTGGTGCTGAGGCTCCATTATTCTCTGTGAGTGGGCTCTGCGGTGGAGGTCGTGCTGAGGCTCCATTATTCCTTGGGGGGGGGGGGGGCCTCTGTGTGGCTCGGGTGAGTGGTGCGGGCCCATTATTCTTGTGGAGTCGCCGGTGAGGTCGGGGGTCTATCTCTATGGGATGCGGTGGAGTGGTGCTGGAGGCTCCATTATTCTCTATGTGAGTGGGCTCTGCGGGTGGAGGTCGGTGCTGGAGGCTCCATTATTCTCTATGTGGAGTGCGCTCTGCGGTGGAGGTCGGTGCTGGAGGCTCCATTATTCTCTATGTGGAGTGCGGCTCTGCGGTGGAGGTCGGTGCTGAGGCTCCATTATTCTCTATGGGAGTGCGGCTCTGCGAGTGGAGGTCGTGCTGGAGATTCCATTATTCTCTATGTGGAGGTCTGGTGCTGGAGGCTCCATTATTCTCTATGTGGAGTGCAGCTCTGCTGTGAGGTAGGTGCTGGAGGCTCCATTATTCTCTATGTGGAGTGCGCTCTGCGGGTGGAGGTAGGTGCTGGAGGCTCCATTATTCTCTATGTGGAGTGGGCTCTGCGGGTGGAGGTAGGTGCTGGAGGCTCCATTATTCTCTATGTGGAGTGCGGCTCTGCGGTGGAGGTAGGTGCTGGAGGCTCCATTATTCTCTATGTGGAGTGCGGCTCTGCGGTGGAGGTAGGTGCTGGAGGTCCATTATTCTCTATGTGGAGTGCGGCTCTGCGGTGGAGGTCGGTGCTGAGGCTCCATTATTCTCTATGTGGAGTGTGGCTCTGCGGGTGGAGGTGTGCTGGAGTCCATTATTCTCTATGTGGAGTGCGGCTTGCGGGTGGAGGTAGGTGCTGGAGGCTCCATTATTCTCTATGTGGAGTGCGGCTCTGCGGGTGGAGGTCGGTGCTGGAGGCTCCATTATTCTCTATGTGGAGTGTGGCTCTGCGGTGGAGGTCGGTGCTGGAGGCTCCATTATTCTCTATGTGGAGTGTGGCTCTGCGGTGGAGGTGGTGCTGGAGGCTCCATTATTCTCTATGTGGAGTGCGGCTCTGCGGTGGAGGTCGGTGTGGAGGCTCCATTATTCTCTATGTGGAGTGCGCTCTGCGGGTGGAGGTCGGTGCTGGAGGCTCCATTATTCTCTATGTGGAGTGTGGCTCTGCGGGTGGAGGTGGTGCTGGAGGCTCCATTATTCTCTATGTGGAGTGCGGTCTGCGGGTGGAGGTCGGTGCTGGAGGCCCATTATTCTCTATGTGAGTGGGTCTGCGGTGAGTGGTGCTGAGGCTCCATTATTCTCTATGTGGAGTGCGGCTCTGCGGTGGAGGTCGGTGCTGGAGGCTCCATTATTCTCTATGTGGAGTGCGGATCTGCGGGTGGAGGTCGGTGCTGGAGGCTCCATTATTCTCTATGTGGAGTGCGGCTCTGCGGGTGGAGGTCGGTGCTGGAGGCTCCATTATTCTCTATGTGGAGTGCGGCTCTGCGGGTGGAGGTAGGTGCTGGAGGCTCCATTATTCTCTATGTGGAGTGCGGCTCTGCGGGTGGAGGTAGGTGCTGGAGGCTCCATTATTCTCTATGTGGAGGGCGGCTCTGCGGGTGGAGTTCGGTGCTGGAGGCTCCATTATTCTCTATGTGTAGTGCGTCTCTGCGGGTGGAGGTCGGTGCTGGAGGCTCCATTATTCTCTATGTGGAGTGCGGCTCTGCGGGTGGAGGTAGGTGCTGGAGGCTCCATTATTCTCTATGTGGAGGGCGGCTCTGTGGGTGGAGGGATGTGGAGATTCCCCATTACTGGTGCATTAATACTAGATATATATTACACAGGGGATATCGCAGCCAATTCCCACAAGAAGAATCCTGGAAACACAGAATTAGAAATGATTCTTTCTCCGCAGTTTCTATAGGACTTAATACATTCCTGATTCCGGAGAGTAATAGAAATACGGCAGAAAACAGAGGAAGAAAGTTCAGAGAAGAAACTTCATAGAAAGACATTGAAGTTACAGATTCCATTTAACCCTTTGGGAGAATTCCAGCACTTTACCGAGTAAATCCTACCAGGACTGTAGCAGGTAAAGACCCCAATATCTACAGATGTCCCTTCTAATTGGGGAAAACTATCACCTCTAATAATCCTCGGACAGTTCTGACGAACACGGAAAAGTGCCCCTTTATGGAGGTGACAGAAAGTCTGTTTAGTCCCTTTATCTTCATAGTATCAGCTCTAATCCAATGGTGAGAGAGCGATTTACCCTGAAGAGTCACAGATTGTGGGGTTGTTATAAAATGTTATATTTAGGGGTTTTTGTGTTGTATCCTTATAATCCTCACAATGGTGTTGTTCCAACTATTAAAGGGATACTATATTGGAGTGTCTGAGGCAGAATAACCTCATGACACAGTATCAGCATGGGATTACGAGGGACCGTTCTTGTCAGACTAATCTGATAAGCTTTTATGAAGTGGTAAGTTCAGGACTGGACCAAGGGAATGCAGTGGACGTGGTGTTCATGGACTTCTCAAAAGCTTTTGATACGGTCCCACACAAAAGGTTGATGCATAAAATGAGAGCAATGGGGATAGGGGAAAATATGTGTAAGTGGGTTAAGAACTGGCTCATGGATAGGAAACAAAGGGTGGTTATTAATGGAGCACACTCGGACTGGGTCACGGTTAGCAGTGGGGTACCACAGGGGTCAGTATTGGGGCCGCTTCTCTTTAACATATTTATTAATGACCTTGTAGGGGGCATACAGAGTAGTATTTCAATATTTGCAGATGACCCTAAACTCTGCAGGGTAATAAATACAGAGGAGGATAATGTTATATTACAGGAGGATTTATGTAAACTAGAAGCTTGGGCTGATAAATGGCAAATGAGCTTTAATGGGGATAAATGTAAGGTCATGCACTTGGGTAGAACAAACAAGATGTATAATTGTGTGCTTAATTGTAGAACACTGGGCAAAACTGTCACTGAAAAAGACCTGGGTGCATGGGTGGACGACAAACTCACATTTAGTGGCCAGTGTCAGGCAGCTGCTGCCAAGGCAAATAAAATAATGGGATGCATTAAAAGAGGCATAGATGCTCATGAGGAGAACATAATTTTACCTCTATACAAGTCACTGGTGCGACCACTATTAGAATACTGTGTGCAGTTCTGGTCTCCGGTGTATAAGAAAGACATAGCTGAACTGGAGCGGGTGCAGAGAAGAGCAACCAAGGTTATTAGAGAACTGGGGGGGTCTGCAATACCAAGACAGGTTATTACACTTGGGGTTATTTAGTTTGGAAAAACGAAGGCTTAGGGGTGATCTTATTACAATGTATAAATATATGAAGGGACAGTACAAAGACCTTTCTAATGGTCTTTTTACTCTTAGACCTGTGACGGGGACGAGGGAGCATCCTCTAAGTCTGGAGGAAAGAAGGTTTAGTCATAATCACAGATGCAGATTCTTTACTGTAAGAGCAGTGAGACTATGGAACTCTCTGCCGTCTAATGTTGTAATGAGTGATTCCTTACTAAAATTTAAGAGGGGACTGGATGCCTTTCTTGAAAAGTATAATATTACAGGCTATATTCACTAGTTTCCTAGATACTGCGTTGATCCAGGGAGCTAGTCTGATTGCCTTATGTGGAGTCGGGAAGGAATTTTTTTCCCCAATGTGAAGCTTACTGTTTGCCACTTGGGGTTTTTTTTTTTTTGCCTTCTTCTGGATCAACATGTTAGGGTAGGTTAGGATAGGATATGGGTTGAACTAGATGGACTTAAAGTCTTCCTTCAACCTTAATAACTATGTTACTATGTTATTAAAGTCGGGACCCAAGGAAACATGTACTGCCCATATAGTACATTGCCCCTTTATTGGTCCCCGCACAGCATAATGTTCTCACAGTACAAAAATAACAAAGACTGACGTGTCACTTCCAAACAGAAAACTGGTGTGTACAGGTGCAAACTAAGAGTAGCCTTTTCTATACATAACAAATAAAGTTAAACTCTTTAGTGCTATAGCATGTAAACAAGAAGTATATGAAATTTTTGTCCTATTATCTAGAGCAGTAATGCCATTCATATTTCATATTTATTGTTTACATCCTATAGCACTACAGAGTGCAACTTTGTTTGTTCTCACAGTACCGCTATCCCCCACATATAGTATAATGTTCCCACATTATCTCCATCCAATTTTATTTTCTAACATTTTACCACCTATTGTTGTTTTTTGGGGGGGCAGGGATTTTTGATGTTTTATATGGAAGTTTACGGGAAAAGGCCCAAAAAAATTCTTATCTTGAGAAAAAGAAACACCTTACATGTAGACACTGGCATCAAATAACTGTCTCGGTGTTCTTACAAACAAGCTTTTATAAATAACTCAAACATGGTAAAAGATTACAGTGCGGGGAAGACGGGAGACATTCATATAGACGCCGGTGGTGATGGAGTCAGTGACAGACTCTGGATAAATCTGTTTCTAGAGCCGTAGTAGAAGATGAAGATGTCGTCCTCATCATGAAGTAGTTATTTCTCATGTCACGTGTGATGAATATCTCCTGCAGTATTACTAATGCCGATTCCAGGGTCGGTAAATGAGAGGAGAATTAGCGTTATGGAAGATGAGTCTATGAGGAACGTATTCAGCTGCCGACTCCGAGGAAGAAACTGCTTGTTGTCTGTGGCCTAAATATATAGGTTTTATTAGTAGATGTAAAGAAAAAAAACAATGTTGTAATATAATAAAAGTAGCATTGCAGCTTGGGTCCCCGCCAGTCTCTGTATTTCCTGCTCAGTCCCAATGAACTTGTGATTATTACAGCTAATCAGTATCCGAAGCAGTGAGTAACATTGCCAGTGATTGGGAGCATGGAGGAGATGTCTCAGTCACCAATTCAACTTATGTTCCTGTCCATACAAGACTAGAGAATACAACATCTACACTTTCATCTCCTCATATGTTTCCCTTACTATCTCCAGTAATTGTATTATTACACGGAATTCTTTATAATGTTACATAGGATCATTGCCTTCCTATTCAAGTACCTACAACAACAGATCCTGTCAGTGGAGATCTTATATATTAAGAGAATTTTTCTGATTTATACATCACAGATGGATATGGACAGAGACAAGATGGCGGAGAAGATATTACATCTCACCCTAGAGATCCTCTTCCGGCTTACTGGAGAGGTGAGAGATTCTGATGACGTCACATTACATCATTCTTATCTATGGGAATAACAGATGGACAGAACTGGAGAGGTGAGGACTCTGGAAATGTCTGTAGTGAGATTTATTAATGTGTCTCTCCATAACCAGGATTACACAGTAGTGAAGAAGACCTCTAGTGAGCGCTGTCAGGATCCTGTGTATGAGGGATGGCGAAGACCCCTGAACCCAATCACTGGTCCTCCACCTCACCCCCTGATACATGAGGACATCAAATACCAGAAGATCCTAGAACTCGCCTACAAGATGATTGAGCTGCTGACTGGAGAGGTGACACTGCTGGGACATTATACAGTAACGATATAAAGGGATCGGGGGATGACGGTATCATTGTATGTGTCAGGTTCCTATAAGGTGTCAGGATGTCACCATCTATTTCTCCATGGAGGAGTGGGAGTATTTAGAGGGACACAAAGACCTGTACAGGAAAGTCGTGATGGACGTTCCCCAGCCCCTCACATCACCAGGTAATAGACTGGACTAAATACACACGACCTATAATTATCTGTATGTAAAGAATGAATTCAGCCCCTGTATGTGTTTCCTCCAGTTCTATCCAGTAAAAGGACAACACCAGAGAGATGTTCCCGTCCTCTTCTTCCACAGGACTGTAAACAGGAAGATCCCGATGTTCCTCAGGATGATCAGGTAGATGGAGAAAAGGTGTCATGACATCTCCCCTATGATGTGTAGACGGCTGTGAAGGTCTTGTGCTCAGTCCTCCTTTATCCACCAGTATTACAGTCATGGCCAAAAGTTTTGAGAATGACACAAATATTAATTTTTACAAAGTCTACTGCTTCACTTGTTCTAATGGCAAATTGCATATACTCCAGAATGTTATAAAGAGTGATCAGCTTAACAGCAATACTTGCAAAGTCAATATTTGGCTAGAAAATGAACTTTATCCCCCAAAACACATTTCAACATCATTGCAGCCCTGCCTTAAAAGGACCAGCTAACCTCTTTTCAGTGATTGCTCCATTAACACATGTGTGGGTGTTGATGAGGACAAGGCTGTAGAGCAATCTGTCATGATTAAGTAAGAATGACACCACTGGACACTTTAAAAGGAGGCTGGTGCTTGGCATCATTGTTTCTCTTCTGTTAACCATGGTTATCTCTAAAGAAAACACGTGCAGTCATCATTGCAATGCACAAAAATGGCATAACAGGGAAGAGTATCGCAGCTAGAAAGATTGCACCTCAGTCAACAATCTATTGCATCATCAAGAACTTCAAGGAGAGAGGTTCCATTGTTGCCAAAAAGGCTCCAGGGTGCCCAAGAAAGACCAGCAAGCGCCAGGACCGTCTCTTAAAAGTGTTTCAGCTGCGGGATCGGGCTACCAGCAGTGCAGAGCTTGCTCAGGAATGGCAGCAGGCAGGTGTGAGTGCATCTGCACGCACTGTGAGGCGGAGACTCTTGGAGCAAGGCCTGGTCTCAAGGAGGGCAGCAAAGAAGCCACTTCTCTCCAGAAAAAACATCATGGACAGACTGATATTCTGCAAAAGGTACAGGCAGTGGACTGCTGAGGACTGAGGTCAAGTTGTTTTCTCTGATGAATCCCCTTTTCGATTGTTTGGGACATCAGGAACACGCCTCATTCGGAGAAGACAAGGTGAGCGCTACCACCAGTCTTGTCTCATGCCAACTGTTAAGCATCCTGAAACCATTCATGTGTGGGGTTGCTTCTTAGCCAAGGGAATCGGCTCTCTCAGTCTTGCCTAAAAACACAGCCATGAATAAAGAATGGTACCAGAATGTCCTCCAAGAGCAACTTCTCCCAACCCTCCAAGAGCAGTTTGGCGATCAACAATGCCTTTTCCAGCATGATGGAGCACCTTGCCATAAAGCAAAGGTGATAACTAAATGGCTCAGGGAACAAAACATAGAGATTTTGGGTCCATGGCCTGGAAACTCCCCAGATCTTAATCCCATTGAGAACTTGTGGTCAATCATCAAGAGACGGGTGGACAAACAAAAACCTAAAAATTCTGACAAAATGAAAGCATTGATTGTGCAAGAATGGACTGCTATCAGTCAGGATTTGGTCATAGAAGTTGATTGAGAGCATGCCAGGGAGAATTGCAGAGGTCCTGAAGAAGGGTCAACACTGCAAATATTGACTTGCTGCATTAGAATCATAGAATTGTAGAGTTGGAAGGGACCTCCTGGGCCTTCTGGTCCAACCCCCTGCTCAAAGCAGGATTCTCTAAATCATCCCAGACAGATGTCTATGTCTCTTGTGGCAGCCTGTTCCACTCATTTATCCCCCTAACTGTCAAAAAGTTTTTTCTAATATCTAATCTGTGTCTCCTCCCATTCAGTTTCATCCCATTGCTTCTAGTCTTTCCTTGTGCAAATGAGAATAAAGATGATCCTTCTACAATGTGACAGCCCTTGAGATATTTGTAGACAGCTATTAAGTCTCCTCTCAGTCTTCTTTTTTGCAAGCTAAACATTCCCAAATCCTGCAACCGTTCCTCATAGGACAGTTTGACAGTTAACTCATTCTAACTGTCAGTATAAGCTTTTGTTACTCATATGTTTGCAATTATATTTCTGTCTGTGATAAAAACATCTGTCAAACACACATAAAAACTAGAGGGCAGCAGATCATGTGAAAATATAATATTTGTGTCATTCTCAAAACTTTTGGCCATGACTGTATATGATTTATACTTGTGTAATGAGAACGGTGGAGATGGCAGGATTAGAGCTGATCATAGATGTGACTTTTCCATCTGTCTGTGAATTTTATTTGTTTCAGGGTGAAGATCTGACCCATATTAATACTACAGAGACATATGTGAGAGGTAATGAGTGGTGTAAAGAGGAGATTCCTACATATGATTACACAGGTGAGTAGTAACCACTAAATGCAGAGAAGTCACAGATTCTTCTTAGTCACCGGCTGTGGCTGCTTTATTGTTCATGTTGTCCGTCCGTATCACTGTAAGCAGGTTGCGGGATGCAGTGACGGACAGGAGGCAGAGCAAGGGTTAACAAGTTTAATAACAGGGGAATACTCCACGCAGGGAGGGAAAGTGTTAAACAGTGGATTAAACAGTATAAATGGCAAAGGATTTTGGGAGGTAAACAATACCGGTTCTAGTAAACGGCAGTTCCTGTGAAGTACTTGTGTCAGAAGTTCCTCAAACTGTAACTCCTGCTGGGAACTTAATAGCGCCGGCAACGGCTGGCGCAGTGTCTTTTCCACTAAGGTCCTGTGGGCATCAATGCCTCGTCTTCTGGCGGCAGTCTCCGGTACCTTCCGTTGAGCCCTAGTCCATATGCTGCAGTGCCTAAACAGGGTGCGAGCCACAGTACTGTATGAGCCCAACGTGGCTCTGCAAATATACACTGGTGAAGTCAAGACGCAAGTGTCTGGGCCAATACTTGCTGGCTAAGTCAGGGTGCAAGTGTTTGTCTTGTTCCCGGTCACTCTTATGTGGCACGTGTGCTGTACTTACAGACATGGAGCATACGGCACCTTGTTCTCTGGTAGTCACGGGCTCACACTGTATGTCTCCATTTCTCTGTAGTCACCAGGCACGCCGCACCTTTCTCTGTAGTTGCCCGGCACTCACTGCACGCTCCTCTCCCTCTCTGGTCTCCGCTGCTGGCGGCGGGAGATGGTGGACACTGTAATACACGCTGCTGATGTTCCCAGGACAGAGCACTCCTCTGCCTGGCTCCTGGTGCTGGACACACGGCTTCCCTCTCTATCTGGTCTGCTGCAGCACGCCTGGCCCTTCTCTCTGCTGCGGCCCCTCTTCAGGCGGTGGGGCCTGTTGCAGAGCCAGTACTGTTTGGAGGGATGGGGCGCAGCGCTCTTTTCACTGCGTTCTGCCCCAGGTTCAAGCCAAAAACACTCCTGCTGCGCGCACTCTGCCTTTTTATCCCCTCGCCCCCCTCTTTCAGAAGGAAGGTCCCGAACACTCAAGCTTCCCCCCAGGAACAAGGGATGCAGCCTCAACGGCATGCAGGTACCCTCGGTCTGGTCAACCCCCTTACACTACAATAGTGGGATCACTATTTTGCCTCTTGACCATATCATTCTCCTCCACTTAAAACTGTTCAAATGACTTTGGATATTAAAAGCATGTCTATAGAACTTACAACCTGGAGGACCCACCTACCACTTGAGATTAAGAGACACTGACCGTTACCTGCCCAGATCTGTAAACTTGACAGCCAAATGACAGCGTACGTAGAATGTGCTGACAAGTTACAAAATCACTTGAAGAGAAATATTATGATGGGCCTGTAAGAGAAAGCGGAGGGTAATGATGCTGTTGGCTTCCTAGAATCCTGATATCTTATTGGGTGAATCTACCTTCTCTCCCTTCTGTGCTGCTGAATGTGCTCACATGCTCCCTACAAGACCAGGTCCAGTCTTAAAGGCCAAACTTCACTTTTATGATTGACATTATTAAACGTGCAGTGACGCCAAGTGTGAATTTCTGTACAATAACAACAGAGTTTCCTTTTATCCAGACTTTACAATTTTTTTTAAAACTGGCTAACTTCAAGAAGGATTGTGATAAACTACATGAAGGAGGATACACCTGATATCTCTAAGCTGTGCGTGGCTGATGGCTGTAACGTACATTTATTCACGCCTGCAGGAGATGTGTTGGCTTGGCTCGAGCCCTGGTTTCATGGATTCACTCCGTGTCATAAATTCCATTATGTTTTCAATCCTGAAGGATTCAGATTCTGCATAATCTCCTGAAGTGAGAGGCACTAATACTTTCTCTACTCTTCTGGTCAGGGCTCATAGTTGCTCAAATAGTCCACCATAAATGAGTGCAACTCTGGTTTAGTGTTGGAGTTCTTTTCTCATAGATACATTTTGGTTGGGGATGTAAGATATTTTTTGATTCTATTGTACTTTTTTCTACAGGTTCATTCTGTATAATAGTTTGATTGTGGTGGGATCGGCCTGCCTCACACATGTGAGGTCTCCATTTCCTCTTCCAAATGCCTGAGATTTATATTTACGACACCTCACCTTTGCACTATTATAAATGATATTGTTTAGATTGCCAAGAGCCACCGAGCCACGTACTCTAATTACTCCAGAGAGGTTTTACTGTTGAAGACTATTCAGTTTGATCTTTCAAGTAGATGTGTTATTGTCTATACGAAAAAATAGGAACAGCATCCAATCCAGGTGAAGTATAACAAGTCTTTATTCAGCCACCATAAAATACGACGTTTCGGCCATTTTCAGGCCTTTATCAAGATACTTGATAAAGGCCTGAAAATGGCCGAAACGTCGTATTTTATGGTGGCTGAATAAAGACTTGTTATACTTCACCTGGATTGGATGCTGTTCCTATTTTTTCGTTGGACTGTTGTTCATTTGGATCCTTGAACGCCTGAACGTGCATCCGTGCTAACTCCCGAGTGCTGTCAGCTGCTTGAATACTTGTGTTATTGTCTATAGTCACAGTTTTGCCCATCACACTTTAACCCTTCAACATGGATTTCCAGAGAGACCCCCTAGGCTTGGGCCACGATGTTACCTGTTGTTTGGTGGTGTGAGATGGCAAGAAGTATAGTCAGGTAGCCAGGTCAGAACCAAGAGGGCAGAGAAAATACAAAATAAGACACTTAGAGTAGTCAGTAGACAAGGTGGGGTAACAAGAAACAAATACCCAAGCCCGAAGCTGAGCACAGAGCACTGAACCAGAGGAGCTGTATCTCGCAGCTTCCAGCAATATGCTTTGAGCTTTAGTAGGGTGTCATGTTTTCCAGTTGACTGAAGTAGGGAGTAGATTGAGTAGATTACTCCAGCTGGACAGTACACAGACCCATACAACCAGACTGGATGGTACTACTTGTCCCCGGCACACTAATCTTAGTGGCTGGACAGAGCCTGCACCACCCAGAGCTGGTTCTGACATTTGTTCCATCACCAGCAGCAGAATAAATAAGGTCGTGTCTGGTGACAGAAAGAAGCTGTGATACACCATTTGCAAAAGCCCTAATATGACAATGTCAGAAAACCAGTGCAGTAGAAATCCCCATAAAGTGACTCCATTTTGGAGATTATAACTCTCAGTGAATTAATCTATAGAAGTAGTGACTACTTTGTTTCCAGAGGCACTTTCTGGAAATTAGCACGCAGTGTATGTTTTTTTTTTTTAAACATCGTTTATTGAAAATATACATAAGAACAAACACGTTTCCCATGTCCATAAACAGGAGTACACTTTGTTATTACACTGATTTATAAAATTAAAAGCAACAATGTATGAATTAGTAGTGTTCATTCCCATGTCTGGTCATCATTAACCATCCAGCAATGTTACACTGTGGTTATATATTTCACATACAGTGGGGAAAAAAGTATTTAGTCAGCCATCAATTGTGCAAGTTCTCCCACTTAAAAAGATGAGAGAGAGGCCTGTAATTGACATCATAGGTAGACCACAACTATGGGAGACAAAATGAGAAAACAAATCCAGAAAATAATCTTGTCTGATTTGGCAAGATTTGTTTTGCAAATTATGGTGGAAAATAAGCAACCTAAAAACATGCAAGATTTCTGGCTCTCACAGGCCTGTAACTTCTTGTTATCAGTATAAAAGTCCCTTGTCCACAACCTCAGTCACACTCCAAACTCCACTATGGTGAAGACCAAAGAGCTGTTGAAGGACACCAGAAACAAAATTGTAGCCCTCCACAAGGCTGGGAAGACTGAATCTGCGATAGGCAAGCAGCTTGGTGTGATGAAATCAACTGTGAGCAATAATAGGAAAATGGAAGACATACAAGACCACTGATAATCTCCCTCGATCTGGGGCTCCACGCAAGAGCTCACTCCATGGTATCAAAATGATCACAAGAACGGTGAGCAAAAATCCCAGAACCACGTGGGGGGACCTAGTGAATGACCTGCATAGAGTTGGGACCACCGTAACAAAGGCTACCATCAGTAACACTACGCCCCCAAGGACTCAGATCCTGCAGTGCTCTAGACGTGTCCTCCTGCTTAAGCCAGTACATGTGCGGGCCCGTCTGAAGTTTGCGAGAGAGCATTTGGATTATCCAGAAGAGTATTGGGAGAATGTCATATGGTCTGATGAAACCAAACTAGAATTGTTTGGTAGAAACTAGTGATGAGCGAGTATACTCGTTGCTCAGGTTTTCCCGAGCATGCTCGGGTGGTCTCCAAGTATTTGGAAGTGCTCGGAGACTTAGTTTCTGTTGCCGCAGCTGCATGATTTATGGCTGCTGGACAGCTTGAATACATGTGAGGAATGCCTGTTTGTTAAGGAATCCCCACATGTATTCAGGCTGTCAAATAGCCGCAAATCATGCAGCTACGGCAACAGAAACTAAATCTCTGAGCACTTCCAAACGCTCGGCGATCACCCGAGCGTGCTCGGGAAAACCTGAGCAATGAATATACTCTCTCATCACTAGGGGAACCACCACATGAAGACAGCCATAAAGTCTCATAAAAATGTTAACTTTATTGAGTACAAAATTTAAAAAATGCATAGATATCGGGACAATGGTAGGGGGAAGGGAGTAGAAGTAGAAGAGGGCAAATCCGTGCACACTTATGCAGAAAATGCACCTGGAGAAAACCCGCTCCTGCAGTTATATAATATAATTTTATAATATTGAGTCCAAGGAAGGTGGTATAAATCATGAAGAAAAAAAAGCCACTAATAATTAAACAAAAAATCAAGGTAAGTACCATAGCAAGAAATATATATGGTGGCATTATACAACATGAAAAATAATAAAAGGGACATAATCCTATGGATCACCTATATATAATGTGCAAATATGGTGACAACCTATAATAGAAATATACATGATTCCATAGAATGTAGAAAAGAAACCCCTAGAAATTAAGTGGTATATTTTCCAAAGGGGAGCAGGAACAGGAGACCGCCAAGGCAATTATATAATTGCAGGAGCGGGTTTTCTCCAGGTGCATTTTCTGCATATGTGTGCACGGATGTGCCCTCTTCGACTCCCTTCTCCCTACCATTGTCCCGATTATCTATACATTTTTTACTCAATAAAGTTAATATTTTTGAGACTTTATGGCTGTCTTCATGTGGTGGTTCCTGTATTATGTACAGTTTGTCTCTGATTAGTCCAACATATACATGCATATTTTGTGATAGGTTAAATTCCCTCTACATCAGTATTTTTATTGCATGTAATATGTTTCTTGCAATCTCTTTTTGTCACTCATCACTAGTAGAAACAAAACTCGTCATGTTTGGAGGAGACAAAATGCTGAGTTGCATCAAAAGAACACCATACCTACTGTGAAGCATGGGGGTGGCAACATCATGCTTTGTCGCTGTTTCTCTGCAAAGGGACTTGGACAACTGATCCGTGTACATGAAAGAATTAATGGGGCCATGTATTGTTAGATTTTGAGTGCAAACCTCCTTCCATCAGCAAGGGCATTGAAGCTGAAACGTGGATGGGTGTTTCAGCATTATAATGATCCCAAACACATCACCAGGGCGACGAAGAAGTTGCTTTGTAAGAAGCATATGAAGGTCTTGAAGTCGCCTAGCCAT
Organism: Oophaga sylvatica; assembly: GCA_033576555.1. Lineage (NCBI taxonomy): Eukaryota > Metazoa > Chordata > Amphibia > Anura > Dendrobatidae > Oophaga > Oophaga sylvatica. Next base: position 20,317,951 of record JARQOD010000003.1, read on the forward strand.
TCTCCAGATCTCAACCCCATAGAAAACCTTTGGAGGAATTTGAAAATCCGTGTTGTCCAGCGACAGGCCCAAAACATCACTGCTCTGGAGACGATCTGCATGGAGGAATGGGCCAACATACCACCAACAGTGTGTGCCACCCTTGTGATGACATAAAGAAAACGTTTGACCTATGTCATTGCCAGCAAAGGATATATAACAAAATATTGAGCTGAACTTTTGTTAATGACCAAATACATATTTTCCACCATAATTTGCAAAATAAACTTTGCCAAATCAGACAAGAAGATTTTCTGGATTTGTTTTCTCATTTTGACTCTCATAGTTGTGATCTACTTATGATGTCAATTACAAGCCTCTCTCTTCTTTTTAAGTGGGAGAACTTGCACAATTGGCTGACTAAATACTTTTTTTCTTCACCGTACATCTAACCACACATTCTAACTTATCTCCATATACATTTTACTGGAGCGCATATGATGTCGACCTCGAAACCTGGAAATCGATACCCAATAACTATTTACATAACAATAACTAAAAATTAACATTTCTGCTGGAAACACTGACGCACCTGTAAATTTGGTTTGGGCACAACCCCCACACATCAATATTCTTAGGCACTTGACCATGTTTTCATGTGGAATCACTGAATTGACAAGTTCTACCCTGGATCTCAGTGTTTGGTGTTAACTACCCCTCCATCTCAGAGCGATTAATTTCCTGGCCAAAAAATAGCATCTCTCTGAGAAATACAGTTAGGTCCATAAATATTTGGACAGAGACAACATTTATCTAATTTTGATTCTAGACATTACCACAATGAATTTGAAACAAAACAAATCAGATGCAGTTGAAGTTCAGACTTTCAGCTTTCATTTGAGGGTATCCACATTAAAATTGGATGAAGGGTTTAGGAGTTTCAGCTCCTTAACATGTGCCACCCTGTTTTTAAAGGGACCAAAAGTAATTGGACAAATGACTCCAAGGCTATTTCATGGACAGGTGTGGGCAATCCCTTTGTTATGTCATTCTCAATTAAGCAGATGAAAGGGCCGGAGTTGATTTGAGGTGTGGTGTTTGCATTTGGAAGGTTTTGCTGTGAAGGAAACATGTGGTCACAGGAGCTCTCCATGCAGGTGAAAAAGCCATCCTTAAGCTGCAAGAACAGAAAAAAAACCCATCCAAGAAATTGCTACAACATTAGAAGTGGCAAAATCTACAATTTGGTACATCCTGAGAAAGAAAGAAAGCACTGGTGAACTCATTAATCCAAAAAGACCTGGGAGCCCACGGAAGACAACAGTGGTGGATGATCGCCGCATACTTTCTTTGGTGAAGAAGAACCCGTTCACAACATCAACTGAAGTCCAGAAAACTCTCAGTGAAGTAGGTGTATCTGTCTCTAAGTCAACAGTAAAGAGAAGACTCCATGAAAGTAAATGCAAAGGGTTCACATCTAGATGCAAACCATTCATCAATTCCAAAAATAGACAGGCCAGAGTTAAATTTGCTGAAAAACACCTCCAGAAGCCAGCTCAGTTCTGGAAAAGTATTCTATGGACAGATGAGACAAAGATCAACCTGTACCAGAATGATGGGAAGCCAAAGGTTTGGAGAAGAAAGGGAACGGCACATGATCCAAGGCACACCACATCCTCTGTAAAACATGGTGGAGGCAACGTGATGGCATGGCCATGCATGGCTTTCAATGGCACTGGTTCACTTGTGTTTATTGATGACATAACAGCAGACAAGAGTAGCCGGATGAATTCTGAAGTGTACCGGGATATACTTTCAGCCCAGATTCAGCCAAATGCTGCAAACTTGATTGGACGGCGCTTCATAGTACAGATGGATAATGACCCCAAGCATACAGCCAAAGCTACACAGGAGTTCATGAGTGCAAAAAAGTGGAACATTCTTCAATGGCCAAGTCAATCACAAGATCTTAACCCAATTGAGCATGCATTTCACTTGCTCAAATCCAGACTTAAGAGGGAAAGACCCACAAACAAGCAAGACCTGAAGGCTGCGGCTGTAAAGGCCTGGCAAAGCATTAAGAAGGAGGAAACCCAGCGTTTGGTGATGTCCATGGGTTCCAGACTTAAGGCAGTGATTGCCTCCAAAGGATTCGCCACAAAATTTTGAAAATAAAAATATTTTGTTTGGGTTATGTTTATTTGTCCAATTACTTTTGACCTCCTAAAATGTGGAGTGTTTGTAAAGAAATGTGTACAATTCCTACATTTTCTAACACATAATTTTGTTCAACCCTTCAAATTAAACGTTACAATCTGCACTTGAATTCTGTTGTAGAGGTTTCATTTCAAATCCAATGTGGTGGCATGCAGAGCCCAACTTGCGAAAATTGTGTCACTGTCCAAATATTTCTGGCCCTGACTGTATTTTAATATAATGGTCCCAATTATCTTCTTCCACAACCCAAAACAGGCATACCAAGGGATCCAGGGAAATTGGTATTGCTTTTAGGGATGACAAGAATGTGGTAACCTCCTGCCAGAATGTATGCATTACTGGACACCTCCACATAATGTGCATGAAGTCAGCCTCCAACTCATGGCACCCTGGGCATTCTGAGGTCTGAGAACAGCCCGTTTTTGCTAATTTAGCTGGTGTAAGATATGCTTGATGGATTATATATAATTGTGGCATTTTGTTGTTCGCTTATGGGGAAACCTTGATTGAGGTCTCCAGCATCTTCTCCCAGTCCTCCTCCTGAATGTTAGGAATCAAGAGCTGCTATTTTCCCTTAACCGTCAAAGGAGTAGAGTCCATGCTTGCTGACAATAGATAGGTATATAGAGTGGAGATAAGACCTTGTGGTCCCTATGATGGCCATGGAACAAGTGGATGGACTTGGAACAAGGAGGTGGAATAAGATTCTGCAGGTTAACAACTGGTTACGTCGATGGTACCATCAGAAAGAATTTGGATTTCTGGATCACGGGGTGCAAGTTACAAAGACTGGGAAAACATGTATTTGGAAGTCGCCTTGCTACACTCATCAGGAGAGCTTTAAACTAGAACAATGTGGGAAGGGAAGCAAAACGCCAGAAAAAGCCATACACTTGACAAATACAATTGAGAAGTCTGCTATTAGAAGTGGAAAGGAAGAACGAAGACAAAAAATCTAAATAATAAAAAAAATTGGAGAAAGAGAAACCAATCACAAACTAAAATGTTTCTATACAAATGTACAGAGCATGGGCAACAAACAAGGGGAATTGGAACTACCAATACAGGAAAAGAAATATGATGTCATTGGAATCACTGAAACTTTGTGGAACAATTCACATGATTGGAATACAAGGCTAGAAGGATGCAACTTATTTGCAAGAAACACGTGATAAACGAGGAGGAGGTGTCGCATTGTACGTAAGAAAAGCGTATATCTGCACAGAGATTGACGCTTCAGAGACTGGGAGTTCTGTGGAAACTGTTTGGGTAAGAATACAAGGAGTGAACAATGGAAAGGACACCATTGTAGGCATTTACTACAGGCCACCTATGCAAGCTGAACATATGGATGAACTCTTCAAATGGCCAAGTTCTCCAAAAAATATGACATAGTGGTCATGGGAGATTTCAACTACCCAGACATTTGTTGGGAATCTCTCTCAGGCAAACCTAACAGGTCAAGCAAATTCTTATCCTCTCTTGCTGACAACTTTATCTTCCAAAAGGTAGGGGAGAAAACAAAGGGATCTGCTACCTTGGTTCTAATCCTTATCAATAGGGAGGAAATGGTTGAGGAGGTAAAGGGTATGCCACACTAAACAGCGTCGCTAACGAGATCGCTAAAAAAGTCACTATTTAGCGATCCCGTTACCGACGTTGTTGTGTGCGGCATCTAGCGACGACGTGGCCCCTGCTGTGATCTCGTTCGTCGCTGACATCGTTCCGGACCCTATTTTTATCGTCGGCGTCCCGCTGGTAAGTATATATCGCTGTGTGGCACCTTTTTTTTAGCGATTTAGCGGTATTTTGTACCGCTAAAGTCGTTAAGGAGATCGCTAACCATGATAGCGTCCTTAACGACATCGCTAAATTAGGAAGCCACTAGCGATATTATAACAATCACGCTAGCGATCTCATTAGTATGCGATGTTAACGAGATCGCTAGCGGGATTGTTTAGTGTGGCAGTACCTTAAGAGTGGCTGGGACCCTGGGAGGTAGCGACCATGCTATTTTAGAATTTTGGATAACTAGAGGAGGAAGACCTGTGAAGACTCAGATTTCAAAGTTAGATTTCAGAAAGACAGATTTTAAGGGACTCAAAGAGAATCGGGGGGATCCAATGGCTGGATATCCTTAAGGACAAAAATGTCCAGGAAGGATGGGAAATCTTGAAAAATGAGATTCTCAAACACAATCATTAACAGTTCCAAAAAGTGGAAAGAATAGGAAGCATTTAAGGAAACAAACCAGGATGGTAGCATGTGTTTATCAAATGGAAAGAAGGAGGCATATCTAAAGAAGAATATAATGCTGTCTGCAGAACCTGCAGGGCAAGAATAAAATTATCTAAAGCTGACAATGAATTAAGGCTTGCAAGCGATGTCAAAAGCAATAAAAAAGGATTTTGGGGATATGTCAAAAGTAAAAGAAAAGTTAAAGATGCTATGTGATTTTTACAGGATGAAAATGATGAAATGGTAAGAAAGGATGTTGAGAAGGCCGAACTTTTAAATTCCTATTTTGCATCTGTTTTCTCTCAGAAAGGAAATGTAACATCAACTGATCTTCACTGTCCTATGAAAGTAATAGGAGAATCCAGGATGTCTGTAAGCAGAAAGCTAGTGAGGAAACACTTAGCTAACATAAATGAATTAAAGTCTCCAGGTCCAGGTGAATTACACCCCAGATCACTGAAGAAGATGGCAAAAGAAATTTTTGAACCACTCTCCATAATCTTTCAAAATTCTTGGAGAACAGGAGAAATACCAGAAGACTTGAGAAGAGCAATTGTTGTTCCTATCTTCAAAAAGGGAAGAAGGTGGACCCAGGGAACTATAGGCCGCTGAGTCTGACTGCTATACCAGGAAAGATCTTTGAACAAATTATTAAAAATCATGTATGTAAGTACCTGGATAAGAATGAAGTGCTTAGCCAGAGTCAGCATGGGTTTGTAACTAATAAGTCAAGTCAGACTAATTTAATTTCCTTCTATGACAGAATCACTGACTGGGTGGATCAGGGAAATGCAGTAGATATAGTATATCTTGACTTCAGCAAAGCATTTGACAAAGTATCTCACAAAATCCTTATTGAAAAAATGACTAAGTATGGAATGGACAAGGCAACTGTTAGGTGGATTTGTAACTGGCTTAGTGTTTGGACCCAAAGAGTGGTTGTAAATGGCTGCACATCCAGTTGGAAGAATGTCTCAAGTGGGGTACCTCCCTTTTCAGGCTAAGAAAACACAAAAATCCAGGCATATGGCGTGTGCTTTGTGCAAGCAGCCCCTTCCTGACTCCTACCCTAAGAGACTATACGAAAGTTGTGTTAGCCAGACCTTACAAGGGGAGGCTGCGGTCGCATCCACTGATATACAGTTGCTAACCAGAGAAGAGTTTCAGGCTTTAGAGCAGCGTGGACCTAGGAGACATAGGGTTAAAACAAAAAATATTGCTCCTATCTCCAGTTCGAGACCAGTAGTGGCATCACAGGTCCTCTGGTCCATCATCATTGCTGTCATCGGAGGAGGAAGGGGGCTCATGTTTCCCCATTGGAATCATAGACAACTTAGTTAAGTCAGTCAGGAATACCATGGGGTGTCCAGGAGTGAAAGAAGCCAAGTCTAAGCAAGACATTATGTTTGTAGGGCTGGCACAAAAAAAGAGGAGAGCCTCTCTGGTTATCTCGGCAGTAAAAGATGTAATAAAGAAGGAATGGGGCAAACAAGACCAGAGAGGGTTTCTCCCTTTTGACTTCAAAGAGATAGTAGCCCTTTAGTGACGAAGAGCTGGCAACCCGGTCCAAAGTCCCTAAGGTGGATGCAGCAGTGGCATCCACGTCTCAACACTCTCTCCTGCATGTGGAAGATGCGGGCGTTCTGTCTGACCCGCTAGACAGCAAGGCAGAGGCCTTACTCAAGAGATCTTGTGAGACGTGTACCAGAGCCTTCAAGCCAGCTATATCCAGCTCATGCACAGCAAAGTCAATGCTGGTGTAGGTAGACCAGCTGGAGGAGCAAATCAAAGGAGGAGTATTTTCCTCCTATTCCATTGATTAGAGGAGCCACAGCGTAGCTTGCAGATTCTCTGCTTTTGGTGGCTAGGTCGGCCGGTTTGGTAAATTCGGCTCGGCGTGCCCTGTGGCTGAAAGGTTGGAGAGGAGATACAATCAAAAGCTAAATTATGTGCTATCCCATGCCAAGGTGAGTTCCTGTTCGCCAAAATCTTGGATGACATACTCACCAAAGCGGGAGAAAGAAAGAATGGGTTCCCTAATCAGTCTGTTCCATCCTACAGGAGAACGTTCAAAAAGCGTCCGGTTAGTAGGAGGAAGACGCATGAGAACCAGGATCGCTGGAACACAAAAGAGACCAAACAAAAAGGTGCCCTTTTTGGCGGATCCTTTTCTAAGAAGGGTAATAGATTCCTTTAGTCTGGACCCTCCAGTAGGGGGCAGGCTAAAGTTTTTTTTGCCACAGATGGAGGGATATCACAACTAGTCCCTGGATCCTGAGTTTAGTAACTTCCGGGTTGAAGCTGCAGTGTCATCAAATTCCCCAGGATTTCTTTAGAACTACCTCTATTAATTCACCCGTGCAGCAAGAAGCACTTAAATTAAAGATTGGAGTCTGTTGTCTAAGAAGGTGCTGACGGAGGTTCCAAGGGATCAGGAGGAAAGGGGATTCTATTCTCCTTTGTTCCTGATCTCCAAGCCGGATGGTTCATTTAGGACTATTATAAATTTGAAGAAGCTAAATGCTTTCCTTTATAATCCTACTTTCAAGATGGAGTCGATTAGATCCACTATTAAACTTTTGTTTCCCGGATATGTGATGGCCGTTTTGGATCTCAAAGATGCATATTATCATCTCTATACATGCCGAATACCAGCAGTATCTCAGGGTGGCGGTCGTTTTGGAAGGTCGAATTCGGCATTTCCAGTTTACAGCAATGCCTTTTGGTCTGTCTATGGCTCCTTGAGTATTCACGAAAGTGATGTTAGAGGTGATGGCTTATGTGCGTCTACAGGACACACTGATTGTGGCGTATTTGGATGATTTTTTGGTGGTAGGAAGATCTGCCTCTCAATGTAGAAATCGCCTAGCTGACACGATTTCATCCTTAAAGGGGTTAGGATGGATAATCAACTTCGAAAAATCCAGACTGATACCAACAACTCTTCAGTCTTTCCTGGGTCTCATGACAAAAGTTAAAGAAGCAATGGATAACCCTCATATGTCCTTAAGAGATGCCATGTCCCTCCTGGGGTCCCTTACCGCCTGCATTCTGGCGGTCCAATAGGCCAAGTTTCATACCAGATGCCTAATGCAGGAGATCATCTACGTGGAGGAGTGCCTGCAGGGTCACCTGGGGGGGAATAGTGACTTTGTCTATGAAAGTTATAAACTCCCTGTCCTGGTGGTTGAACAGGAGCCATCTTTATAGGGGGGTTCCATGTATAGTAAAACCTTCCAGGATAATTACTACAGATGCTAGTCCGGAGGGCAGGGGGGCTCATATGGGGGACAACCTAGCTCAGGGACAGTGGGACATAAAGGAGGCAAATGACTCTTCAAATTTGAGTGAATTGAAAGCGGTCAGTCATGCGTTACATCACTTTCTCCCACAACTCCGGGGGTCCCACGTGAGAATCTTATCGGACAATACCACATCGGTATCATATTTAAATCGGTGTAACGAATGGAAGCGGAGGCAGAGATGGTGAAGCTCACATTCGTCTTTTATTTTTGAAGTGGAACCTCGAGACCGCAGTCCGGGGGCTCCGAAGGGGGCGTAACTAGTGAGCCCCGGGTACCCGTAGTAAGGCCCCTCGAACAGGACCGGAATGGAATACCCGGAGGACACAGGTGCTACCTCCAGTTAGACCCCGGATACGTGGCAGCTGTCCCAGAGGGACCAAAAGGCGGTAACAGATATGATAGAAGAAATCGTAAAGAGGTAGACACAGGTGAGGAAGGTCCTGGTTCCGGGTAGATGGTAGCATGCTGGCTCCAGTAACCTTGTCACAGTCCACGGATTCGGATGGCTGATGGCGGAACGGTATGACAGTTGCGCAAGTGATAGCAGAGTTTGTCAGGGATAGCCGGGTACAGGATACCAATGATCTGTGGAGACAAATAGAATGAGCGAGGCACAGAGACTGTGGAGAGGAAATTTATGTAGACGGAAGATGTGCTGAATGAAGTGAGCGGCCAGTTCTGGAGCAGACGGGAGACCAGATAGCGGAGCGAAGTGAGCCATTTTAGAGAAGCGGTCCACCACAACCTATACCACTGAGCAGCCAGAAGAAATGAGAAGATCTGTGATGAAATACATCGCGATGTGCTGCCAGGGAGCGGACGGGATCGGAAGAGGCAGAAGCCTGCCGGCTGGTAGATGTTTATCAGTCTTGTTACGGGCACATAAAGGACAGGCTGCGACGTACTCCTGGATATCCTTACCCATGGTAGGCCACCTGTAGTAACGGGTGATGAGTTGCTGAGTCTCTTTCTGACCGGCATGGCCAGCCAACTTAGAAGAATGACCCCACCGCAGGACACGATTACGTTCAGAAGCGATCACGAGAGTCTTCCCTGGGGAAGCCGGGCAAGATCAATGGAGGCAACAGAGACTAACCTTGAAGGTTCAATAATGTGCTGAGGTTCTTCCTCCAGTTCAGGAGGCAAAAAGGCTCTGGAGAGTGTGTCTGCCTTGATGTTCTTGTCAGCTGGGCGGGAATGAAGGACAAAATTAAAACGAGCAAAAAACAACGCCCACCGGGCCTGACGAGGATTCAACCTTAGAGCAGATTGGAGGTAGGCAAGGTTTTTATGATCGGTGAATATGACTACCTGGTGATGAGCTCCCTCAAGAAGATGTTTCCATTCTTGCAGAGCCAATTTGATAGCCAACAGTTCCCGATCTCCAACGGAGTAGTTCCTTTCTGCAGGAGAAAAAACCTTGGAAAAAAAAACCACAAGAGATCATCCGACCGGTAGATGACTTTTGGGTGAGAACTGCTTTTGCGAAAAATTGCTCATTAGAATTTGGATGATGGAGAACGGGTGCGGAAGCGAAGGCTTTTTTGAGAGAAACAAAGGCCTCTTCTGCCTCGGAGGACCATTCCTTGGAGTTTACACCCTTCCGGGTTAAAGCTGTGAGGGGAGCCACTCGGGTGGAAAAGTGTGGAATGAATTGCCGGTAGTAGTTGACAAACCCCAGGAACCGTTGTATGGCTTTTAGCCCAGACGGACGAGGCCACTTTGAGGACGGCAGACAACTTCTCCGGGTCCATCTTTAATCCTGTGGAAGATACAATGTACCCAAGGAAAGGCAAAGAGGATTGCTCAAAGAGGCATTTCTCATATTTGGCATATAGCCTGTTCTCTCTCAGCCTTTGTAATACCAGGTGTACTTGCCTCCGGTGTGAGGCAGAGTCTACAGAGAAAATCAAAATGTCGTCCAAGTAGACGACACAAGTATAGAGCAGGTCCCTGAAAATGTCATTAACTAATTCCTGAAAGACCGCAGGTGCATTGCTTAGGCCAAACGGCATTACCAGGTATTCGTAGTGGCCATCACGGGTGTTGAAGGCTGTTTTCCATTCGTCTCCCTCTCTGATTCGGATCAGGTTGTAGGACCCTCTGAGATCCAATTTGGTGAAGATCTTGGCTCCTCGGAGACGATCAAACAGCTCTGAAATAAGAGGTAATGGATACCTGTTTTTTACCGTGATCTGGTTTAGACCCCGGTAGTCGATACAGGGCTGCAGGGATCCATCCTTCTTCACAAAGAAGAATCCTGCTCCTGCCGGTGAAGATGACTTAAGGATAAATCCTCTTGCCAGGTTCTCTTGGATGTAGTCCGACAGCCTGAGAAAGAGGATAAACTCTCCCGCGAGGAGGAGATGTTTCAGGGAGAAGCTCTGACAGTCATACGACCTGTGTGGTGGTAGCCTCCCAGCCTCCTTTTTCCCAAAGATGTCAGAGAAGGACCAATAGGAGGAAGGCAACCCTGGCAGGGTGTCAGGCTGGACTGGAGGCGAAATCCGGGTTAGGCATTGATTCATGCAGGTATCTCCCCAACGCAGAACCTCTCCAGTTCTCCAATTTAGGACCGGTTCATGCATCTGGAGCCAAGGTAAACCTAAAAGCAAGGGATGAGACAAACCGCGATATACATAAAAACGGATTCTTTCAGCATGCATTAGACCTACCCGGAGTTCCACCAGCTCGGTCTGAAACTGGACGGGTTCGGTCAGTGGTTTGCCATCTACGGCGGTCACCTGTAACGGATCAGGAAGACGCTGGACTGGTAAGCGGTAACAATCCACAACCGCCTGCTGGATGAAGTTCACTGCAGCTCCAGAATCCAGTAAACAATGTTCGGAGAATTTTATTGCTCCGCAGGACACGGAGGCCGAGATTTGCAATGAGGGAGAGGACTGTTCTCTACCTAGGGTGGCCTCCTACCGAACCTAGGCACTGGAGTTTCCCGACTTCTTAGGACAGGAATGGATCAGATGCTCAGAACAACCGCAGTAGAAACAACTTCCTTCCTTGCGACGCGCCTCCCGGCGGCGGGTGGCCAAACTGACACGGTCTACCTCCATGGCCTCAGGAGAGGAAGGCGAGGTAACCGTTTTGAAAAAAACTAGAGTCCAGGTGATAGGACCTTTTGTCCCGCTTGATCTCCATGGAACGCTCCTGAAAACGCAGGTCAATTTGGGTTGCCAAGGATATTAGCTCTTCCAAGGTGGTAGGTCTGTCCCATCCCGCCAGCTCATCCTTGATTCTTCCTGAGAGCCTTCCAAAAAGTTAGCTACCAAGGCCTCATTGTTCCGAGACAACTCAGACGAGAGGGTGCGGAACCTTACAGCATACTGAGCCACCGTGAGAGTTCCTTGGCGCAAACGAAGCAAGGCTGAAGCGGTCGAAGTGGTGTGACCAGGTTTATCGAAGGTCCTGCGAAAAGCCTCTAGGAAAGATTGAAGATCATTAACCAGCAGATCCCCTCTCTCCCATAGCGGGTTTAGCCAGGCGAGGGCCTCTCCTCCCAGATGTGACATGATGAAGCCCACCTTGGCTCGGTCAAAAGCAAACATATGCCCCAAGATTTCGAAGTGTAGAGTGCACTGATTGAGAAAACCCTGACACTGAGTAGGATCACCCTGGAAGTGGGTAGGAGCCGCCAGGCGAGGACCTTTTACTTGCCATGAGGGCTGGTAGATGAGTCGGGTGCAGACGAGGACGCCAGGGAATCCATGCGGGCAGACAAGCTGCGTAGATACGTCGTGATCTTGTCCTGTTGAACTCCTAAACGGGCCACCACCTGGCACAGTTCCATGGTCGGAGGTCTCTGGGATCCAGCGGGTTCCATGGCCGGAGCAATCTGTAACGAATGGAAGCGGAGGTAGAGATGGTGAAGTTTACATTCGTCTTTTATTTTTGAAGTGGAACCTCGAGACCGCGGTCCGGGGGGCTCCGAAGGGGGCGTAACTAGTGAGCCCCGGGTACCCGTAGTAAGGCCCCTTGAACAGGACCGGAATGGAATACCCGGAGGACACAGGTGCTACCTCCAGTTAGACCCCGGACACGTGGCAGCTGTCCCAGAGGGACCAAAAGGGGGTAACAGATATGATAGCAGAAACCGTTTAGAGGTAGACGCAGGTGAGGAAGGTCCTGGTTCCGGGTAGATGGTAGCAGGCTGGCTCCAGTAACCTTGTCACAGTTCACGGATTCGGATGGCTGATGGCGGAACGGGATGACACTTGCACAAGTGATAGCAGAGTTTGTCAGGGATAGCCGGGTACAGGATACCAATGATCTGAGGAGACAAATAGAATGAGCGAAGCACAGAGACTGCTATCGCAGACAGATCAGAGTCAGAACCGGATGTAGCAATGGTAGAAACACATTGCTCCGGCACTGGTGGAGTGGCCAGATATAGTAATCAGTGGGCTGCCATTGGTTGATTGACATTTTCAAAAAATGCACGCTGTCCCTTTAAGAGAGACTGTGAGGGCGGCCTCGCGTCCTAAGCATTCTTCCTGGAGGCCTGCTGGCAGCGTGCCAGGAACTGGGGGAGGAAGCAGGACGCTGGGAAGCAGAGGGAGTAGGAGACTCCAGCCAGTGCACAGGCTGCTGCAAAGGGACTGCTTGAAGAGCAGAAGGTTAGTGACCAGGACGGAGCGCAGAGCCAGCACGGGAACCGAGTGTAACAATCGGCAAGGCGGAACGTTATCAAGGAAGCTAATGTCCATGGCAGTGGAGACCTTCGACCTGGCCGAAACCCATCTCTTATCTTTCTCAGCCCTTCATATCAGCGGGGAGGACAATCTCAAGGCGGATTTCCTCAGTCGCCATATGTTGCGTCAGGGAGAATGGGTTCTCAGCCAGTGAGTATTTAGGAAGATAGTAGACTTATGGGGGCTCCCACAAACAGACCTGTTTGCTACCAGAAAAAACAGGCAAGTTCAGAGATTTGCCTCCCTGAACACAGTGGATCGTCCAGAGATAGTAGATTCGCTTCAGTCCCCTTCGCAGTTCAGTCTGGCGTATGCGTTCCCTCCGATGATGTTGCTTCCGCTAGTCATCAGGAAGATCCGAGACGAAGAAGCGAGGGTAATCCTCATAGCACCCTTCTGGCCTAAGAGACCTTGGTTCTCATGGCTCAGGGCCATGTCTGTTATGTTCGGTAACTGAGGAGAAATAGCAAAAAATAGCAAAAGCGGTAATACACCAGAGAGGCTGGAACCTATTGGATTGCAGTAACCTCAACTAACCACACAACTAGAGGTAGCCGACAACAAAATGCTATTCAGCAAATAAAAAGTAACAAAAGAGCAAAGCAAAAGTGCAGACACAAACGGAGCACAATTGCAGCGCCAGACCCCCAAAAGGGGACAGGCTGCAGTCCACTGCAGGCAGCAAACCAGCAGAGAAAATCAAACAGAAAAAAAAAAAACAGCAAACGCTTATCTGAAGGAGAGCAGGAAACTAACAGAGCTTCAAGCAAGACCAGAAGGAACAATTGATAACAGGCAAGGCTGCTGGGAACTCGGACCACTTATATCCTACCATTCAGTGCCAGCTGAAGGCCATTCATTAATCAGTTCATTACCCTCAGCAACCACCGGAGGGAGCCCCAGCTCAGAAGCCGCCTCCAGCATATTCACAACAGTACCCCCCCCCTTGAGGAGGGGTCACCGAACCCTCACCTACGCAACCAGGCCGATCAGGATGGGCTCGATGATAGGTACGGATAAGTCTCCCAGCATGAATGTCCGGAGCAAACACCCAAGAATTGTCCTCCTGACCATAACCTCTCTACTTAACCAAATACCGGAGTTTTCGTCTAGCAAAACGAGAATCCAATATCTTCTCAACCACATACTCCAAATTACCCTCAAGCAAAACAGGGTCGGGAGGTGCAGCCATAAGAACCACTGGTTCGACAAACCTCTTCAATAAGTATTTGTGGAACACGTTATGGATCTTAAATGTCCCTGGAAGAAGCAAACGGAAGGAAACCGGATTAATAATTTCCATGATCTTATAAGGTCCAATGAACCTTGGCTTAAATTTTGGAGATGCAACCTTCATAGGGATATTCCTTGAGGACAACCAAACCAAGTCCCCCACTTTAAAATGAGGACCATCAGTCCTATGCCGGTTGGCAAATCGCTGGGCCTTCTCCTGAGAGAGAGACAACCTCTCCACCACCTGGTCCCAAATCGGCTGCATACGCTGCACAACAGAGTCAACCCCCGGACAGACAGAAGCCTCCGCCTGTCCTGATGAAAATCGAGGGTGAAACCTGGAATTGCAATAGAATGGAGACATCAAGGTGGCAGAGCTAGCTCTATTATTAAGAGCAAACTCAGCCAAAGGCAAAAAAGAGACCCAGTCATCTTGATCAGCAGACACAAAACATCTCAAATAAGTCTCCAAGGTCTGGTTTGTTCTCTCGGTTTGTCCATTGGTCTGAGGGTGGAATGCAGAGGAGAAAGACAACTGAACACCAAGTTTAGAACAAAATGTCCTCCAAAATCTGGAAACAAACTGGACTCCTCTGTCAGACACAATGTTCTCCGGAATGCCATGTAACCGAACCACATGCTGAAAGAACAAAGGCACCAACTCGGAGGAGGAAGGCAACTTAGGTAATGGCACAAGATGTATCATCTTGGAAAACCTATCACGGATTACCCAGATAACGGTCATTCTCTGAGAGACGGGAAGGTCAGAAATAAAATCCATAGAAATATGGGTCCATGGCCTCTTGCGTACAGGTAATGGCATTAACAAACCACCAGAACGAGAGCAAGGCTTGGAATGAGAGCAAGTCCCACAGGACTGCACAAAGTCCCTGGTTCACGAGACAAAGTAGGCCACCAAAAGGAGCGACTCACCAAGTCTCTGGTACCAAAAATCCCGGGATGACCAGCCAACATGGAACAATGAACCTCAGACATCACACTTTTTCCAATGGTCTGGAACAAAAAATTTCCCAACAGGGCAGCGTTCAGGTTTATCCTCCTGACACCCTTCCAGAGCCAGTCTCAAATTGGGCGAAATGGCGGAAAGAACCACACCCTCTTTCAAAATAACAGTAGGATCAGATAACTCAGGAGAATCTGCAAAGAAACTCCTCGAGAGGGCATCCGCCTTGACATTCTTAGTGCCAGGAAGAAAAGAAACCACAAAATTAAAACGTGTGAAAAACAAGGCCCTCCTGGCCTGTCTAGGATTAAGTCGCTTGGTTGATTCGAGATATACCAGATTCTTATGGTCCGTGAGGACCACCACCTGATGTTTGGCTCCTTCCAGCCAATGTCTCCACTCTTCAAAAGCCCACTTCATGGCCAATAACTCCCGATTACCCACGTCATAATTACGTTCAGTTGGAGAAAATTTTCGAGAGAAAAAGGCACAAGGGTTACTCTGAGGTCTCTGGATCCCTTTGGGACAAAACGGCACCTGCCCCAATCTCAGAGGCATCCACCCCCACCTGAAACGGCAGAGAAACATCAGGCTGCCGTAGAACAGGAGCAGAAATGAATCTCTGCTTAAGTTCCTGTCTATATTTTTCCCTTTTCATATGTAAAGCGCCATGGAATAAATGGCGCTATATAAATGTATAATAATAATAATAAAATGCAGAAACTGCCTCAGGAGGCCAATTCACCACATTGGAACCCTTTTTGGTCAGATCAGTCAATGGTTTAACAATACCAGAGAAATCACCAATAAATTTACGATAAAAATTGGCAAAACCCAAAAATCTCTGAAGAGCCTTCAATGAAGTAGGTTGAACCCAATCACAGATGGCCTGAACCTTGACCGGGTCCATTTCAATAACAGACTGAGACAAAATGAATCCCAGAAATGAGATCTTCTGTACGCCAAAAAGACACTTTGATCCCTTCACATACAGTGCATTCTCTCTCAAAATCTGGAACACAGTCCGAACATGTTTCACATGAGAGTCCCAGTCATTGGAAAAAATCAAGATATCATCCAAATAAACAATCAGAAATTTATCCACAAAATCCCTGAAAATATCATTCATGAAGGACTGGAAGACGGAAGGGGCATTAGTAAGCCCAAAAGGCATCACTAGGTACTCAAAATGCCCTCTGGGGTATTAAACGCCGTCTTCCATTCATCCCCGTGCTTAATGCGAATAAGGTTATACGCCCCCTGAGGTTAAGCTTGGTAAACCAACTAGCACTTTTCACTCTGGAAAATAGGTCAGAAATCAAAGGTAACGGATATTGATATTTAACAGTGATCTTATTTAGGAGGAGATAATCAATACACGGCCTCAATGAACCATCCTTTTTGGCCACAAAGAAAAAACGGCGCCCAAGGGTGAAGAGGATGGTCTGATATGACCCTTCTCCAATGACTCCTTGATATAAAATCGCATAGCATCGTGTTCAGGTACAGATAAATTAAAAAGGCGACCTTTAGGAAATTTACCACCAGGCACTAATTCAATAGCGCAATCGTAGCTCCTGTGAAGGGGCAAGGATGCAGATTTATTTTCACTAAACACATCAGAAAAATCAGTCAAAAAGTCAGGGACATCCTGAGACTGGGGAGAGGCAGAAAAAACAGAATTGTCAGTATTAACACATTGGCAGCCCCAACTGGTAACAGACACAGATTTCCAATCCAAAACAGGATTATGAGACTGTAACAAAGGGAAACCTAGTACAATAATGTCATGCAGATTATGCAGCACCAGAAATTTGCAACTCTCCTGATGATCTGGTTCAACCCTCATTATCACCTGAGTAGAAAACTGGGGTTTATTCTCCGCCAAAGGGGTAGAATCAATGCCCAGTAGGGGAATAGACTTCCGCAGGGGTATCATGGGAAACCCACAACGTTTGGCAAAGTCAAAATCCATCAGGTTAATAGCTGCTCCTGAATCAACAAAAGCCTGAGCAGAAAATGTGGACAGGGAGAAAATCAGGGTAACAGTCAACAGAAATTTAGTCTGAACACTACCCAAGACAACTGAGCGTGCAAAATGTCTTCCCTGCTTAGGGCAGACAGAAATAGCATGGGAAGCGTCACCACATTAGAAACATAACCCATTGCGCTTATGAAACTCATGACGCTGAGCCCCAGAAGTCACTCCATCACACTGCATGGGCTCAGGAGCTGGCTCACAAGGCAACACTATCTCAACCATACCTCTGCGCTCACGCAAACGTTTGTCAATTTGAATAGCCAAAGACAGAATCATTGAGACCAGAGGGAACAGGGAATCCCACCATAACGTCCTTTACTTTTTCTGACAGACCCCTTCGATAAAGTGCTGCCAAACCATGATCATTCCATTTGGCCAGGACTGCCCACTTTCGAAATTTCTGACAGTACAACTCAGCGTCTTCAAGACCCTGATTTAATGCCAACAAGATCTTTTCAGCTTGATCAGTGACATTAGGTTCATCGTTCAATAACCCCAGAGCCTGAAAAAATATATCACCATCATTCAAAACAGGATCCCCAGGTGTCAGGGAAAAAGCCCAATCCTGAGGGTCACCGCGCAGCAGGGAGATGACAATTTGAACCTGCTGTGCCGCGTTCCCTGACTACTTAGGCCTTAAGGCAAAAAAAGAACTTACAAGTTATTTTTGAAATTCAGAAATTTAGATCGATCCCCCAAAAACAAATCTGGCATGGGGATCCTAGGTTCCCCAACCGGCAACCTAGCAAGATAGGTAGCAATACTCCGAACCTCCGTGGAAAGCTGATCCACACGGCCAGACAACTGTGCAAACTCCATTGAGAGAAAAAAAAAAAAATTCCTCGTCAGCACCCAGAGAAAAGAGGGGACAAAAACTGCAACAAACAGTTTCCTAATTACTATTTTCCCCTTCTGTGAGTACCATACAATTTTCAGTTTTTGGGCCGGTTATACTGTTATGTTCGGTAACTGAGGAGAAATAGCAAAAAATAGCAAAAGCGGTAATACACCAGAGAGGCTGGAACCTATTGGATTGCAGTAACCTCAACTAACCATACAACTAGATGTAGCCGTGGAGCTTTCCTACGTTGATCCTAGACGCCTCGTCACAGCCTGAGAGATAGCTTTCCTCTTTCTGCCTTTAGGTGTAGTTATCTGCCCCGGAGCAGATCCCCAAAGAAAATAGGAAGCCCCCAAACATGTAATGGCGGTTAGACAAGAAGAAAGCACGGACACAAATAGAATGAGCAAACTCTGGGCCCAATATGTCTAGACAGAAAAGTACAGGAAAGAATTCTGACTGCAATCCAACAAAACCCTAACAAAAATACCAGCACTTCTGATTGCCAAAAAACCTGAGATCACACGATCTCATCCACCTAAATCAGATCTCTGGTGTAACAAAACGCTATTCAGCAAATAAAAAGTAACAAAAGAGCAAAGCAAAAGTTCAGACACAAACGGAGCACAATAGCAGCACCAGACCGCCAAAAGGGGACAGGCTGCAGTCCACTGCAGGCAGCAAACCAGCAGAGAAAATCAAACAGAGAAAAAAAAAACAGCAAACACTTATCTGAAGGAGAGCAGGAAACTAGCAGAGCTTCAAGCAAGACCAGAAGGAACAATTTATAACCGGCAAGGCTGCTGGGAACTCAGACCACTTATATCCTACCATTCAGTGCCAGCTGAAGGCATTCATTAATCAGTTCATTACCCTCAGCAACCACCGGAGGGAGCCCCAGCTCAGAAGCCGCCTCCAGCATATTCACAACACATGTCCATATGCGACCCCCTGGATCCTTCCATCAGATCCGGACCTGCTCTCTGAGGGCCCATGCCTGTACCCTCAGGTGAAGGGTTTCTACTTGACTGCGTGGAACTTGAGAGGCAGTTGTTGAAATTAAGCGGGTTCTCTAATGACCTAGTTAACACTCTTCTGCTGAGTAGGAAGGAATCCACAGCAAAAATAATATATAGTAAGGTGTGGAGGAAGTTCCTTAGTTTTCATACGGGAGCCTTCTCTAATAAGGTTCCGATTGCAGCTATTCTAGAGTTTCTGCACAGGGGGAGGGAACTGGGTCTTTTTTTTAACACACCAAGGGTCCAGGTTTCAGCTTTAGGCCGGCGTCACACTGGCGAGTTTGATGCGAGTAAATCGCACGACTTTCTCGCATCAACACCCGGCACGCCCGCCCGCTCTCGGACCCGAGTGTGCGGCTGCATGTATTTCTATGCAGCCACACACTCTGGTCCGAGAGCGGGCGGCTGTGCCGGGTGTTGCGAGAAAGTCGTGCGACTTACTCGCATCAAACTCGCCAGTGTGACGCCGGCCTTAGGAGCCCTATATGGTTATAACCTGGCAGGGGATAGATGGATCTCGCGATTTATTGCAGCATGTGATCGTAGTAACCCGGTACACATTACTTGTTAACCTCCCTGGGACCTAAATCTGGTCCTTGATGCCCTGATAGGTCCTCCATTTGAACCATTAGAGTCGGTTTCCTTAAAATATATATATTTGAAGACAGCGTTATTAGTGGCATTAACATCTGCTAGAAGGGTTAGCGACATCCAGGCTCTTTCCATTAACCCCCCTTTCCTGTTAGTATTTCAGGATAGAATAGTACTGAAGCCAGACCCATCATACCTTCCTATGGTAGCTGCAAAATTTCATAGGACTCGAGATCTTTCTTCCCTCCTTTTTTGATAATCCTTCTACTCCGAAGGAAGAGAGGTTTCACACCTTAAATGTGAGGGGAGCTGTCCTGAGCTATATAGATAGAACTCATCCCTGGAGGCAGAGTAGGGCTCTGTTTGTGTCCTTCCAGGGAGACCGGAAAGGGTGCAGAGTCACAAAGAACACATTATTCAGATGGATCAGGGATGCAATCTGTCTGGCCTACTCCACAAAAGGTGGAAGTCCTCCGGATGGGATAAAGGCACATTCGGCACGGGCTATGGCATCTTCCTGGGCTGAGAAGGCGGACATCCCAATTGATCTAATATGTAAGGCTGCTACATGGTCTTCACCATCTACATTCTACAACCACTATAGACTGGATCTGTCATCTTCTGATTTGGTTTTCGGGAGATCTGTCCTCAGCACGATGGTCCCTCCCAGGTGATGATTCTCTAAAAGCCTCTCAGTGGGTGCTGTCGTGGCGAAGAGAAAAATACGGATTACTTACGGGTAATGCTCTTTTGTAGATTTCACGACAGCATCCACTCACTTCCCTCCCTTACTTGTATATAGTGTAAATGGATCACTTGGGGCTGTGGTTGTATGTATGTATGTATGTATTGTGAGACAGTGAAGGGGTGCGTATTGGACGGGGTGTAGATCTCGCCCAGGTTTCTTAGCTGGGTCGCATAAGGAAAATAGGAGTGAAGATAGGATGGCAGTACAACGTTCATTCCACTCCTCATCCAGTACAGGCTTGCAGCTCAACCCTGAGTGCACACAGCTGCTTAATTAAGCAGCCAGAAATAGATGGTAGAGTTACACAGACGGGGCTCTCAGTCTGGATCTGACTTCAGACGCTGTTGGAGTCTCCTGCAAGTCCATCACTGGTAATTACAATATATGTGTTGTTGTGGCCAGGCTGCTAGAGCCTAGTTCACAGTAGTGAGGGAACTGTGTTTAAGGTAGCAGCCTGCCAGGCTTAGGACTTTTGTTTATGATTTGGTTTATGTTTTATTTGCTGTGGACTTTAATAAAACTGGTTGCGGCCAGTTGCACCAGAATTGCTGTCTGTGATTGAACTGTTTCTATGCCACTCCGTCTACCCGAGACGGCGATCCCAGAGCTATATCCCCTGAAAAGCTTACAATTGGTGGAGAATGCAGGCAGCACAGTGGCTAAAGCAGCAGCAAAGGAAAAGTCTGTTGAAGCAGCCTTAAAGAGACAGTGGCCCTAATAGGGTCTGCACAGAGAGAAAAAAAAAAAAAAAGTGTCTGCACAGCAAAGCAGAACTTGCTGTGGTAAAGACTTTTAAGTGAGCATGTCCTGGGTGAAGGCTGCCATTGCCATGAAGGACAAGTCTGACAGCATGGAGGCGCTGCTCAAACATATGGCGCAAGTTAGTGTGCAACAGCAGGAGACTAACCGATTGCTAATGGAGCAGATTGCAGCACTACGCCAGGCTCTCAGCACCTCGTCCCAGAGTGATGACGCAAGGTCACCTGCATTGTCCGCTGTAAAGAAGGCGGTAAAACAGACCCTGCAAAAGATGACGCCTCATGACGATGAGTAAGTTGCTTAAAGTTGCTTAAAATCTCACACATTCGAACATCCGTGTATCACCCACAAACGGATGGGCTGGTTGAACGATTTAATAAAACGTTAAAACATATGTTAAAGAAAGCAGTGGAGAAAGATGGTCGGTACTGGCACTACCTGTTACCCTACCTAATGTTTTCGGTCAGAGAGGTGCCCCAAGCCTCTACGGGGTTTTCTCCCTTTGAGTTGGTATATGGTCGGCACCCGCGGGGCTTGCTAGACATAGCCAAGGAAGTATGGGAGACCGAGGCAACCCCATACAAGAGTGTTATAGAGCATATTGCCCAGATGCAAGATAGAATTGCTAAGATTATGCCATTGGTTAAGAGTCATCTGCAGAGAGCCCAAGAAGCTCAAAGCAGGATATATAATCGGTCAGCAAAAATTAGGACTTTCAACCCCGGGGATCGAGTCCTAATCCTAATTCCCACGGTGGAAAGTAAGTTTTTGGCCAAGTGGCATGGCCCATACGAGATAGTACAGAAAGTGAGCGACGTCACCTACAAAGTACACCAACCTGGGAGACGGAAGCTCTACCAGGTCTATCATATCAACCTGATCAAGCCCTGGAGGGACAGAGAGTCATTGTTGGCCTCGGGTGAAGTAGAGAAAGGGTTAAAACCA
This sequence comes from Oophaga sylvatica, assembly GCA_033576555.1. Taxonomy (NCBI): domain Eukaryota; kingdom Metazoa; phylum Chordata; class Amphibia; order Anura; family Dendrobatidae; genus Oophaga; species Oophaga sylvatica. Next base: position 20,339,537 of record JARQOD010000003.1, read on the forward strand.
CCTCTACCTCCTGTGACAATTGGTGAGACATTGTCTGTACATCAAAAACAGGAAGTACGGGAGTTTCTGCAGAAAAATCAGCAGAGGTTTTCAGACTTGCCCGGCCGGACTTCTCTCGTGAAACACCATATCGAGACCGAGCCCGGTACTAAGGTCAAGCTGAAGCCGTACAGGATTCCGGAAGCCCGTAGACAGATAGTCTCTACTGAGATCAAACGGATGCTAGACCTCGGGGTCATTGAGGAGGCCCAAAGCGAGTGGTGTAGCCCGATTGTCCTGATCCCAAAACCTAACGGAACCTGGAGGTTCTGTAATGATTTTAGAAAGTTGAACGACGTGTCAAAGTTTGACGCATACCCGATGCCACGGGTAGACGAGCTAATCGAGAGGTTAGGGTGTGCCCGTTATATTACAACCCTCGATCTGACAAAAGGGTACTGGCAGATACCCCTGTCTGGTGAGGCAAAAGAAAAAACGGCCTTTGCAACCCCTGAAGGCTTGTTTCAGTATCTTGTGATGCCATTCGGGTTGCATGGAGCCCCAGCTACCTTTCAGAGGCTTATGGACCTGATCCTGCGCCCGCATCGAGCCTATGCAGCTGCCTACCTGGATGATGTGGTAATTTTCAGTTCCGATTGGGAGAGCCACCTCGCTAAGGTACAAGCCGTCTTAGACTCGATAGGCGGAGCTGGGCTGAACATAAACCCAGAGAAATGTGCAATTGGCCTAGAAGAGGCCAAGTACCTGGGCTACGTCATTGGCAGGGGGCTGATTAAGCTACAAATCGATAAGGTAGAGACGATTCAGAACTGGCCTATACCCCTCACAAAACGACAGGTCAAAGCATTTCTAGGCATCACTGGGTACTATCGCAGATTTGTACAAAATTATGCCTCCATTGCTGCCCCATTGACCGACCTGACAAAAGGTGGGAAGTCAAAAATGATAGAATGGAGTCCAGAGGCAGAAAAAGCATTTCAGTCTTTGAAAATGGCTTTATGTCAAAGACCAGTTCTGGTCACCCCTAATTTCAGGGACGAGTTTCTTGTTCAAACTGATGCCTCTAATGTGGGGTTAGGGGCGGTGTTGTCGCAGGTCGTGAAGGGTGAAGAGCACCCAATCATGTATCTAAGTCGAAAACTGACACCGGCTGAACAAAATTATGCCATTCTGGAGCGAGAGTGCCTTGCAATCAAATGGGCGCTGGACTCCCTGCGTTATTACCTCTTGGACAGGAAATTTAAATTGCAGTCAGACCATGCTCCTCTGGCATGGATGAAGCAGATCAGGGAAAGGAATGCCAGGGTGACAAGGTGGTTCCTTTCGCTTCAAGAATTCAATTTCTCGGTAGAGCATAGACCTGGGAAGTTACAGGGTAATGCCGATGCCTTGTCCAGAGTTCACTGTCTCTTTGGAGTTGTTGACCAGCCCTCCGGTCTGGAGAAGAGGGGGGGGATATGTGAGACAGTGAAGGGGTGTGTATTGGACGGGGTGTATATCTCGCCCAGGTTTCTTAGCTGGGTCGCATAAGGAAAATAGGAGTGAAGATAGGATGGCAGTACGACGTTCATTCCACTCCTCATCCAGTACAGGCTTGCAGCTCAACCCTGAGTGCACACAGCTGCTTAATTAAGCAGCCAGAAATAGATGGTAGAGTTACACAGACGGGGCTCTCAGTCTGGATCTGACTTCAGACGCTGTTGGAGTCTCCTGCAAGTCCATCACTGGTAATTACAATATATGTGTTGTTGTGGCCAGGCTACTAGAGCCTAGTTCACAGTAGTGAGGGAACTGTGTTTAAGGTAGCAGCCTGCCAGGCTTAGGACTTTTGTTTATGATTTGGTTTATGTTTTGTTTGCTGTGGACTTTAATAAAACTGGTTGCGGCCAGTTGCACCAGAATTGCTGTCTGTGATTGAACTGTTTCTATGCCACTCCGTCTACCCGAGACGGCGATCCCAGAGCTATATCCCCTGAAAAGCTTACAGTATGTATATGCTAAAAGAGTAGTTGATTTCACTGAGGTTGTGGCAGAAATGCCACTCTGGCACAACACATACTTCCCTTCTCTACAAGAACATCCCTCTCCTCTGCTTTCTGGAGCTCCAGAAATGTATTGAAAGTAATCCGGATTACTTACCGGTAATGCTCTTTTGTAGAGCCCACGACTGCACCCACTGAGGGGGACCATCCCTTTTATTCTGTAGGTTTCCTGTTCTAATGGGCGGGTCCCCTCGGTAAGTGCTGTCTTGGACTCTACAAAAGAGCATTACCGGTAAGTAATCCAGGTTACTTTCAATACATTTCTGGAGTCTAGTGGCTAGGATTTTTGTGAATATCTTAATCTACATTTACTAATGAGATTGGATGGTATGATCCACATTCTAGAGGGTCTTTTCCTTCATTTTTAAGAACTATTTTTCTGCCACATTTGAACTGTTCCCAGGACTCATTTTGTAGGGGGTGTGATGTTTCAATAGAATTTTCTGTGTAAACATTCAGATTTGTTATGTGGTATAACAGCACCATCTAGTGGTCGTTTATAGAATGTCTTTGGTTGTTGATATTGAAGTTTTTTGACATATCTACCACACCGTAGTTCATGAGTCATAGCTTTGATGACTCAGCAGTCAGCCCCAGCAGCCATGTTTTTTGCTCAGTATACAGCTAAGACAGTTCATTCCTGAGTACCTCCTGACATCAGAATCCAATAGTGATCTCTTACATCCAGATCTGTAGCCGCACAATCGGTAGGTCTTAAACACATTCACCATGAACTTGACAGCCGTATAAATATTGGGATGTTTACATCATGCTGTTATGAAAATGTGAAAGTTGTAGTCTATGCTTTTCTGACTGTGCAGTAAGAATGGGATATACCGCATGTTATATGTAACTACATGTTATGCATATAGTGTGTTCCCTCACCACTGTATATTGTGTATATATTGTATGCTTGCCACATGTTTGTGAGCACATAGTAAAATACTGTTATTTGTTCCACAGTTTTTTACCATATTCGATTCCTGCAATAAACTTGGTAACAGACATCACGTGTCTATCAAATCACTGTTGGGATCAAGGTTTATGCTGTCTGCAAGGATTATGTACACATACACATAAGACGGGCAGAACAGTAAAAAACGATTAACCCTCGCAGGCTGGATAGAAGAACTGCGGATTCTCACATACTGATCGCAGTAAAACTGCCCGCTACAAGCTGGATAGAAGATACCGCAGCTCGCACATAGTGATCGTAGTGAAACCAAGCTTCTGTCAAGCCTGAAAGAAAGGGCGCGAATCCTGTCAGAGCGTCACCATGTCAGCCGCAGAAGGTAGATCATTCACCACAAGATCTGCAATCTCAGCCAGCTGCAAAAGCTCAAAGAAGTCAGTGAGCAGCTCTACCATCGCCATAGCCCGCGCAAAAGCAGAAGCTGCCAAAGTGCGAGCATCGTTTGCTGAGCAAGAAAGGCAATTAGAAGCAAAGGAAGCACAAATGAAGGCACACATGGAAGCAGAGGAAGCACGCATGAAAGCAGCTCTGGCCGAACAACAGGCACACATGGAAGTAGAGGAAGCACGCATGAAAGCAGCTCTGGCCGAACAACAAGCACACATGAAAAAACTAGCATTGGAGAGGGAAGCCGCAGTTGCACTGGCAGAGGCTGAAGTTTTGGAGGAGGCAGCAAGTATCGCAAGTAATAGACGCAGCAGTATTCTTGGATCAGAGCTCAGTCAACAGGACAAAGCACGACACACGTCAAAATACGTACTGCAGTATGCTAAGTCAGATGGCGGCCTGTATTACGGTCCAGGAGCTGAGTCAACCCCTGCTTACGAACTCCAGCCTAATCCTGTCACACAACAAGCAGCCTCAGCCTTCCAAATGCCATACATCAAGCAAGACAGTAACTTTATATATCATCGGTCCCCAATGCAACCTGCATTCCAACCGACAGACAACTGCAGAGCAGCTCCAGCCTTCAAGAAGGAACAAGTAGATGGTAGTTATTACAACAAAGACAAGTTTAAAGACTACTCTAACCCACATGGACCTCTGCACCTCAGCTCGTTTCCAGATTCATCAAACCGAAATCAAGGTATGTCAGATGTTCTCAAATTCCTTGCTCGACGTGAGTTGATAACCCAAGGACTCTCCAAGTTTAACGACAAACCTGAAGGCTATAGAGCATGGCGATCCTCATTCAGAAATACAATCAAAGATCTGGATCTGTCTGCAAACGAGGAGGTGGACCTTTTAGTCAAGTGGCTAGGAAATGAATCCACAGAACATGCAAAACGGATTAGGGACATCAATTTAGACTATCCCGACAGAGGACTAAACCTGATATGGGAGAGACTGGAAGAGTGTTACGGCTCACCAGAAGTGATAGAAAACGCACTCTTCAAAAGAATTGAGGATTTCCCCAAGATGCAAGGCAAAGGTTTCCAAAAACTGAGAGAATTGAGCGATCTGTTGACAGAACTTCAAGTTGCCAAAGCTCAAGGAGACTTACAAGGCCTAGCATTCTTGGACACAGCACGCGGTGTAAATCCCATAGTACGCAAACTTCCGCAAGGCCTGATAGATAAGTGGATCGGTCAAGGCTCCAAATACAAGGAACGATACAACGTCCCATTTCCTCCATTCTCATTCTTTGTGGACTTTGTACACCAACAAGCAAAGATTAGAAATGACCCCAGCTTTGACTTCTCAATGTTTGACACCACGTACCCCAAATCAAGAGAACCTGTCTCAATGCGTAACCTGAGAGATACACCAGTGGCAGTACACAAAACCAGTGTATCTCTTCAAGACACTTCACGCAAAACTTATAGTACTGCAGAGACTGATAAGACCTCATCTAAAGACCCGTGCAAAGAATGCCCTCTGCATAAGAAACCACATTCGTTGTTGAAATGCAGAGGATTCAGAGAAAAACAGCTCAAAGATCGCAAAACTTTCCTCAAAGAAAACCACATTTGCTACAGGTGCTGCGCAGCAACTTCACATCTTGCAAAAGACTGTACAACAAACATTAAATGCTCAGAATGTGACAGTGAAGAGCATAACACAGCTTTACACCCAGGACCAGCTCCATGGACTCTCACACCCTCAGACCAAGTGGCAGAGCACGGCGAGGAGCAGAGAGACCCTACACCTCCTGAAGTGACACCTCAGTGCACCCAAGTCTGTGGAGAAGGACTTAGCAACAAATCTTGCTCCAAGATCTGTCTTGCCACAGTTTACCCCATTGGTCACAAAGAGAAAGCTGTAAAGTTGTATGCCATCCTTGATGATCAGAGCAACAGGTCTCTCGCTAATTCAACTTTCTTTGATATCTTCGACATTAAAGGAAACAGCTCGGCATATTCACTTAAGACTTGCACAGGTGTGAGTGAAGAAAAAGGGAGAAGAGCTACTGGTTACCAAATTGAATCCTTAAATGGTGAAACATCCCTGCCTCTGCCTACGCTGATAGAATGCAATCAGATCCCAAACAACAGAGAAGAGATTCCTACACCTGCAGCAGCATCACATCATAGACATCTAAAAAATATAGCGCACCTAATTCCTGAAGTCAACCCAGACGCTCCAATAGTACTTCTGCTTGGAAGAGACATCATAAGAGTCCACAAGGTGAGGAAACAGATAAACGGTCCTCACAGTTCTGCTTATGCTCAGAAGCTCGACCTAGGGTGGGTCATTATAGGCGATGTCTGCCTAGGAAGCGTTCACAAACCAACCACTGTGAATTCTCTCTTCACAAATACATTGGAAAATGGACGTCCATCCCTCTTTCAGCCTTGTCCTAACAGATTCCTTGTAAGAGAGAAGCCTACAAGTGTGTTATACCCGGACTGTGCAGAAGATGAAGATCATCTAGGGTGTACAGTGTTCCAGAGGACAAAGGAAGACAACAAGACCGCTTGCTCTATTGAAGATGAGACCGTCTTAAGTATAATGGAACAAGGATTCTCTAAAGATGAAACAAATACCTGGGTAGCACCACTGCCTTTCAAAACACAGAGAACCCGCCTTCCTAACAACAGAGTTCAAGCCACAAAACGCTTCAGTTCTCTCAGGCGCAACTTTGAGAAAAGACCAGAAAATGAAGGAGCACTTCTTCTCATTCATGAGCAAGATATTTGAAAATGACCATGCAGAAGTAGCCCCGCCTTTAAAAGAAAACTATGGGCAAGACGTTAAGAAGTTTGTTGAAAGAGACTTCTATGTGGATGATGGCCTAAAGTCACTTCCCTCACCAGAGGCTGCAATCAGCCTACTCAAGAGGACTCAACGTATGCTTTCCTGTTCAAACCTCAGACTGCATAAAATAGCTTCAAACAGCGAAGATGTTATGGCAGCCTTCCCAGTTCAAGATCATGCCAGCGATCTGAAAGACCTAGACTTTGCAACGGACCCCATACCCATGCAACGCAGCTTAGGGCTCAGCTGGGATCTCAAGTCTGACACCTTTACCTTCCAAGTTGACCAAGAGCAAAAGCCCTTCACACGACGTGGTGTCTTATCCACCATCAACAGCCTATATGATCCACTTGGATTTGCAGCACCAGTCACCATCCAAGGTAAGACTCTCCTCAGAGATTTAACTGCAGACACATGTGATTGGGACTCTCCACTTCCCCCAGAGAAAGAAGCTCTATGGGTAACCTGGAGAGACTCTCTAAAGACTTTGTCTAATCTACACATTCACAGACCATATGCTCACATCTCTGCTGCAGAGGTTCAGACTAAGCAGTTGTGTATATTTTGTGACGCTTCAGTAAAGGCGATAGCTGCAGTCGCTTACCTTAAAACAACAGATATCAAAGGTCAAGTCCAGATTGGCTTCGTGATGGGAAAGGCAAAATTGGCACCATGTCCTGAGCTTACCATACCAAGACTGGAACTTTGTGCTGCTGTTCTAGCAACAGAGCTAGCTGAGCTCATTGTGACAGAGATAGATTTAAAGCTTGAAGATACGGTGTTCCATACAGACAGTAAAGTAGTGCTGGGTTACATTCACAATGAGACTAGAAGATTCTATGTCTACGTACATAACAGAGTTCAAAGAATCAGGAGGTCAACACGACCTACCCAGTGGCGTTATGTATCAACTGATCACAACCCAGCAGACCACGCAACAAGAGCTGTTCCTGCAGCCCATCTTAAAGACACTACATGGCTCACAGGACCAGCATTTCTCTACAAATCAGTACAAGACACTTTTGAGAAAGACACATTTGAAATGTTAGAACCAGATTCTGATGCAGAGATTCGTCCTCATGTTTCTGTACTCACTACAAGAGTTTCTAGCAGAGAGCTCGACTCTAAACGGTTCAACAAGTTTTCTGCCTGGAGGTCACTGAACTGATTTTGTTGCTCTCTCCATAGGTACCTTAAAGTGGTATCTTTAATATACCAGGCGAGGAGTGTGATGTTTCAATAGAATTTTCTGTGTAAACATTCAGATTTGTTATGTGGTATAACAGCACCATCTAGTGGTCGTTTATAGAATGTCTTTGGTTGTTGATATTGAAGTTTTTTGACATATCTACCACACCGTAGTTCATGAGTCATAGCTTTGATGACTCAGCAGTCAGCCCCAGCAGCCATGTTTTTTGCTCAGTATACAGCTAAGACAGTTCATTCCTGAGTACCTCCTGACATCAGAATCCAATAGTGATCTCTTACATCCAGATCTGTAGCCGCACAATCGGTAGGTCTTAAACACATTCACCATGAACTTGACAGCCGTATAAATATTGGGATGTTTACATCATGCTGTTATGAAAATGTGAAAGTTGTAGTCTATGCTTTTCTGACTGTGCAGTAAGAATGGGATATACCGCATGTTATATGTAACTACATGTTATGCATATAGTGTGTTCCCTCACCACTGTATATTGTGTATATATTGTATGCTTGCCACATGTTTGTGAGCACATAGTAAAATACTGTTATTTGTTCCACAGTTTTTTACCATATTCGATTCCTGCAATAAACTTGGTAACAGACATCACGTGTCTATCAAATCACTGTTGGGATCAAGGTTTATGCTGTCTGCAAGGATTATGTACACATACACATAAGACGGGCAGAACAGGGGGTGTGAGCAGTTTTTTAACCCCTTCCCGACCCATGACGCCTACGTAGGCATCATAGTATAAATCCCATTCCTGCGGGTCGGGTGACGGGGGTCACTGAAAGATCACCCGACCCACAGGCACAAGACCCTTTGTGCTTCACCACAGGGGGGGTGGCTTAACCCCCACGTGGCTACGATTGCTCTGATTGGCTGTTTCACTTTTAACAGCCAATCAGAGCGATATGTAATATTTCACCAATGAAATTTGGTTAAATATTACAATCCAGCCATGGCCGATGCTGCAATAGCATCGGCCATGGCTGGAGACCGAGATCCGACTCCCTCCACACCGAGTGACAGGGGCGATCTGCCCCTGCCACCGACTGATGGCGGCGATCTGCATCTGCTCCCCCTCCTCTTTATTCCGCTCCCCCTGCCTTCCGATCCTGCCCCCGGCTTCTGATCCTCCCCCAGGTACCTCCGGAGTCCCCATGTCCCTCCCGGCGTCTCTCCTGCCTGGTCCATGGGCGCCGCCATCTTCCAAAATGGCGGGTGCATGCGCAGTTCGCGCACCGAATCTGCCGGCTGGCAGATTCATTCATTTATTGAAAGTACATTTTGATCACTGTGATAGATCCTATCACAGTGATCAAAATAAAAAAAATAGTAAATAACCCCCCCTTTATCACCCCCATAGGTAGGGAACAATAATAAAATAAAAGAAAATATTTTTATTTAGGGGTAGGGTTAGAATTAGGGTTAGGGTTGGTATTAGGGTTGCAATTAGGGTTATGGTTAGAATTAGGGTTAAGATTAGGGTTAGGGGTGTGTTGGGATTAGGGTTAGGCTTGTGGTTAGGGTTATGGTTGGGATTAGGGTTAGGCTTGTGGTTAGGGTTATGGTTGGGATTAGGGTTAGGGGTGTGTTGGGGTTAGGGTTGGAATTAGGGTTAGGGGTGTGTTGGGGTTAGGGTTGAAATTAGAATTGAGGGGTTTCAATGGTTTAGGCGCATCAGGGGGTCTCCAAACGTGACATGGTGCCACCATTGATTCCAGCCAATTTTGCGTTAAAAAAGTCAAACAGTGCTCCCTCCCTTCCAAGCCCCGAAGTGTGCCCAAACAGTGGTTTACCCTAACATATGGGGTATCAGCGTATTCAGGAAAAATTGCACTACAACTTTGGGGATCTAATTTCTCCTGTTACCCTTGGGAAAATAAAAAATTGGGGGCTAAAAATTATTTTTGTGGAAAAAAATGATTTATTTTCACAGCTCTGCGTTGTAAACTTCTGTGAAGCACTTGGGGTTCAATGTGTTCAGCACACATCTAGATAAGTTCCTTTGGGGGTCTAGTTTCCAAAATGGGGTCACATGTGGGTGGTTTCCACTGTTTAGGCACATCAAGGGCTCTGCAGACGTAACATGACGCCGCTGACCATTCCATCAAAGTCTGTATTTCAAAACGTCACTACTTCCCTTCCGAGCCCCGACGTGTGCCCAAACAGTGGTTCCCCCCACATATGTGGTACCAACTTATTCAGGACAAACTGAACAACAACTTTTGGGGTCCAATTTCTCCTGTTACCCTTGGGAAAATAAAAAAATGCGGGCTAAAAAATCATTTTTTTTAGGAAAAAATTTTTATTTTTTTTTTATTTTCACGGCTTACGTTAAAAACTTCTGTGAACCACTTGGGGGTTCAAAGTGCTCACCACACATCTAGATAAGTTCCTTTGGGGGTCTAGTTTCCAAAATGGGTCACTTGTGGGGGGTTTCCACTGTTTAGGCACAACAGGGGCTCTGCAAACGTAACATGACGCCACTGACTATTCCATCAAAGGCCATGTGCACACTTTGCGTTTTTAGATGCGTTTCCGCTGCGTTTTTCAACGTGCGGAAACGCATGCAACCCGCAGCACAGTGCACTACCTATGTAATCTAATGGGAACCGCATGTCTGCTGTGCACATGCTGTGGAAAAAAACGCGCGGTTTAGCCGCGTTTTATTTTCCGCAGCATGTCAATTCTTTGTGCGGAACTGCAGCGGTTCGGCGCCCATTGACTTGCATTGAGTCGGGCACTTCTGCAGCAAAACCGCAGAACTAAAAAAGATCTGCGGTTTTGCTGCGGGTGAAACCGCTGCAGTTAGGGAGGAGGGAAGTGTGTGGGCAGTGCGTGGGCGTTTATAGTGTGCGGCGCTATGTGTGTGGGCGGTGCGTGGGCGTGTATAGTGTGCAGCGCTGTGTGTGTGGGCGGTGATTGTGTGCCTGTGTCTGCGGGATCGGTGTGCGAGATCGGTGTATGTGCGGCGGTGTGCGGGCCTGTGTGCGTGTCTCCATGTATGCAGGCATCGTAGGATGGGACTACAAGTCCCATCCGGCGATGCCTGCTACAGTGACTGACACATTTGCCAATGATGGGACAGTAGTAGTCCCATCATCCGGCTAATGTGCTGAATGTAAAAAAAAAAAACATGACATACAACATATGACATACAGAACATATAACATACATGACATACAACATACACATGACATACAACATATGACATACAGAACATATAACATACATGACATACAACATACACATGACATACAACATATGACATACAGAACATATAACATACACATGACAGACAGAACATATAACATACACATGACATACAACATATAACATACACATGACATACAGAACATATAATATACACATGACATACAGAACATATAATATACACATGACATACAACATACACATGACAGACAGAACATATAACATACATATAACATACACATGACATACAGAACATATAACATACACATGACATACAGAACATACAATGACATAGAGTATATACTCACCTCTTCCCCGACGCCATCGATCTGTGCACCGCTCTGCCGCCGGGAGAGAATGACGTCACTACAGTTCATTCTCTCACAGCAATGCTGGGTGAGAAAATTCCCACGCAGCATTGCCATAAAGTGAGAGAATGAACTCAGTGATGCACTGCAGGAGCCATTGTCTCCTGTCAGTGCATCACTGGGAGGCCCTACAGAGCAGTGGCATCACCTGATGTCACTGTTCTATAGGGGAGTCCGTCGTGGGACATTCGTTATTAATTGGACTGCGTCGGACAGGGAGTATACTGTTGTTTTATTTTTTTATGTTTTATTACAGGAGATCGAGGGCGTCGCTTGGATCTGAGCGTATAATAAAGATATGAAAACCGTGTTGTATTTTATTTCATTAAAATAATTTATTCTTATGCGTGTGGTTTTTTTTTTAACCCTTTGTTAACATAACATTAATAATGGATAGGCGTCTTATTGACACCTCTCTATTATTAACCGGGCTTAATATCACCTTACAATAGCAAGGTGATATTAACCCCTTATTACCCCATATCCCACCGCTACATGGGAGTGGGAAGAGAGGGGCTAAGTGCCGGAATTGGCTAAGTGCCGGAATTGGCTGGGTGCTGGTATTTTTGGCCAGGGGGGGCACCAATATCCATGGCCCCTTCCTAGGCTATGAATATCAGCCCGCAGCTGTCTGCGTAGCCTTTCTGGCTATAAATTATAGGGGGACCCCACGTCATTTTTTTTGGGGGGTCCCCTATTTTAATAGCCAGTGAAGGCTAGCTGTGGGCTGATATTCATAGCCTGGGAAGATCCATGGGTATTAACCCCTTCCCAGGCTAGAAATATTGGCCCCGGCTGTCGGCTTTCCCCCTCTGGCGCAGAAAATTGCACGGGAGCCCACGCCATTTTTTTTCCTATTTTTTTTTTTTTTTTTTATTATTGTGTTATTTTGTGTATGTGTACGCGTGTGTGTCTTTAACTATTTATGTACCATTCTATCTATATATCTTTCTGTCTATATATCTATCTTTCTATATATATTTCTAACTATCTATTATCCATCTATCTACCTATTTTCTATCTATCTAACTACTGGTATCTATTATCTATCAATGGCCGGCGTCACACTTGCGAGTGTGATGCGAGTAAGTCGCACGACTTTCTCGCATCATCACCCGGCACGGCCGCCCGCTCTCGGACCCGAGTGTGCGGCTGCATAGAAATACATGCAGCCGCACACTCGGGTCCGAGAGCGGGTGGCCGTGCCGGGTGTTGATGCGAGAAAGTCGTGCGACTTACTCGCATCACACTCGCAAGTGTGACGCCGGCCTATCTCTATCTGTGTGTGTGTAATGGAGTGTGGGTTGGACAAATGTAAAAGAGGAGGTTGGACAAGAAATGACATCACAAATCTTTTTTTTTTTTGTTAAACAACATATCTTTATTTAGCTGTAAAAACCGCATACAAAACCGCATGAGAAAAACCGCGCCTGCGGTTTCTGCCAAGAGGTGCGGTTTCGGCGCGGAAAAATCCACAGGCAAATCTGCAAAGTGTACACAGGCCCAAAGTCTGCATTACAAAACATTACTACTTCTCTTCCGAGCCCCGACATGTGCTCACACAGTAGTTTTCTCCCACATATGGGGTATCAGCGTACTCGGGACAAATTTGAAAACAACATCTAGATAAGTTCCTTGAGGGGTCTAGTTTCCAAAATGGTGTAATTTGTGGGGGGTTTCCACTGTTTAGGCACATCAGGGGCTCTCCAAATGCGACATGGCGTCCAGGCAATTCTGCGTTGAAAAAGTCAAACGGCGCTCCTTCCCTTCCAAGCTCTGCCATGCACCTAAACAGTCGTTTACCCCCACATATGGGGTATCAGCGTACTCAGGACAAATTGCACAATAATGTTTGGGGTCTTGTTACCCTTGGGAAAATAAAAAATTTGTGGAAAAAATGATCTTTTAATTTTACGGCTCTACGTTATAAACTTGTGTGAAGCACTTGGGGGGGTTCAAAGTGCTCACAACAGATCTAGATAAGTTCCTTAGGGGGTCTAGTTTCTAAAATGGGGTCACTTGTAGGGGGTTTCCACTTTTTAGGCACATCAGGGGCTCTCCAAACGCGACATGGTGTCCAATCTCGCAGGGCTGTGGAGTTGGAGTCGGAGTTAGTTTTGGTTGGAGTCAGAGTCGTTAGAAATGTACTGACTCCGACTCCAGCTTTAAAAAAAAATGTATTAATATTTCATAATTGAACTTTCATATGAATTTTATAAATGTTACTCAAATTTATATGTTCTATCAAACTATGAACAACAGTGATAAGCAGCTCTGCTGGAGAGAGACATTTCTTACTTCTTGTGTGTCACTGTTCTCCACTGCCCTTATCTAATCTTATACTTGGTTAACCTCATGCTGCCCCAACCCCCCTACTTACAATGAATGAAACTGAAAGTGAAAATGTGTTTCAAATTCTTAGTAGTAAAGCTCCTCCTCTAGACTAGATGTTTACTAGGTGTGCGTCTTCCAAGCATCTCACAGCTGCTACTCAGAAGAGGAAGACTGTAAGAAGTATTATCCTTTCAACAAACTTTGCATCAGTTAACTGTGAGTACATGAGGAATAACAGTATTACTGACCACTATATCAGTTGTACGACCTGGCAATAATTTTGTACAATTGTTTTTAGGAAAAACAATTGTCATTTGGATTGTGAATGCAGAATTAAAAACCTGAGAATGTCAAAGAAGCGTCACATTAAATCAGCTGTATTTGAACATTTCACCATCACTCAAGATAGAAAACATTATGTCTGTCAGTGTATGACAAATGATCCAGACGAAAACAAATGCTGTGAAGCCAAGATCAGTGCATATTCAGGCAAAGATAAAAATGCTCCTACCAGAGCTTCTAATCTAAAGAGACATTTACAGCGCTTTCATCCAGAAGTACTGAAAGCAGTGGGTGAGAAAGACTGCATCCAAACCAATGAACCAGTGCCCAGCTCTTCCAGCCAAACAAAGGAGCAGAGAAATTTGCAGCCATCAGTTGCAAGATATTTTGTCAGTGACCAAGTTACTGTGACAATGACAGTAGATACATTTAAAAAACAGATCATAGAGCTTGTTGTAAAGGATAGTGTGCCTATTTCATTATTTTCACGACCAGCTTTTATGTGTCTGAATGGGGAAATGGCCCGCAAGCTTGGTGTTTCTCTGGAGAGAGAGAGTATTAGAAAATTAGTAATTAGAAGCTTTTAAACAAAAGGAAGAACTTAAAAAAAACTCTCAAGGGACGCTTTCTGTTTCTTAAAATGGATGCCTGCACACGTTACAGAGTGAACTATTTTGCCATCAATGTCCGATTTGTTTGTGACAAAAATGAAATCGTTACCAAGACATTGGCAGTAAAAGACACCAAAGCTCATCACACCAGTGAGTTTCTCCAGGTCTTGGTGGAAAAGGTTCTTCAAGACTATGAACTTAAAAAAGAGCAAGTTCTTTCTGTCGTAACTGACAATGCTTTAAATGTAAGTATTATTAAGCTAATGAATGAGAGCAATGATGGTGACCAGCAGCTAGAAGAACATTCTGGGTCCACAGACACAGAAATGTTTGCTCCTCAGTTACAATACTGTGTTCCTCTATTTCAAACAACAGATGAACAGCAACATGATAGTTTAGATGATCTTGTTGAAACTGTGTCAATACGTTCTTTCATTCATCACATGCGCTGTGTTGTGCATACGCTACAGCTGGCTATAAGAGACAGTCTGCAAGAAGGACATGCTGCTGCACTGATTGGCAAGGTGAGAAAATTGGCTACTGTTACCAGAAACCCTAAAGTTGACTCAATTTTGAAGAGACGTGCTGGAAAAGGGGCAATTATTGATCAAGCCACACGATGGGGCAGTACTTACTTAATGATTCAGTGCTTGGTTGAACTGAAAACCTTTCTTGTAGACATGGCTAACCCTCAACTGACGCTAAATGAAAGTCCGTGGAATCAGGTGACTGAGCTGGAAAAATTGCTAGAGCACCCATTTACAGTGACTAAAAAATTACAAGCAGAGGACTTAACTCCAGGTATTTTCTTAAAGGAGTGGAAGAACCTGATGTTTCGCCTGTCCCAAAGAGGAGGGTTAATTGCAAGTGGCATTGCTACATGAATGAAACGGAGAGAGGAGCTACTATTACAAAATAACATTCTTTTGACAGCTGTTTATGTAGACCCAATGCATCTGATTCTTCTAGATGATCAACAGCTAACTAAAGGAAAAGAAGCTCTGTTTGAAATAGCAGTAAGGATGAAAGGGTGTAATGTATGAAGTACAGTTCATATAGCGTCTTGTGCTTGGGTGCGATGAACATACATGAGACACAGGTTTGATATAGAAAGTCCTGTATTACTTCATACAAGTTGGCAGAATATAGTCACACAGTTTGCAGACACAGAAGCAGGAGACACAGCAGGCCAGAGTAATCTAAGCTCAGCAATCACTCTCACAATAGATTCAGGATCTTCTTCTCTGTTACCGTGAGTCCATGCAAACGTGGGTCTTTCAAAGAGCAGGGTTCAGAGTCCACAAGTGCTTCAGAGTTCCTCAGTAGGAATAGCTGGAGTACAAGGTCCAAGGCTTACAGGAGTCAAGTCAAGTCACAGGTTCACTGCAGGCTAGATTCTGAAGCACTGATTGCTCAGCTGTGGCTGCTTAAGAAGCAAAAGGAGAGAATCAGGGCGGGAACATGCAAGCTGGAAACTCCATTTTGACTGAGGGCAAGATAGCTGCAGCAAGACAGAAAGTAAAATGGCTGATGAACAAACTGAGTTTCAGAAACATATACACAGAACCTTACATTACTCCCCCCTTAGGGACAACCTCCGGATGACCTCAGACCAGGCCTGTGTGGGTACCTCTGATGAAACTGACGGAGCAAGCGAGGAGCATTAACGTTATTGACTGGTTCCCATGAGTTGTCCTCCACTGGGTAGCCCTGCCATTTAATCAGATATTGTAACTGATTTCTATACAACCTGGAATCTAAAATCCTTTCCACCACAAATTCTTCCTGACCATCGACTAGCACTGGGTCAGGGCAAGGAGAAGAACGTCCAGGAAACGTATTGGGTGTCGCAGCCTTTAGTAGAGATACATGAAAGACAGGGTGGATTCTCATAGTTCTGGGCAGTTGAAGACGACAAGCAACGGCACTTATAATTTTACTGATTTTATAGGGTCCAATGTACTTATGTCCCAACTTAGACGATGGAATCCTTAACTTAGGATTTCTGGTTGACAGCCAGACCAAGTCTCCTACCTTGAAAGCTGGTGCAGGTTTACGAAATTTATCTGCTGCTTTCTTATACCTTTCCTGAGCCGATTCCAGATTTTCCTTTAGAAGATCCATATTCTTCTGTAAAGACGTGATTCTTTCAGCCACTGCTGGTAAAGGCGTTTCTATGGGAAATCGTGGTAGAATGTTAGGATGATAACCTAGATTAGAGTAAAAAGGAGACTGTTTAGTGGAGGCACTCTGAGAGTTGTTATACGAGAACTCAGCTAATGGAAGTAGATCCACCCAATCATCCTGTAGGTGGCAGATAAAGCAGCAAAGATACTGCTCCAGGGTTTGATTGGTTCGTTCGGTCTGTCCATTAGTCTGGGGATGAAAAGCAGAAGAAAGGTTTACTTTAATGTCCAATGCTGCACAGAAATTTTGCCAAAACCTAGAAGTGAATTGCACCCCTCGATCCGAAATAACCTCATCCGGTACTCCATGTAAGCGAAACACATCTTTAATCATCAAATCTGATGTCTGTTTTGCAGTGGGTAAGCCGACACAAGGGATAAAATGAGCTGCCTTTGTTAGACGGTCAACCACCACTAGAATGGTGTTCTTCCCCTGAGAGGTTGGCAACTCCACAATGAAGTCCATAGAAATGGATCCCCACGGGCGGGACGGGGTGGGAAGAGGCTGTAACAGACCAGTTGGTGAGGAGCGAGGTGTTTTGCATCTTGCACAGACTTCACATGAAGTGACATAGTTTAAAACATCCTTCCTGCAAGTGGGCCACCAAAAGAAACGAGAAAGAAATTCCTGTGTCTTAAGAATTCCTCTATGCCCAGCTATCTTGGAATCGTGAATGAGTTGCAATACTCTCAATCTGACTGTTTCAGGAATATACAGGCGTTGTCCCTGAATCCACACACCATTCTTAAAGACAAGACTTACGTCCCTTGGGGGTTGTGCCAAAAAGGAATCCGCATGGTATGCTTCCTTGATGTCCTTAAGTAGGTCTTGATTATGAATTACTCCTAGGAATCTAGAGTCAGGAAGAATAGTCTTAGGAGGAGTAATTGGACGTGTCTCTGCTGAGTAAATCCTAGAGAGTGCATCAGCCTTTCCATTGCGCGATCCTGGTCTATAAGAAATGATAAAATTAAATTGGTTTAAGAAAAGATTCCAGCGAGCCTGGCGAGGAGTCAGGCACTTAGCCGACCTGATAAACTCAAGGTTACGATGGTCTGTCAGGACGACTATTTGCTGTGCAGCTCCCTGAAGAAGGTGTCTCCATTCTTTGAAGGCGGCAATAATGGCCAACAACTCTCTATTGCCCACATCGTAGTTCCTCTCAGCCGAAGACAACTGCTGGGAAAAGAAGGCACAGGGATGCAAGACATTCTTCTCACCTGTTCTCTGAGAGAGTATAGCTCCAACGGCACAGTCTGAAGCATCCACCTCTATTATGAAGGCAAGCTCGGGGTTGGGATGTACTAGGATAGGTGCAGTGGTAAATTTATCTTTTAGACGGGAAAATGCTTCCTGGGCTTGGGGAGTCCAGGAGAACTTAGACTCTTTCCGGGTAAGTTGGGTGATAGGTGACACTACCTCAGAGAAATTTCTAATGAAACGTCTATAGAAGTTGGCAAACCCGATGAAGCGCTGTACCTCCTTCACATTTCTAGGACTTGGCCAATCCTTGATGGCTTGGGTTTTGCTTCCATCCATACTAATTCCTTGTGTAGACAGTACATACCCCAGAAATTGAATTTCGGTCCTATGGAATTCACACTTTTCAAGTTTGATGTAAAGATGATTTTGTCTTAGACGTTCCAAGACCATTCTCACATGTCCATGATGTTCCTCTGTGGAGTTAGAAAAAATTAGAATATCATCCAAATAAATTACCACGAATGTATCTAGGAGATCCCTGAAGATGTCATTCACCAAGTGTTGGAAAGTGGCTGGGGCGGTACTCAGACCAAAAGGCATAACTAGATATTCAAAGTGTCCATAGCGTGACCTGAATGCAGTCTTCCATTCATCCCCAGGTCTAATACGGACTAAGTTATAGGCCCCACGAAGATCTAGTTTAGAAAAAATTTTGGCATGTCGCACTCTCTCCAATAACTCAGGGATTAAAGGCAATGGATAACGGTTTCTAATAGTAACCTTATTGAGTTCCCTATAGTCTACGCATGGTCTCAGAGATCCATCTTTCTTCTTTACAAAGAAGATGGGTGCACCTGCAGGAGATGAAGAAGGGCGTATGAAGCCCTTGGCTAGATTTTCGTCTATGTAATCCTTTAAAGCCTTTAACTCGGGCCCCGCCAGGGGGTAGATCTTACCAAAAGGTATCTCTGCTCCAGGCAATAATTCAATTGGACAATCATATGGACGGTGAGGAGGAAGCTGGTCAGCGTTCTTCTTTTCACATAAATCCACATAGTCCTGGTATACAGCTGGTAGTTCAGGGACTGACATGGTTCCTTTAGGAACAGAGCAAGCTGAAACTTTTGGACTCATCTGTTTCTCTGGAAAGTGTAATTCCTTGGTCTCCCAGTTAATGGTAGGATTCTGAGCCTGCAGCCATGGTAGCCCTAGAATAATGGGAAAGTGGGGAGAAGAGATAAGCATAAAGGACAGTTTCTCTTGATGATCTTTACCCATAAGAACCCTCAAAGGCTCTGTTTCCTGATCCACTGGTCCAGAGGTCAGCAGGGAGCCATCCACAGTTTCCATCTGTACTGGAGTAGCCTTCTTCACTGAACGTATCCCCTGTTTCAGAGCAAAGGAGACATCCATAAAATTTCCACTTGCCCCTGAGTCGATCATAGCAGAGCTAGACACCCAAGCTGAGTCAACCCAGAGTTTGATGGAAAGAAAGCAATGAGAATTGTTTTTCTTACAACTCAGCTGGGACACCGCTGAGGAAACTTGAAAAATGGCAGCGTTTACACAGTCAATGTCCTCAGAGGTAACGGAGTTTAAGTCCGAGAAATCAAGATCTGTTGCTGCAGATCTCTCTGGAGCCTGAGGCTCGGACCTGACAGATCCCCTCTCGCAACACTCACAATGAATGAGTGCTGCAGTAGTCTTATGAGAACGGCTGGGGCAGTTTATAATGAAGTGCCCTGACTTACCACAATAGAAACATAGATTCTCCTTAAAACGATGTTCCTTGCGTGCATCACTAACCCGTCGTTGTAAAGAGTCTACCTGCATGGGTTCAGGTTCAGGTTCCCGTGTAATCCTACTCAAAGGTTCCTTAGCTGGAGAGGAAGGTAGGAAAAGGTTAGTGCGATTGCTTTCGAACCATCTCTCTTGCCTGCGTTCAGTCAGACAAGTATCAATACGGATGCAGTAGTTAATAAAGTCACCTAACGCAGTGGGAGGGTCGGCACGAGCAAGTTCATCCTTAATCAGTGGAGATAACCCCTTTCGAAAAATAGATTTTTTGGCGGAACTGTCCCAGGTGGTATCAAGGGCCCATCTCCTGAAATCCAAGGCATATTCAGCTACCGAGTGCTTACCTTGGCGCAAAGCTAACATGGCTGCTTCAGCTGTTGCACCTCGATTGGGGTCATCAAACACCTGCCCCATGGCTGAAATAAAATCATCAAGGTGATTCAAACAATCATCCTCAGTCTCAATCAGTGGGTTTGCCCACATCAAAGCCTTGTTGGTAAGCAACATAATTATAGTAAGCACCTTAGATCGTTCAGTGGGAAATTGTGAAGCATGTGCAGAAAAAAAAAGATTGCATTGATTAATAAATCCCTGAATTTCTCACGTTCACCGCCAAAACGAAAAGGGGGCAACTTGGGAATCCCAGAACTCGGGGCTACGGCAGGAGCCTGGACTCGCCCCTCTAGAACCTCAATCCTGGCTCGCAAATCCTGGGTAGTCTGTCCAACCACTTGCAAATTGTGATTATTGAGGTCCTGTAGATTTGTAAAACGGGTCTTTATATTCTGCAAATCTGCAAGGATATTATCAGTCACTCCGCAAAGTTCCTTTATGCGGGCCTCCATTTTCCAGATCTTTTAAGACAGGATTACTGGAAAAAAAGGAGAGGGGGAAAAAAAAAAAAAAAACAATAGTGTTTACCTGTGGTAACACTTGCAGAAAGAAAAAAAAAATTAAGGGAACTGCTCACCTGGAATGGTTGTGAGAAGTCACAACCACTATCATCACAGAAAGTTCAACCAGACATCTGATATCCAGAGTTACAGTAGACAAAAAAGAAAAAAAAACAATAGTGTTTACCTGTGGTAACACTTGCAGAAAGAAAAAACTTAAGGGAATTGCTCACCTGGAATGGTTGTGAGAAGTCACAACCACTTTCATCACAGAAAGTACAACCGGACGTCTGATATCCACAGTTACAGCCTTTCCAGACCCAGCAGACACTAACATTGGCTTCAGAATCTTGTAATGTATGTAGTACAGTTCATATAGCGTCTTGTGCTTGGGTGCGATGAACATACATGAGACACAGGTTTGATATAGAAAGTCCTGTATTACTTCATACAAGTTGGCAGAATATAGTCACACAGTTTGCAGACACAGAAGCAGGAGACACAGCAGGCCAGAGTAATCTAAGCTCAGCAATCACTCTCACAATAGATTCAGGATCTTCTTCTCTGTTACCGTGAGTCCATGCAAACGTGGGTCTTTCAAAGAGCAGGGTTCAGAGTCCACAAGTGCTTCAGAGTTCCTCAGTAGGAATAGCTGGAGTACAAGGTCCAAGGCTTACAGGAGTCAAGTCAAGTCACAGGTTCACTGCAGGCTAGATTCTGAAGCACTGATTGCTCAGCTGTGGCTGCTTAAGAAGCAAAAGGAGAGAATCAGGGCGGGAACATGCAAGCTGGAAACTCCATTTTGACTGAGGGCAAGATAGCTGCAGCAAGACAGAAAGTAAAATGGCTGACGAACAAACTGAGTTTCAGAAACATATACACAGAACCTTACAAAGGGTTGCAGAACAGTCAGGAGGAACAAGAAGAATTTGGTCGTCCTGCCACATCTTCACCCTCATCAACTGATGAAGAATTTAATTTCAAAGATATTTGGATCACAAGGACCGTGCAAAGCGTTCCCGCATAGAAGAAGAGTCATCCCCTTCAAAGAACACAGCCAGTACATTTCAGCAGAATTTTTCATGTGCACTAAAAGAAATTGAGAAATTTGACCGTTCATCAAAAATAACAGTGCAACAAGCGATTCCTCTGTATCCTGACATTGTCAGAGATGTTGCCCGAGTGGTTACTGCTTTGCCACCAACCCAAGTTAGTGTAGAGAGGTTGTTCTCTGCTCTCAAAATAATTAGATCAGATTTGAGGGCATCCATGAAGGAGGATCTGACAGAGGCAATACTTTTTCTGAGGACAAATTTATAGATTTCTTCTTATTAACTGCATAATAGTGTTTATTGCATATTTACTTACAAGAGTTTAGAAAAGTTTATAAAAGTTATTTGCTATATTCTAATTGTATTCTAATAAATATAGTTTTTGCTCTAAGTGGTCTGATTACTTATAATATGATGGTGAGAAACTGAATAAGCACGATGTTAATATTTTACAACAGTAAATTTATTGTTACGAATTGGCCATTTATGAAGGATCCGGAGTCTGAGTCGGAACCTGATAAAATCCAGGAGTCGGAGCCGCAACTGTGGCTTACCGACGCCACAGCCCTGCAATCTCGATTCCAGACAATTTTGGTTTGAAAAAGTAAAATCGGCGCTCCTTTCCTCCCGAGCCCTGCCGTGCACCCAGACAGTGGTTTTTCCCCACATATGGGGTATCAGTGTACTCAGGAGAAATTGCAAAACAACTTTATCTGGCCATTTTCTCCTTTTACCCTTGTTAAAGTAAAAAAATTGTTTGTAAAAGATCATTTTTGTGACTAAAAAGTTAAATATTCAATTTTTCCTTCCACGTTGCTTCTGCTCCTGTGAAGCACCTGAAGGGTTAATAAACTTCTTGAATGTGGTTTTGAACAGCTTGAGGGGTGCAGTTTTTAGAATGGTGTCACTTTTGGGTGTTTTCAGACATATAGACCCCTCAAACTGACTTCAAATGTGAGGTGGTCCCTAAAAAAAAATGGTTTTGTAAATTTTGTTGTAAAAATGAGAAATCCCTGGCCAACTTTTAACCCTTATAACTTCCTAACAAAAAAAAATGTTTCCAAAATTGTGCTGATGTAAAGTAGACATGTAGGAAATGTTATTTATTAACTGTTTTGTGTCACATAATTTTCTGGTTTAAGAGAATAAAAATTTGAAAATTGCCAAATTTTCAAAATTTTCTCCAAATTTCCGATTTTTTTTTCACAAACGCAAAAATTATTGACCTAAATTTACCACTAACATGAATACCAATATGTCACGAAAAAAACAGTCTCAGAATCGCTAGAATCCGTTGAAGCGTTCCTGAGTTATTACCTCATAAAGGGACACTGGTCAGAATTGCCAAAAATGGTCAGGTCATTAAGATCAAAATAGGCTGGATCATGAAGGGGTTAGTAAAGTGAGTTCAGTTAATAGATTAGGCATTATAGGACTTTGCTCACTGTTTGGGGTATTCTGTATCCTTTGTTAACAGCCTCAGGGCTGCCACTAGGAATTTCGGGGCCCCATACTGGCAAAATTTTCAGTGCCCCCTTGAGACTCCAGCCAGGCTCCACACCAGCCTGCCTCCACCCCTCAAACTGTCCACATTCTCACCGCTCTTTCTTGGAAAAACTCCACTTCTCACCAATCACACATTAACAGTACCCATCACCAGATCACACATATAGCCAGCAGCTTTTGTTTTGGCCAAAATATTTTTTTTAATATGCCACCACGAAATGGTAGACTTTTGGCCGGGCCCTACTCTACTCTATCCTAGTAATCATTTGTTAAAATATCCAATACAATTCTTAGGTATATTTATATTTATTTTTCAATTTTTAAAATGACCAATAATGTCACATACAAGGGACAAATACCTCTACACCATGACCATGCCAAATATTACCACCACAGTGACCGAATAATATCACATGCAAGAGACAAATACCACCGCACCATGTCCAGATCACATATTACCACCACAGTGACCGAATAATATCACATACAAGAGACAAATACCGACACATGACCAGACCACATATTACCACCATACAGTGACCGAATAACAGCACATACAAGGGACAAATACCACCTCACAATGACCAGACCACATATTACCACCACTTAGTAACCAAATAATAGCACATACAAGGAACAAATAATGCCACATCATGGCCAGACAACATATTACCACCACATAGTGACTGAATACTACAATACTGATCATTAATAAAAAAAAGAGAATACTATCACCATAACTGCCATTATACACAGGAATTCTTTACTCAGTATGCAGTGTCTATTTACAGATAATACAATGATCACCGATGACATTATTCACAGGCCCTCTATATATTCTATAGTGTTAGTGTACAGGTAACACACTGGCTCAACAGTGATGTATTTAGCTGAAGTCCTTAATCTTTGCTTTTCTTTTTAATCCAGCACAGACCGCCATCAGTTCTTGCAGCCAGGACTCGTCTCTGCATAAAATAACACACTTATCTAGAGCACCGCTTCCAGAGCACATTCCCCACTTTTTCCCTTTCTTCTACACTACACATCTGAATACAGACGTGCACCCACAATCAATATATAATTGGTTATTATGCAACCCACCATTCCAAATATAAATTATAATCCTCCACTGTGCCCCCCCACTATCTGTACATAGCAACTTTCCCCATTTAATATATAAATTAACACCTGTACTTTCCCCAATACATTACCAGTCACTTTATCCTCAACGCTCCCCACTTTGTACCTTCCGCTCTAACCCTTAACCCGATTTATTATAGTTACATGCCCCTTCTGCCTCAGTTCATTGTCATGTCTTTCTCTTCCTCCCTCTATTCATGATCAACTGCTCTTCCCCACATTCAATACATCATTTACTCCCCCACCCTCAAAATTCATCATTATTTGCTCTCTGCACTCCACACCTTCAATTCACCATTTGCTCTCCCCACTCCCCACCTTCAATTCAATTTCTGTCCCCCTGTCCCTCACTCAGATTATCATTTGCAGTCCCTATCACCCCCTCTTCATTATTTGTTGTCCTCATCACCCCCACTTCATCATTTGCAGTCCCCTATCCCCTTCACTTCATCTGCAGTCCCCTTCATCATTTGCAGCCCCCTGTCATTTCATCATGTGCAGTACCCCCTCAAACACACTTCATCATTTGCAGTCCCCTTCCTTCCCCCACTTCATCATGTGCAGTCCCCCTTACACCCCTACTTCATCATGTGTAGTCCCCTTCCCCCACTTCATGTGCAGTCCCCCTTATACACCCACTTCTTCATGTGCAGTCTCAATGTCACCCCCACCTCACCCATTGAAAAAAACAAACGTTTTTTATACTTACCTTAGTTGAGGTCTCCAGCAGGGTAGACGCTAGAATGTATGGGTTGCTTCCAGATATGATGTCATTTCCGGAGTTGTGACAGCAGTGAACCAGCTAGACTGTATGGGCTGCTGGCAGGACATGGAAGGAGCCCATACAGTCAAGCACATTCACAAATGAGACATCTAAAATGTATGGGCTGTAGTCAGGACCTGGCGGGAGCCCATATATTCTAGTTACAACTGAGCAGGAGCTGCGCAGCCGTCAGGGTTAGACAGCCGTGCACAGCTCCGAGAAGGCTCCTGGGCCCTAGCGCTGACGTGTGCCCCGCAGTGCACAGTATTTTAGTGCACGATGGGGCCAGATCAGCAGAAGCACAAGAGCGGGGCCCTGGACCTGCGGGGCCCTCTGTGTACTGCTGCTGACCGGGCCACATACAGCAGTAGGGGCAGTAATGTACTGATGGCAGTCCTGAACAGCCTGGTCCATTTATATGCAGTGCCTGTGTTTTGTTATGCACTGTGGGTCCTGTGACACTCAGCCTGTGTCTATTTTTTGTTAGGGAGTTATATGGCTTGCTATCAGTTCCTTATCACAGGGCTCTAATGGTACTGCCACACTAAACAATCCCGCTAGCGATCACGATAACGACGCATACTAATGCGATCGCTAGCGGGATTGTTTCTATATCGCTGATAGCGGCTTAACTTAGCGATGTCGTTAAGGACGCTATCGCGGTTAGCGATCTCCTTAACGACTTTAGCGGTACAAAAGTACCGCTAAATCGCTAAGAAAAGGTGCCACACTCAGCGATATATACTTACCAGCGGGGGCGCCGACGATAAAATGGGGTCCGGAACGATGTCAGCGACGAGCGAGATCACAGCAGGATCTCAGCAGGGGCCACGTCGCTGGTAGATGCCGCACACAACAACATCGCTAACGGGATCGCTAAATAGTGACGTTTTTTAGTGATCCCGTTAGCGATGTTGTTTAGTGTGGCATACCCTTTAATGTAACTTTCCTCTGAGAGTTGCAATCAAAGTTTTCCACTGCCTGTGAACTAATCTCTGAGAGGAGGGCGAGAGAATCTCCTTACTGAATCAAAGATCCCTCCTTAGCTGCTGTATCCAACAGAGAAACGCTGGCTGTGGGTCCCTTATTCTGAGCTCTACACCACAGCTCCCACGTTGTATCTCATGAAGTTCAGATCCCCTGGCAGGCTGTCGGGGAGGGAGTGCTCTCTCTGCTCTCTCTCTCTGTGCATCAAAGCTAGGACCCAAGATGGCCGCTATTCTGTGTTGTTGATTTGCTGTTCCCTGCCCGACTGAGGCTGAACCAAAAGAGCCCCTCTGGAGCGAGGCTAAATCTACCCCTAGGATGATGAAGCTAACAAGCTTACCAGAGCCTCAGGTGTCAGGTATGATGCAGGATAATGTACGGATGGCTGGAGCTCCTCTCAGATGCAACCTCTCAGGGCTTAAATATCCATGCCACCCCACCCCAGCATGCAGTGTATGTTGAAAAGTGAAAATTAGAAATATACAGTGGGTACGGTAAGTATTCAGACCCCTTTAAATTTTCACTCTGTTTCATTGCAGCCATTTGGTAAATTCAAAAAAGTTCATTTTTCTTCTCATAAATGTGCACTCTGCACCACATCTTGACTGAAAAAAACAGGGGTGTTTTTCAGCTGCAGGGACAGTACGACTGGTTGTAATTGAAGGAAACATGAATGCCGCCAAGTACAGAGATATCCTGGATGAAAACCTTTTCCAGAGTGCTTTAGACCTCAGACTTGGCCGAAGGTTCACCTTCCAACAATAAGCACACATCTAAAATAACAAAGGAGTGGCTTCAGAACAACTCTATGACCATTCTTGACTGGCCCAGCCTGAGCCCTGACCTAAACCCAATTGAACATCTCTGGAGAGACCTGAAAATGGCTGTCCACCAACATTCACAATCCAACCTGACGGAACTGGAGGGGATTTGCAAGGAATAATGGCAGACGATCCCCAAATCCAGGTGAAAAACTTGTTGCATCATTCCCAAGAAGACTCATGGCTGTACTAGCTCAAAAGGGTGCTTCTACTCAATACTGAGCAAAGGGTCTGAATACTTATGACCTGTGATATTTCAGTTGCAAAAATTTCTACATTTCTGTTTTTTTTCAGTCAAGATGGGGTGCAGAGTGTACATTAATGAGAAGAAAAATGAACTTTTTTGAATTTACCAAATGGCTGCAATGAAGCAAGGAGTGAAAAATTTAAAGGGGTCTGAATACTTTCCATACCCTCTGTATAATTTTACTACACAACGCATAGTGCCCAGATTGTGCTCCAGGAGACACACCGTAAATTAAGTGGGTTCTTCTCACTATAGTAATGCCTAACGCATGGATGTTTAAATGTGGTTCGGGCACACCTGCAAGGCTCAGAAGCGAGGGGGAGATTTAACTTTGGGAGAGATGATTTTACTGGATTGGTTTATGGACGCCATGTTACTTTTATTGGTATCATTTTCACTTACAGAACATTGGTGGCTTTTTATTCCTATTTTGGAGGCAGAAGGAATAAATGGTTGAACACCACGCTCTACTGGTTCATCCTATGAGGTTTTCTATTAGACTGTGAACTAATAGAACTAATATGTTCAAAAATATAAAATTCAAGGATTTTTTATTCAAAAATAATCATTGGTTTTATTTTTGGCAGATGACTGTACCAGGAGATCAGAGGGACAGCTGACATCTTCAATTTTTAAATCTGATGTTTTTGAGATGCCACAGGGTACAACTGAAGTGAATGCCATTACTCCAGACAAGCCATCATCCCTTCACACCAAAGATTTGTCATTTGATTCTATGAAAGCTGTTCCGTTTTCTGATTCATTACCAACTACTAAGGAAAATCGAATTCACACAATAAGCATTAAAAAACAAATTGCTCCTAAAGCACAGAAGACATTTTCACGATCAGAATATGGAAATAATTTTCCCCTCAAAAAGTCTTTTCTTAAACATCAAAAAATTAACACCGTGGAGAATAGATTTTCTTGTTCCAAGTGTGGGAAATCTTTTAACCAGAAATGCAATCTTGTCACACACCAAATAACTCACACAGAGGAGAAGCCATTCTCATGTTCAGAATGTGGAAAATGTTATAAGCATAAATCAGATTTGGTTAAGCACCAGAGAATTCACACAGGGGAGAAGCCATTCTCATGTTCAGAATGTGAAAAATATTTTAACCATAAATCAGATTTAGTTAAGCATCAGAGAACCCACACAGGGGAGAAGCCTTTTTCATGTTCAGAATGTGGGAAATGTTTTAACCAGAAACAGCATCTTAATAACCACCAGAGAACTCACACAGGAGAGAAGCCTTTTTCGTGTTCAGAATGTGGGAAATGTTTTAATCGGAAAGCTCATCTTGATGACCACCAGAGAACTCACACAGGGAGGAAGCCTTTTTCATGTTCAGAATGTGGGAAATGTTTTAACCATAAATCGGTTTTGGTTAACCACCAAAGGATCCACACAGGGGAGAAGCCTTTTTGCTGTTCAGAATGTGGAAAATGTTTTAACCAGAAAACACCTTTGATTAAGCACCAGAGAGCTCACACAGGGGAGAAGCTTTTTTTCTGTTCAGAATGTGGGAAATGTTTTAAACAGAAATGGAATCTTGTTATACACCAAATAACTAACACATGTTCTTAATGAGGGAAATGTTCATATGAAGTTATGTCATAGAAAATAGGTGTCATAGAAAATATAAGAAAATATAAAAAATCTCTGAAGTCACTAACATCCACCGTCCTTTCTTTTTCCTTTCACACAGAGTACAGCACTACACAATAGCTGACAGGCTTAAGTATCTTAGATGTGAACCATTTTAGCTAACATGCATGAAGTCCCAGATCACTGAAAGAATATGCCTTTTTTTAGACTGAGATTCAGAATGGACAGGTAATTAGACAAAAGGTTCTTTTAGGCAACAATAGAGACATGTGTTGACAAATAGACACAGAAGTGGAGCAAACGTTTTTGTCCACAGGAAATACATTATCCATTCAAAGGAAAAAAAATTACACTAGACACCTTTGTCCCTGTAAGAGAAGTGCTGCACCTGCAACAGAAATGTGTCCAAAAGAAAACATGGAATATTGGAATTTGAAAAAGAAAATGTGGAATATTGGGATTTGTACAAATCCAATATTAACGAGACATCTATTTTTAGCATTGGGGCTAATGAGGAAAGCAGACCCATAATTTTCCAGAACTGTAACCCCTGCCTATAAGTCCCAAATCCACCGTGACTAGGTAACTGATAACAGCTGTGCGATGTTTAATATCTATGGAGCTGTAAAATCCCGATGGAAAATATGGATGCAATCTCAAACTTCTGCGACAATCAAGAATGAAGTTTTTCACAGAAGTTGGGATTTTATAAAATCCTGACGTGCTGAGGACAGCTCACAACCCAGCCCTCGTGAGGTCATCATGGGGAAGTCTGTGGGTGGAACTTGGGCGCTGATAAAAGATCAAGTTGAATTATGATCTGTATTCATGTAGAGATGCACATCGTGTATGCAAGAATCCCTTTTACTAAATGGCCCCAAATAAAGCGCTCTTCTTCGGCTAAGTTGTCTTGTCTCTACAATTGGCATAGTAAGTTCTCTTGTTAATCCCTTTTATTTTCTGTAACTATCTCCTGTATTATGACCCCTTTGTAAAATCTTTTGTATAGTTTTAATAAACATTGCCTCCTTTTGAATTAAAAATTAAATTTAATAGTTTCGTTTTTTTTGTTCTGTAACTGATCCTCAAAGCCATACGCTACCTAGCAGGTGTCGTCCAGTCAGCATGCAAAAAGTACTAGTGGTGGCAGCGAGTAATCTGGGGTTATTGTGGAGTTAGCGGTGATTGTATGGGGGTATAAACACATATTCCATGTGTTTGTAATCCGGAGGTGTATATAACAGAAACATAGAATGTTAGAGTTGGAAGGGACCTCAAGGGTCATTGTGTCCAACCCACTGCTCAATGCAGGATTAACTAAACCGTCTCAGGCAGATTTTTTCTTCAGCCTCTGTTTGAAGACTTCCATTGAAGGAGAACTCGCCACCTCTCGTGGCAACTTGTTCCACTCATTGATTACCCTCACTGTCAAAGTTTATTTGAATATATAAGCTGTATATTCTCCCTTTCAGTTTCATCCCATTGCTTCTTGTGTTTCCATGTGCAAATGAGAATGATGATGAGTCTCTACACTGTGACATCCCTTCAGATATTTGTACACAGCTATTAAATCTCCTCTTAGTCTTTTTTGCAGGCTAAACATTCCCATATCCTTTAACAGTTCCTCGTAGGATATAATTTGCAGTCCACTTACCATCCTGGTAGCTCTTCTCTGAACTTGCTTCAGTTTTAAAAATGTGATGCCCAGAACTAGACACAGTATTCCAGATGAGGCTTAACCAAGGAAGCGTAGAGGGGGATAATTACTTCACGTGATCTAGACTCTATGCTTCTCTTAATACATCCTAGAACTGTGTTTGCCTTTTTTGATGCTGCTGCATCACACTGTTGACTCTTGTGCAGTCGGTGATCTATTAGCATACCCAAGTTTTTTTTCACACGTACTGTTGCTTCATTCTGTTCCTCCCATTCTATAGATGTAATTTTCGTTTTTCTTGACCAGATGTAGTATCTTGCATTTCTCCCTCTTAAATGCCATTCTATTAGTCGCTGCCCATTGTTCAAGCTTCCCTAGAATTCAGAAGGATCTTTCTGTCTTCTCTGATGCCAGCTGTCCCTCCTAGCTTTGCATCGTTTAACTTCAGTTTCCTTATCTGGATCATTTACAAAAAATGTTGAACAACACTGGGGACAGGGCAGAGCCTTATGGTACCCCACTTGTAACACTTTTCCAATTGGATGTGCAACCATTTATTACCACTCTTTGTACGATCACTGAGCCAGTTTGAAATCCACCTAATCAAACAAAAAAGTTCCAGCAACAAACATCCAAATCAGATTGTTGAATAGACGTTAAAACTTTCTTTATTGCAATGCCTTTAAAAACATACTGTTAAAATTGTAAATCCAGGGTATTACGCGTTTAGAAGAAAAATGTTCTTAGTCATAATCATGTCTGTGATCAGTACAAAAGCAGAGTTAAATAGAAAAGGAGGAAGGAAAAGGAAATGGAGTGAGCCACTGAAATAACAGGGAATGACAAAAAGCACCGATAACTGAGAAACAGAGACCAGCGCAGGCCCCAGCAGGGGACACGTCTGACCTCACTCAGAAAGCAGAAAAACAAAGGAAAATAAAACCACAGAAACAAGCAAGAAATAGCTTATCTGAAAGTTTGCAGGAGACCACAGCAAGCTGACTTCCAAACTGGACCAGGAAGAGAGAACTAATCACCAGCGAGGATCATGGGAAAGTTACTCCCTTAAATCTCCCCAATCATGACTCCCAGATTACCAATTGTCCGCAGCTGAATCCTCAGCTCAAAGGTCTCTGTCAAGACAGTTTCATTAATATCAACAGCCACCAGAGGGAGCCCCAACTCAGAATCCAGAGTATTCACAACACAGGGAACTATAGGCCAGTGAGTCTGACTTCTATACCAGGAAAGATCTTTGAACGAATTATTAAACAACATGTGTGTAAGTACCTGGATAAGAATGAAGTGATTAAACAGAGTCAGCATGGGTTTGTAACTAATAAGTCATGTCAGACTAACTTAATTTCCTTCTATGACAGAATCACTGACTGGGTGGATCAGGGAAATGCTGTAGATATAGTATATCTCGACTTCAGCAAAGCATTTGACAAAGTATCTCACACAATTCTTATTGAAAAAATGACTAAGTATGGAATGGACAAGGCAACTGTTAGGTGTATTCATAACTGGCTTAGTGATCGGTCCCAAAGAGTCGTCGTAAATTGCTGCACATCCAGTTGGAAGAATGTCTCAAGTGGGGTACCACAGGGTTCTGTCCTGGGCCCTGTATTGTTCAACATCTTTATCAATGATTTATATGAAGGAATTGAGGGTAACTGATTAAATTTGGTGATGACACAAAGCTGGGAGGGATAGCTAATACTGGAGAAGAGAGAGAGGATTCAAAAAGATATAAATAAACTGGAGCAGTGGGCAGCAACTAACAGAATGATTTTTAATGGAAAAATGCTAAGTACTACATCTGGGCAATAAAAATGAAAAAAGCATGTACAAAATGGGAGGAATAGGGCTAAGTAACAGCACATGTGAAAAAGACTTGGGTATGCTAATGGATCACAAGCTGAACATGAGTCAAAAGTGTGATGCAGCAGCAAAAAAGGCAAATACAATTCTAGGATGTATTAACAGAAGCATAGAGTCTAGATCACGTGAAGTCATTATTGCCCTCTACTCCTCTTTGGTCAGACCTCATCTGGAATACTGTGTCCAGTTTTGGGCACCACATTTTAAAATAGACATCAACAAACTGGAGCAAGTTCAGAGAAGAGCGACCACAATGGTGACCGGTCTGCAAACCATGTCATATGAGGAACGGTTGCAGGATTTGGGAATGCTTAGATTGCAAAAGAGAAGACTGAGAGGTGACTTAATAGCTGTCTACAAATATCTCAAGGGCTGTCACATTGTAGAAGGATCATCTTTATTCTCAATTGCACAAGGAAATACTAGAAGCAATGGGTTGAAACTGAATGGGAGGAGACAGATTACATATTAGAAAAAACTTTTTGACAGTTAGGGTGATCAGTGAGTGGAACAGGCTGCCACGAGAGGTGGTGAGTTCTCCTTCAATGGAAGTCTTCATACAGAGGTTGGACCAATATCTGGGATGATTTAGTGAATCCTGCTTTGAGCAGGGGGTTGGACCAGATAGCCAAGGAGGTCCCTTCCAACTCTACCATTCTATGATTCTATAATGTCATAAGTGTGCAAACATAGATTCAATAATAATACATAATAATATCCGTTCTCTTACTCAATCCAGAAGAGACTCTGCAATTAAACTTAAAAATAAATTGCGCTTCTTTGAAATGCAATGCTTTATCCTTATCACCGCCTCAATCACTGGTAAGAACTTCTTCTATGCATGAACATGAAAAAAATCTAAACAACCTTTATGGACAGACGAAAAATGATAGGAAGCTCCTGATAAACTTCTTGTTGTGACATTTGTAGCATCATATACAGTACAGACCAAAAGTTTGGACACACCTTCTCATTCAACGATTTTTCTGTATTTTCATGACTATGAAAATTGTAGAATCACACTGAAGGCATCAAAACTATGAATTAACACATGTGGAATTATACTGTACATTACACTTAACAAAAAAGTGTGAAACCACTGAAAATATGTCTTATATTCTAGGTTCTTCAAAGTAGCCACCTTTTGCTTTTATTACTGCTTTGCACACAGAAAAGGTGAACGGATGGACTCTATATGCCTGGTTCCCACCGTGAAGCATGGAGGAGGAGGTGTGATGGTGTGGGGGTGCTTTGCTGGTGACACTGTTGGGGATTTATTCAAAATTGAAGGCATACTGAACCAGCATGGCTACCACAGCATCTTGCAGCAGCATGCTATTCCATCCGGTTTGATTTTAGTTGGAAAACCTCCAGTCTGTGTAAGGGCTATTTGACCAAGAAGGAGAGTGTTGGGGTGCTACGCCAGATGACCTGGCCTCCACAGTCACCAGACCTGAACCCAATCGAGATGGTTTGGGGTGAGCTGGACCGCTCACCGCTTCAATTTTGAATAAATCCCCAACAGTGTCACCAGCAAAGCACCCCCACACCATCACACCACCTCCTTCATGCTTCACGGTGGGAACTAGGCATGTAGAGTCCATCCGTTCACCTTTTCTGTGTGCAAAGCAGTAATCAAAGCAAAAGGTGGCTACTTTGAAGAACCTAGAATATAAGACATTTTCAGTGGTTTCACACTTTTTTCTGTGCAAAGCAGTAATCAAAGCAAAAGATGGCTATTTTGAAGAACCTAGAATATAAGACATACTTTCAGTTGTTTCACACTTTTTTGTAAAGTGTAATGTATAATTCCACATGTGTTAATTCATAGTTTTGATGCCTTCAGTGTAATTCTACAATTTTCATAGTCATGAAAATACAGAAAAATCTTTGAATGAGAAGGTGTGTCCAAACTTTTGGTCTGTACTGTATGTGTTCCTCAATTCTAGTCCTGAGAGGTCACGTGGTGCATCCAACATATTGAAGAATGCACTGTGTGCACGTGACGTGATAACATAAACCACATAGGTTGTGCTGCAATTAATAAACGTACCATTCTTATGTGTATACAGAGCAGCTGTGGCTCTAATTTCATTTGAATTATCCATATATCGACATAAGCCACACTGTCGTTTACCGCACTTGTATGAACCGGACAAAGATAACCAGTTGCGTTTTGCTTTAACCTTCTGTCTTGCTGTGTGATCAGAAGGAGACATCATGTTGCCGATAGTAGTACCTCTCCTGGATACAAAATTTACTCCTTTTCTAGCAGCTTTTTCAAGCTGTCATCAGCATGTAACACAGGAAGGTATTTTTTAATCACATCAATTACTTGGTAAAAATTATTGCTGTATGTAGTTGAAAAAGTTAAATTAGGCAGATTTTTTTGTGCAGTTTTTTTCTGCTGTAAATATTCTGCCCTACTTTTACTATCAGCCTTAATCTTTGCCGTTTCTAGCACATTGGTTGAATAGCCACGGTTTTTAAAGCTGCGGTCAATAACAGCACACTCCTTCAAAAAATCCTCTCTGTTAGTACAACATCTTTTAGCTCGAGTATATTCTCCTGTCGGAACTTTATTCACAGCATGCCTGGGATGGCAGCTATTAGCATGCAATATAGAGTTCCCAGCAGTGGGTTTGCGAAATAAAGAGCAATCAATTTTGCCAGTTATAATTGACCCTTTTAGATTAATGTCCAGATATGGAATCAACTTTTTTTCATGTTGGAAGGTGAAAAAAATATTAAATGGGTTATTATTGATGTATTGGACAAAATCATAAACTGACTCATCAGAACCGGACCATATTATTAAGCCATCGTCTTTATATCTCATATAACAATATAGAGAAGATTGAAATGGATTCAGTTCTGTATAGATATAGTTGTCCTCCTACAAATTCATGAAAATGATAGCAATAGAGGGGGAACATTTCGCTCCAATAGAGCAGCCCTGCTGTTGTAAAAAAAAAACTGTCTGAAAATTTAAACTAATTATTTTTCAACAAAAAACAAGTAGCATCCAATATGAAATCTTGCAGGCTCGTACTGTGGTTGGAATATTTTTCCATATAGATATTGCATATAGAGCCAAAGTGTGTGGAATCGTAGAATATAATGCATTTACATCGCATGTAAGCCACCTATTATTAATTGTCTATTCCAAAGCATTCATGATATTTAATAAATGTTTAGAATCCTGAACAAAGCTAGGGGAGCATCGCGTCAAAGGTTGAAGTCTTTCATCAATCCATTTGCATAGGTGTTCAAAGAGTCAATACCCGAAACAATCGGTTGCATTGGGGGGTGGGAAAACCCCCTTTATGTAGTTTAGGCAATGCATGAAAAAGAGGTACTCTTGGTTTAGGAGGACTGAAAAATTCAACTTGTTTTCGGTCTAAAATTCCCAGATGTTCTCCTTCATGTAACATTGTATTTAATTGGATCCGTACTGTTTTAGTTGGATCTGATGTTAGCGGCTTATATGTAGCTGAATCATTCAGCATTTCACAAACTTGCATTTCATATAATTTAGTGTCCATGATTACCACAGATCCGCCTTTATCCAAATTTTCTACAATAACACGATGATTTGATTGTAGAGACTTTAAAGCATTTTTTTTCACTTGTTAAAATTTTCCATTTTAGTTTTGTTTGAAGCATTCAAGTTTTTTAATTCAGCTTCCACTAATGCTTGAAAGTCATCCATGCAATTGCTCCTGCTTTGTTCTGGATAAAAAGTAGGGTTCGGAATTCTTTTCCTGAAATGATCATCATGTAATGTTGAAATTGCAAGATCAGCATCAGACATATTTTCCAAATATCTAGCTGAAATTTGTTCGCTGAAAGTAGGCAAAAAACAATTCAAAATTGTGAGAAGAGATTACCTCAGATGTTTCCTGGCCTTCATTAGGATCAAAAAAATGTTGCTTTTCAGTCATATTGCGAGCAAATTTGTTTACATCAATTAAAGTAGAAAATAAATCAAACTGTGAGCTGGGTAGAAAATTAAGACCTTTTCTGAAAATCTTTATTTGATATTCATCAATTATAGTAGCAGACAAATTGACTACAGTGAAATTTTCATTCTGATGGATTAAATTTCTTCCGTGTGAAATAATGATGTACTTTTTCTGTGGTGTTTACGGCCTGAACGCCTTGTTTTTTTATAGGCTGTTTTTTCTTTGCTGTAGGATTTGTTCCCACTTGCAGAAAAACTGGCTCATTTGATGTGGTGGCTATCTCTACATCAGAAAAATCAGTGGATGGATCACTAGACTCTATTTCTGTAGAACTAAAAACAACTCTGGGTTGAGTTTTTTTTTCCTGATTATCTTCTTTGATATCCTTTTTTCAAAATGGATTTTGGAGACTTCTCCTTGCGTCTTTGAATATGCCAGTCATACACATGATTTGTAGAATAGTCAATTGAATCCCATTGGAATTTATTTTGTTTGATTTTCGTTATATCATCTTCTAGTTTTGTAAGATTCTCACTGATTTTCTTTTGGAAAGCAGTGTATGCTGGTGAATTGGCATAAGAGATTACAGAGGTTTCAAATTCTTTAATGTTTTTTTCTAATTCATCAAGTTTAGATGTTCATATTTCAAAATAAGCTGAATTAGTTTTAGTGAACAGTCTGATAAAATATCATCCCATAATTTCACAAATTCATCGTCATACACTGTAGTCGGGCCTTTTTTTTAATCGTAAACCACGGGGAATCATGCAATTATCAACATAGGCTGTTAAAGTTTTAAAGTCCCACCATGTTTTTAGTCGCACTGACATTATTTTTTCCAAATTCTGCATGTGAGTGTTCAAATCAGGATTAGACAGAATCCCCTGGATTCACAATTTTAACAGTATGTTTTTAAAGGCATTGCAATAAAGATGAAGTTTTAACATCTATTCAACTATCTGATTTGGATGTTTGTTGCTGGATCTTTTTTGTTTGATTACCACAGCCGCTTTTTCCGAGCACCATCTTGGAGTCCACACCCAATCCACCTAACATTAGCCTTGTCAATCTCATACTTTGTCATCTTTTCAATAAGGATAGTATGAGATACTTTATCAAATGCTTTGCTGAAATCGAGACTGTACGGTATCTACCGCATTTCCCTGATCCACCCAGTCAGTGATTCTATCATAGAAAGAAATTAGATTAGTCTGGCATGACTTGTTTGCTGCAAACCCGGCTGGCTCTGTTTACTTACTGTATTCTTATCCGAGTGCTTACATACATGCTGTTTAATAGTATGTTAAAAGATCTTTCCTGGTATAGAAACAAGGCTCACTGGCTTGTAATTTCCTGGCTCCATCTTCTTTCCTTTTTGAAGGTAGGGACAACATTGTAGAAGGATCATCTTTATTCTCATTTGCACAAGGAAAGACTAGAAGCAATGGGATGAAACTGAATGGGAGGAGACACAGATTAGATATTAGAAAAAACTTTTTGACAGTTAGGGTGATCAAGGAGTGGAACAGGCTGCCACAAGAGGTGGTGAGTTCTCCTTCAATGGAAGTCTTCAAACAGAGGCTGGACAGACATCTGTCTGGGATGATTTAGAGAATCCTGCTTTGAGCAGGGGGTTGGACCAGATGGCCCAGGAGGTCCCTTCCAACTCTACCATTCTATGATTTGCCCTTCTCCAATCTTCTGAGACTTATCCTGTTTTCCAGGATTTTACAAAGACTCTGGCTAGTGGTTCTGCAATTTCCTCTGCTAATTCTTTCAGTACCCTAGGATGTAATTGATTTGGACTAGGAGATTAAATTTCATGTAAATTAACTAAGTGTTCCCTCACCATCTCTCTGTTTATGGATAGAGTGGAGTCTTATATTCCTTTGATGGCATCGTCAAGATCAGTTGATGTTATATTTGCCCTCTTAGAGAACACAGATGCCAAATAGTAATTTTAAAGTTTGATCTTCTCAACATCATTTTTGGCCACTTCACCCTTTTAATCCTGTAAAAATCCTATAGCATCTTTTACTTTTCTTTTGCTTTTGATATACCCACCAAATCCTTTTTTACTGCTTTTGGTATCCCTTGCATTCCTTATTTCATTGCTGACTTTAGCGCTTCTAATTCGTGCCCTGCATTCCCTGAAAACAGCATTATATTCTTCTTTAGATATGCCAAAATTTCAAATCTTCTTGGACATTTCTGTATAAAAAATAAAATAATCTTTATTTTTTTATTTATTTTTTTTATATAGCGCTAACATATTCCACAGCGCTTTACAGTTTGCACACATTATCATCACTGTCCCCGATGGGGCTCACAATCTAAATTCCCTATCAGTATGTCTTTGGAATGTGGGAGGAAACCGGAGTACCCGGAGGAAACCCACGCAAACACAGGGAGAACATACAAACTCCTTGCAGATGTTGTCCTTGGTGGGATTCGAACCCAGGACTCCAGCGCTGCAATGCTGAGCCACCGTGCTGCCCATTTCTGTATTTCTGTCCTTTAGAACATTCAGCCTTTGGCCCTTTCCTACCCTCTTTCTGAATTCATTAAAATTAAGTCCAACCTTAAAGTCTGAATCCTTACTGGTTTTCCTCCTCTTGTAATCCAAAATTCGAGGATAGCATGATCTCTGCCTTCTAAATTCCCAGCCACCTTTACTTCCTCCATCATCTCCTCCCTGTTGGTGAGAATTAGGTCCAAGGTTGCAGATCCTCTTGTTCTATCTTCTACCTTTTGAAAGATAAAGTTGTCAGCAAGAGAAGATAAGAATTTTCTGGTCCCATTACTTCCGCCTGAGACAGATTCCCAACAAATACACACGTGGTCAAAATTGTTGTTACTCCTCGTTTAATGACAGAAAAACCCACAATGGTCACAGAAAAAACTTGAAGGTGCTCACCACACATCTAAATACATTCCTTGAGGGGTATAGTTTCCAAAATGGGGTCACTTGTTGAGGGTTTCTACTGTTTAGGCACATCATGGGCTCTCCAAACAGGACATGATGTCCACTAATTCCAGGAAATTTTACATTCAAAATGTCAAATGACGCTTCTTCCATTCCAAGCCCTGCCGTGCGCCCAAACAGTAGTTTTCACCCTCATATGGGGTATGGGCGTACAAATGAGAAATTGCACAACAAATTGTATGTGCAAGTTCTCCTGTTACCTTTATGAAAATGCAAAATTTGGGGCTAAAAACACATTTGTGGGCAAAATTTGATTTTTGTAGTTTCACGGCTCAACGTTATTTACGTCTGTGAAGCACCTGAGGGTTCAATGTGCTCACCACACATCTAGATCAGTTCCCCGAGGGAATGGTGTTACTTTTGGGGGATTTTCACTGTTTAGGCACATCAGGGGTGCTCCAAATGCAACATGGCGTCCGCCAATTGCTCCAGCAAATTTTGCATTCAAAAGTCAAATGGCGCTCCTTCCCTTCTTAGCTCTGCCGAGTGTGCCCAAACAGTGTTTTTTTTTCTCTCATATGGTATATCAGCATGCTCAGGAGAAATAGCACAACAAATTTTGGGTCTATTTTTTCCAGTTACCCTTGTCAAAATACAAAAACATGGATCTGAAGTATTTTTTTTGTGAAAAAGGTTTAATGTTCATTTTTTTCCCACATTCCAAAAATTCTTGTGAAGCACCTGAAGGGTTAATAAACTTCTTGATTGTGTTTTTCAGCACCCAGAGGGGTGCAGTTTTTAGAAAGATTTCATTTTTGGGTATTTACTATGTTATAGACGTCTCAAAGTCACTTCAAATGTGATGTGGTCCCTAAAAAGAATGGTTTTGTAAATTTTCTTGGAAAAAGGAGAAATCGCTGGTCAACTTTTAACCCTTATAACTTCCTAACAAAAAAAAAATGTAAAAAAAATTGTGCTGATGTAAAGTAGATATGTGGGAAATGTTATTTATTAACTATTTTGTTGGAAACATCTCTCTGATTTAAGGGCATAAGAATACAAAATTTGAAAATTGCAAATTTTCCAACTTTTCGCCAAATTTCCATTTTTTTTCACAAATAAACGCAAGTTATATCAAAGAAATGTTACCAATTTCATCAAGTACAATATGTCACAGAAAAAACAATCTCAGAATCAGCGGGATCCGTTGAAGTGTTCTAGCGTTATTACATCATATATTGACACTTGTCAGAATTGTAAAAATTGCATTAACGTGCAAACCACCTTGGGGGTAAACTGGTTAAAGTTCATGCTAAGAAGCTATATGTATAGGTTTCAGATTTTTTTTTTCGCTCCTCTGTCTGAAATTTAAAAAAAAATTGTCCAAGAGCCAACGATTACCTGATGAGAGCTACATAAAGACTTGGAATCAGAAGGTACAATTGATAAAAACTAAACTAAAGTAATGCACTCAACCTCCATGACCTGTATGGACGCTCACTACGCAAGACTACATTGCTGAACAAAAAGCATGTTCAAACGGGTTTAAAGTCTCCTCATCAACATTCAGACAAGAATGTGAAATACTGGGAGAATATAGTCTGGTCAGCTGAGACCAAAATTGAACTCTTTGGATGCTGTAATACACACAATGATTGGAGACCAAAAGGCACAGCAGATCACCCCAAAACACCATAGCAATAGTGAAGTTTAGAGCTGGGAACATTATGGTGTGGGGCTGTTTATCAGCATACGGCACTGGCAAACTTCATATAATTGAAAGAAGGATGAATGGAGAAATGCACTGAGACATTCTTCATAAAAATCGGCTGACATCTACCAGGATCATGAAGATGAAACAAGGGTTTACATTTCAGCAAAACAATGATTCCTAACACACAGCTAAGGAAACTCTCAATTAGCTTTAGATAAAAAGAAAATAAAGCTGCAAGAATGACCCATCCAATTACCAGACCTGAAGCCAATAGAAAACTTATGGAAGGAACTAAAGCTCAGAGTTCATAGAAGGAGCCCATAGGACCTTCAGGACGTGAAGAATGCTTGCATGGAAGAATAGACGAAACACACCTGAGCAATGCATGCGACTAGTTTCTCTATACAGGAGGCATCTTCAAGCTGTCATCACTAACAAAGGCTTTTGTAAGAAATGTGGTAGATCAGTTCCCTCAGCTGTACATGGAGGTAGACACAGGAACTCTGTCCCTTTATGATCCTCCTTGGTTTATTATCTGCAGCATAAACGAAGTTGAATCTATACACTTGGCCTGGGGCAACTCATAAGATCCCACGGATTCCAGTACCACCTTTATGCTGATGACACTCAGATATACCTCTCTGGCCCAGACGTCACCTCTCTGCTTTCCAGAGTCCCGGAGTGTCTATCAGCCATATCCTCCTTCTTCTCCCGCTTCCTCAAACTCAATGTGGACAAATCTGAACTCATCATCTTTCCCCATCTCACAGATCTTCCGTACTTGACCTATTCATCACAATTAACGACATCACGCGTTCCCCCGTACCGGAAGTCCGCTGCCTTTTTAGTAACCCTTGACTCTGCCCTGTCCTTTAAACCGCACATCCAAGCTCTTTCTACCTCCTGTCGCCTTCAGCTCAAAAATATTTCCAGAATCCGTCCTTTCCTCAACCCTCAATCTACTAAAATGATTGTGCACGCCCTCATCATCTCCCGCCTCGACTACTGCAACATCCTTTTCTCTGGCCTCCCTGCAAACACCCTTGCACCTCTCCAGTCCATCCTTAACTCTGCTGCCCGACTAATTAATCTCTCTCCTCGCTACTCCTCCGCTTCTCCCCTCTGCAAATCTCTTCACTGGCTCCCATTCCCTCAGCGCATCCAGTTAAAATTACTAATACTGACCTGCAAAGCCATCTATGACCTGTCTCCTCCGAATATCTCTGAACTAATCTCCCTCATGTAATCTCCGATCCTCCCAAGACCTCCTTCTCTCCTCCACACTTATTCGCTCCTCACCCAACCGCCTCCAAGACTTCTCCCGAATATCCCCCATCCTATGGAATTCTTTGCCGCAACACGTCCGACTATTAACCACAGTTGGATCCTTCAGACGGAACCTGAAAACCCACCTCTTCAGGAAAGC
Source organism: Oophaga sylvatica (assembly GCA_033576555.1). Classification (NCBI taxonomy): domain Eukaryota; kingdom Metazoa; phylum Chordata; class Amphibia; order Anura; family Dendrobatidae; genus Oophaga; species Oophaga sylvatica. Next base: position 20,381,554 of record JARQOD010000003.1, read on the forward strand.
TTACAGCCTGCAATGACCCTGCTACCTCCTCACCATTACCGGAGATATCGCCTCAACCAACACCGGAACTGCTGCAACCCACCTACCTGCTGTCTCCTTCCCCACCATCCTATAGAATGTAAGCCCGAAAGGGTAGGGTCCTCTCCCCTCTGTATCAGTCTGTCATTGTTAGTTTGTTTACTGTAAGTGATACCTGTAATTTGTATGTAACCCCTTCTCATGTACAGCACCATGGAATCAATGGTGCTATAGAAATAAATAATAATAAAAACAGTAAACTGGGACCTCTGGACAAAAACAGGCAAAACAAAACAAAGTGGTATCACAAAGCACAGTCCTTGTGGTGGTGTAGATCAGCCCACTCGGGGTTAGCAAGACCCACGGTTCAGGTTTTAGCACAAACACTTCTCTGGAGTGTTCATCTCCAGCCACTGAACTCTGAAAACCTCAGGAGGCCTTCTGTTTAAACCCAAGACCACACTCTGGGGTGGAGATTAGGTGAACAACCTCCACCCTCTCTATGGTTGTCCACAAAAACCCAGCACTTAAACAAAAATGTCTCGTTAACCCCTCGTAACACTTAACCCCTTTATTCTATCTGACGTACTATTCCGTCCATGTGCCCTGGACTTAATTCCCAAGGACGGAATAGTACGTCACAGCTGATCGCGGCCGGGTGTCAGCTGATTATCACAGCTGACACCCGGCACTATGTGCCAGGAGCGGTCATGGACCATTCCCGGCACATTAACCCCTGGCACACCGTGATCAAATATGATCGCAGAGTTCCGGAGGTATAGGAAAGCATCACGCAGGGAGGAGGCTCCCTGCGTGCTTCCCTGAGACCCTCAGAACAGCGCAATGCAACGTGCTGTTCCGAGGGACCCTCCTCCCAGAAAAACGAAGTTATAAAATACTCACCCAGGGGCGTTCCGGGGGCGGTCCGTTCCGGAGGGAGTCGCGATCCGGTTCGGCGCCTCCCATCTTGTAGCGAAGCCGGCCTCTTCTTTCCTTCCCATCGCGGCCCCTGCGCAGGCACACTGCTCTGCCCTGGTGAGGGCAGAGCAGAGTACTGCAGTGCGCAGGCGCCAGAGAGGTCCGGTGCCTGCGCACTGTAGTACTCTGCTCTGCCCTCACCAGGGCAGAGCAGTGCGCAGGAAACACAACGGGACGGAAAGAAGAGGCCGGCTTCGCTACAAAACGGGAGGCTCCGAACCGGATCTCGACTCCCTCCGGACCGGACCGCCCCCCGGAACGCCCCTGGGTGAGTATTTTATAACTCGTTTTTCTTCCATTTCAGGTGACATCGGGGGTTATCTACAGCATTACCGAATGCTGTAGATAAGCCCCTGATGGCGGTGGCCCTATCTCATAGGGCAAAAATGGGGTGACAGATTCCCTTTAAATACAGTGAGTTCAATGCTTTTTCCCTGAGTCACTTCTCATTAATATTCATAATTTATGGCCATCTTTGGTTTGATTTCTTTGCCTGTGTAGATTGGATGGGTTACCGACATCTGGTGAGAATTTCATGTCAATAGCTTCTTTAGATGGTGAGGTCCAGAATAAATTTGTACAGTGACACAAGTTTTGGCATTTTTTTCTGTTTACCAAAACATTCAACATTCAGTTATATAATCAATATAGGCTTAATTTGTCAACTCTCAGCTTTAACTCCTTTACCCCGAGGGTTGTTTGCATGTTAATGACAGAGCCAATTTTTTACAATTCTGACCACTGTCTCTTTATGAGGTAATAACTCTGGAACGCTTCAACGCATCTTAGTGATTCTGAGAATGTTTTCTCGTGACATATTGTACTTCATGTTAGTGGTAAAGTTTATTCGATACAAGTTGCGTTTATTTTTGAAAAAAGCGGAAATATGGTGAAAATTTTGCAAATTTCTTTTTAAATATTTTTTCGGGAAGGGAAACAGAATGGAAAAGTAGGGTATATCTTATATAGGTAAAGGGAACAATAAAATTAGAGAACCCTCAAACATTGCTAAACATTGTTTGAAGAGGATATAAAAAAATAAAATAAAACAAAACAATACGATAGCATTTGTCAGACCATCTTATGAGGAACTCCTCAGAAAGAGATACATCTTTTAAATATGCATCAATTAAAACAGCAAGTAACATAGAGATAAGTTTCAATATGTTTGTTTAGCGTGAAACTTGCTGTTCCAGATCTCCCATTTTTTTGAGTACTTATGAATACTATTATTAGCAACCGCAAATCTCCACTCCAGGTCGCTGTGTAGACAAATCCTATCTAAGTAATCTGCAAATTTAGGTACCTCAGTTTTTTTCCACCATTGACCACCAAGAAAATATGTATAATAACATATCTAATTGAGGGGTCAAATAGTTCCATGTCTAATGACAGAAGCACTCTCCCAGGAGTAATTTGAACATTTTTGGTGAGGAGGTTAATGTGTTGGGAGACTTGAAACCAAAGGTCTTTAATTTTTGGACAGCCCCAAAAAAGATGATAAAGGTTTCCCTGTTGGCCGCAGTCTCTCCAACACAAAGGGGAATGTTCCGAATTAATGTGCGACAACCTAATCGGGGTATAATACCATCTAGACATCACTTTGAAGTGTTCTCCAGGAAGTACAGTCATGGCCAAAAGTTTTGAGAATGACACAAATATTAATTTTTACAAAGTCTACTGCTTCACTTTTTCTAATGGCAATTTGCATATACTCCAGAATGTTATAAAGAGTGATCAGCTTAACAGCAATTACTTGCAAAGTCAATATTTGGCTAGAAAATGAACTTTATCCCCCAAAACACATTTCAACATTATTGCAGCCCTGCCTTAAAAGGACCAGCTAACATCTTTTCAGTGATTGCTCCATTAACACAGGTGTGGGTGTTGATGAGGACATGGCTGGAGATCAATCTGTCATGATTAAGTAAGAATGACACCACTGGACACTTTAAAAGGAGGCTGGTGCTTGGCATCATGGTTTCTCTTCTGTTAACCATGGTTATCTCTAAAGAAACTTGTACAGTCTTCATTGCAATGCACAAAAATGGCCTAACAGGGAAGAGTATCGCAGCTAGAAAGATTGCACCTCAATCAACAATCTATCGCATCATCAAGAACTTCAAGGAGAGAGGTTCCATTGTTGCCAAAAAGGCTTCAGGGCGCCCAAGAAAGACCAGCAAGCGCCAGGACCGTCTCTTAAAAGTGTTTTAGCTGTGGGATCGGGCTACCAGCAGTGCAGAGCTTGCTCAGGAATGGAAGCAGGCAGGTATGAGTGCATCTGCACGCACTGTGAGGCAGAGACTCTTGGAGCAAGGCCTGGTCTCAAGGAGGGCAGCAAAGAAGCCACTTCTCTCCAGAAAAAACATCATGGACAGACTGATATTCTGCAAAAGGTACAGGCAGTGAACTGCTGAGGACTGGGGTAAAGTTATTTTCTCTGATGAATCCCCTTTTCTATTGTTTTGGACTTCAGGAAAACGCCTCATTCGGAGAAGACAAGGTGAGCGCTACCACCAGTCTTGTCTCATGCCAACTGTTAAGCATCCTGAAACCATTCATGTGTGGGGTTGCTTCTCAGCCAAGGGAATCGGCTCTCTCACAGTCTTGCCTAAAAACACAGCCATGAATAAAGAATGGTACCAGAATGTCCTCCAAGAGCAACTTCTCCCAACACTCCAAGAGCAGTTTGGCGATCAACAATGCCTTTTCCAGCATGATGGAGCACCTTGCCATAAAGCAAAGGTGATAACTAAATGGCTCAGGGAACAAAACATAGAGATTTTGGGTCCATGGCCTGGAAACTCCCCAGATCTTAATCCCATTGAGAACTTGTGGTCAATCATCAAGAGACGGGTGGACAAACAAAAACCTAAAAATTCTGACAAAATGAAAGCATTGATTGTGCAAAAATGGACTGCTATCAGTCAGGATTTGGTCCAGAAGTTGATTGAGAGCATGCCAGGGAGAATTGCAGAGGTCCTGAAGAAGAAGGGTCAACACTGCAAATATTGACTTGCTGCATTAACTCATTCTAACTGTCAATATAAGCTTTTGTTACTCATATGTTTTCAATTATTATATTTATATCTGTGATAAAAACATCTGTCAAACACACATAAAAAACAGAGGGCATCAGATCATGTGAAAATATAACATTTGTGTCATTCTCAAAACTTTTGGCCATGACTGTAGGTGTTTCAGTGTCTAGACTCTTATGGATGCGCATCAAATTGTGAAACCCTCTAAGGTCAAGTTTAGAAAACTATTTAGCCCCCAGACCTGATTATAGTCATGGCTCCGCTCCCTACACACACGGCTCAGGTTGGTAGATGTCGAACACACACGTCTCCACTCCATACGCGTCATACACACTTGGCTCCGCTCTGCAAACCTCATACACACTGGGCTCCACTCCGTACACCTCGTACACACACGGCTCTGTTCCGTACACCTCGTACACACACGGCTCTGCTCCGTACACCTCGTACACACATGGCTCTGCTCCATACACCTCATACACATGCGGCTTCGCTTCGTACACCTCGTACACACCCAGCTCTGCTCCATACACCTTGCACACACACGGTTTTGCTCCGTGCACCCCGTACACACACGGCTCGGCACCATACACCTCATACACACGTGGCTCCGCTCCGTACACCTTGTACACACGCGGTTTCGCTCCGTACACCTCGTACACCTACGGCTCTGCTCAGTACACCTCGTACACACACGGCTCCCCTCCGTCCACCCCGTACACACGCTGCTCCGCTCCGTACACCCCGTACACCTACGGCTCTGCTCAGTACAACTCATACACAAGGCTCCGCTCCATGCACCTCGTACACTTACGGCTCTGCTCCATACACCTCATACACACGGCTCCACTCCATACACACACGGCTCTTCTCCATACACCTCATGCACACGGCTCCGCTCCATACACCCCGTACACACAAGGCTCTGCTCCATACACCTCGTGCACACGGCTCCGCTCCGCACACCTCGTACACGCGGCTCCGCTCTGTACACCTCGTACACACACGGCTCCGCTCCGTCCACACGCTGCTCCGCTCTGTACACCTCATACAAGCGGCTCTGCTCCGTACACCTCGTACACACGCTGCTCCGCTCCATACACCTCATACGCGGCTCCGCTCTGTACACCTCGTACACACGCGGCTCAGCTCCGTACACCTCATACACACACGGCTCCGCTCCGTACACCTCGTACACACGCGGCTCTGCTCCGTACACCTCGTACGCACACGGCTCCGCTCCATACACTTCGTACAGACACGGCTCCGCTTCGTACACACACGGCTCCGCTCCGTACACCTCGTACACACATGGCTCCACTCTGTACAGCTCGTACACACGCGGCTCTGCTCCGTACACCTCATACACACACGGCTCCGCTCCGTACACCTCGTACACACACGGCTCCGCTCCGTACACCTCGTACACACACGGCTCCGCTCCGTACACCTCGTACACACATGGCTCCACTCTGTACACCTCGTACACACACGGCTCCGCTACGTACACCTCGTACACACACGGCTCCGCTTTGTACACCTCGTACACACACGGCTCCGCTTTGTACACCTCGTACACACACGGCTCCACTCCGTACACCTTGTACACACACGGCTCTGTTACACCCATCCTGTAAACCCCTCCTGACCCCACACATAAACTTCCCATCATCCAGCACCATGACAACCAGCACAGCAGAGTCCTGCATACACTGAGGCCCCTGATCATGTGACCCATGACTCCTCCCCTCCTGTGACCTCATCACAGGTCCTGTGCGCACAGAACAGCCATATATGTGGAGTGCAGCTCTGCGGGTGGAGGTAGGTGCTGGAGGCTCCATTACTGATTCCCCCACTGAGACTCTTTTGGGGTCCCCTCACCCCCCAATCCTGGCTTGCATGGTCCCCTCAGCCCTCAATCCTGGTATGCATGGTTCCCTCACCCCCAGTTCTGGTATGCATGGTCCACTCATCCATATCGTAGGATGTATGGTACTCCCTCACCCCTCAATCCTGGTATGCAAGGCACCCCTTACCTCCCAATTCTGGTATGCATGGTCCCCTCATCCCCTATCCTGGTATGCATGGTTCCCTCACCCCCCAATCCTGGTATGCATGGTCCCCTCACCCCCCAATCCTGGTATGCATGGTCCCCTCACCCCCCAATCCCGGTATGCATGGTCCCCTCATCCCCCAATTCTGGTATGCATGGTCCCCTTCTGGCCAATCCTGGAATGCATGGTCCCCTCACCCCCAATTCTGGTATGAATGGTCCCCTCACCACCAATTCTGGTATGCATGGTACCCCCCCTCATCCCTATCGTAGGATGTATGGTACCCTTCATCCCTTAATCCTGGTATGCATGGTCCCCTCATCCTCAATCCTGGAATACATGGCACCCCTTACCTCCCAATTCTGGTAGGCATGGTACCCCTCTATCCTGGTATGCATGTTACCCTCATCCCCCAATCCTGGTATGCATGGTCCTCTCACCCCCCATCCTGGTATGCATGGTCCCCTCACCCCTTCCTGATATGCATGGTCCCCTCACCCCCAATCCTGATATGCATGGTCCTCTCACCCCCTATCGTGGTATGCATGGTTCTCTCACCCCATATCTTGGAATGCTTGGTCCTCTCGCCCCCAATCCTGGAATACATGGTCCCCTCACCCTCCAATCCGGATATGCATGGTCCCCTCATCCACAATCCTGGTATACATGGCACCCTTACCTCCCAATTCTGGTATGCATGGTCCCCTCACCCACCTATCCTGGTATGCATGTTACCCCTCATCCCCCATTCCTGGTATGCATGGCTCCCTCACCCCCCCAATACTGGTATGCATGGTCCTCTCACCCCCCTTCCTGGTATGCATGGTCCCCTCACCCCCCATCCTAGTATGCATGGTCTGTCTCCTCACCCCCAATCCTGATATGCATGGTCCCCTCACCCCCAATCCTGATATGCATGGTCCCCTACCCCCTATGCTGGTATGCATGGTCCCCTCTCCCCCCTATCCTGGTATGCATGGTTCTATCACCCCCCTATCCTGGTATGCATGGTCCTCTCACCCCCCATCCTGGTATGCATGGTCCCCTCACCACCTTCCTGATATGCATGGTCCCCTCACCCCAATCCTGATATTCATGGTCCCCTCACCCCCTATCTTGGAATGCATGGTCCCCTCCCCCCAATCCTGGAATGCATGGTCCCCTCACCCTCCAATCCTGGTATGCATGGTCCCTTCATCGCCAATCCTGGTATACATGGCACCCCTTACCTCCCAATTCTGGTATGCATGGTTCTCTCACCCCCCATCCTAGTATGCATGGTCCCTCACCCCCCAATTTTGGAATGCATGGTCACCTCACTCCCCAATCCTGGCATGCATGGTCCCTCACCCCCCAATTCTGGTATGCATGGTCCCCTCATCCCTATCGTAGGATGTATGATACTCCCTCACCCCTCAATCCTGGTATGCATGGCACCCCTTACCTCCCAATTCTGGTATGCATGGTCCCCTCATCCCCTATCCTGGTATGCATGGTACCCCTAATCACCTAATCCTGGTATGCATGGTCCCCTCACCCCCCCTACTAATCCTGGTATGCATGGTCCCCTCACCCCCAATCCTGGTATGCATGGTCCCCTCACCCCCCAATCCTGGTATGCATGGTCCACTCACCCCCCAATCCTGGTATGCATGGTCCGCTCACCCCCCAATCCTGGAATGCATGGTTCCCTCACTCCCCAATCCTGGAATGCTTGGTCCCCTCACCCCCAATCCTGGTATGCATGGCCCCCCCTCATCCCTATCATAGGATGTATGGTACCCCCTCAGCCCCCAATCCTGATATGCATGATCCTCTCACCCCCTAATCCTGATTATGCATGGTCCCCTCACCCCCAATCCTGGTATGCATGGTCCCCTCACCCCCCAATCCTGATATGCATGGTCCCCTCACCCCCCCAATCTTGATGTGCATGGTCCCGTTACCCCCAATCCTGATGTGCATGGTTCCCTCACCCCCCAATCCTGATGTGCATGGTCCCCTCACCCCCCAATCCTGATGTGCATGGTCCCCTCACCCCAATCCTGATGTGTATGGTCCCCTCACCCCCCAATCCTGATCTGCATGGTACCCTCACCCCTCAATCCTGATATGCATGGTCCCCTCACCCCCCAATCCTGATATGCATGGTCCCCTCACCCCATAATCCTGGTATGCATGGTCCCCTCACCCCCCTATCCTGGTATGCATGGTCCCCTCTCCCCCTATCCTGGTATGCATGGTTCTCACCCCCCTATCCTGGTATGCATGCTCCCCTCACCCCCAATCTTTGATTGCATGGTCACCTCACCCCCCAATCCTGGCATGCATGGTCTCCTCAGCCCTCAATCTTGGTATGCATGGTCCCCTCACCCCCCAATTCTGGTATGCATGGTACCCCTCATCCCCCAATCCTGGTATGCATGGTCCCCTCACCCCCCCTACTAATCCTGGTATGCATGGTCCCCTCACCCCCCAATCCTGGTATGCATGGTCCCCTCACACCCCAATCCTGGTATGCATGGTCTCCTCACCCCCCAATCCTGGTATGCATGATACCCCTCTATCCTGGTATGCATGTTACGCCTCACCCCCCCAATCCTGGTATGCATGGTCCTCTCACCCCCCATCCTGGTATGCATGGTCCCCTCGCCCCCTTCCTGATATGCATGGTCCTCTCACCCCCAATCCTGATATGCATGGTCCCCTCACCCCCCTATCCTGGTATGCATGGTTCTTTCACCCCCTATCTTGGAATGCATGGTCCCCTCCCCGCCAATCCTGGAATGCATGGTCCCCTCACCCTCCAATCCTGGTATACATGGCACCCCTTACCTCCCAATTCTGGTATGCATGGTCCCCTCACACACCTATCCTGGTATGCATGTTACCCCTCATCCCCCATTCCTGGTATGCATGGCCCCCTCACCCCCAATACTGGTATGCATGGTCCTCTCACCCCCCATCCTGGTATGCATGGTCCCCTCACCCCCCTATCCTGGTATGCATGGTCGGTCTCCTCACCCCCTATCCTGATATGCATGGTCCCCTCACCCCCAATCCTGATATGCATGGTCCCCTCACCCCCCCTATTCTGGTATGCATGGTCCCCTCTTCCCCCTATCCTGGTATGCATGGTTCTCTCACCCCCCTATCCTGGTATGCATGGTCCCTCACCCCCCCAATTTTGGAATGCATGGTCACCTCACCCCCCAATCCTAGCTTGCATGGTCCCCTCAGTCCTCAATCCTGGTATGCATGGTCTCCTCACCCCCAATTCTGGTATGCATGGTCCACTCATCCCTATCGTAGGATGTATGGTACTCCCTCACCCCTCAATCCTGGTATGCAAGGCACCCCTTACCTCCCAATTCTGGTGTGCATGGTCCCCTCATCCCCTATCCTGGTATGCATGGTACCCCTCATCCCCTAATCCTGGTATGCATGGACCCCTCACCCCCCTAATCCTGGTATGCATGGTCCCCTCACTCCCCAATCCTGGTATGCATGGTCCGCTCACCCGCAATCCTGGAATGCATGGTCCCCTCACTCCCCAATCCTGGAATGCATGGTCCCCTCACCCTCAATCCTGGAATGCATGGTCCCCCTCATCCTTATAGTAAGATGTATGGTACCCCTCAGCCCCCAATCCTGATATGCATGGTCCCCTCACCCCCAATCCTGATTATGCATGTTCCCCTCATCCCCCAATCCTGGTATGCATGGTCCCCTCACCCCCCAATCCTGATATGCATGGTCCCCTCACCCCCCTATCCTGGTGTGCATGGTCCCCTCACCCCCCAATCCTGGTATGCATGGTCCCCTCACCCCCTATCCTGGTATGCATGGTCCCCTCACCCCCGCGCTGCTCCCGGCTTCTGTCTCAGCGGCTGCTCTGCCCGGCACACAGTGAGTGCGCAATGACGTCATCGTGCACCCGCAGTGTGGGCAGAGGGAATGATGGGAGAGGGAGCATCAGGTGACGATCTCTCCTCCATCATTGCTTTGAACTGTACCGGCAGACACCGGTAAAGTTCAATGCGGCTGCGTGATGTGCCGCTAGCTGGGGGCCCCTGGGTGAGTGGGGGCCCTAGGCAGCTGCCTGGTCTGCCTGCCCCTAACGCCAGCCCTACACACAGTATAACGTTCCCACAGTACTGCCATCCCCCACACACAGTATAATGTTCCCACAGTACCGCCATCCCCCACACACAGTATAATGTTCCCACAGTACCACCATCCCACACACAGTATAATGTTCCCACTACTCCTGAGGTCCTGCAGTTGGAATAATCCCTCTGGAAAATGTTTTTCCTGCTTCCCTACATGTATACCCTCAAGCATGTATACATGCATGTATGGGAGCAGGCCTTACTAGATATTAAGGCTTTGTACAGTAATATACCATATCAGGATGATATCAGAGGGGTGAGACATTTTTTTGAAATCAAGCTCTATAGAGTGTAGACAGACATAATGACTTCATGGAGGATCTTCTAAAATTCACTCTTACTCATAACTTTTTTATTTTTGATATGAAGTATTTCCACCAGCTCAGAGGTATTGCGATGGGGAGCCCCTGTGCCCCTCGTATGCTAACCTGTTCCTGGGCTGATGGGAGGAAACCACAATATTCAGGGATGATTATAAATGGTGGCATTCATATATTGGGGCATTGTATGGATATTGTGAGACAGTGAGAGTATGTGTATTGAATGGGGTGTATATTTCACCTAGCTACTTTACTGACTGGTATAAGGGTGGTGTGTGGCTTTGTAGACCTAGTGGTAGAGAAAGGTCACTACACCTTACATTCATTACACACTTGCAGCTCAGGCCTGAAACTACTCAGGTCTTAATTAGGAGACCAGAAGTAGGTGTCTGCAAACACAGTCAGAGAGCTAGCTTAGCCTGGACACAGGGAAGGTGTCTCGGCACAAGAAGCAGACTCCAGGAGTGGAGCACGTTTAATCTGGACAAGGGTCCAGGCACAGAAGGTGTCTCCAGGAGTGTGAGCTATCTCAGACGGGGTGCAGGAAGTACCCCGGACACAGGAGTAGTCGCAGTGAGAATCCGTGCGAATAGCGGCTGAATAGGAGTGGATCTCTCTCAAGTCTGGACGTTGGAGGTGCCTTCAGACATAAAGAGGAGTATCTGTGAAACTCCATACTGGTAACATATAACATATGTGTTGTTTTGGGCACAGCCTGGTAGAGGCTGGACCCGGATAGAGAGGGAAATCTATCTATGTGTAATTAGTGGCTAGACAAGCCCAGGTTTTCTGTTTATGCTTTATTTTTATCTGTTTGCTGTGGACTTTAATAAAACTGGTTGCGGCCAGTTTTACACCAGAACTGCTGTCTGAATGAACTGTTTTCGTGCCATTCTGTCTACCCAGACAGCGATCCTAGAGCTATATCCCCTGAAATGCTACAATTGGTGGAGAATGCTGGGGCAGCGCAGTGGCTGATACAGTTAGTGCTGGAGTGTGCATGCAGCACAGAGGCTTAGAGACAGCAATAAAGGTGAAGTCTGTTGAAATAGCAGCAGAGAAAAAAAAAAGTGTGTCAGCAGAAACGTCTGTTTGGAGCAGTCTTGGAGAGACAGTGGCCCTGATAGGGTCTGCAGAGAGAAAATGTATGCACAGCAAAGCTGAACTTGTTGTGAAAATTACTGTGGAATGTGCAGCAGCAAAAGAAAAGTCTGTGGAGCAGTCTTAAAGAGACAGTAGCCCTAATAGACTTTGCAAAGAAAAAAAAAAAAAAAGTGTCTGCACAGCAGAGCTGAATTTTTCTATGGAAAAGACTGTAGAGTGTGTATGTCTTGAGTGAAGACTGCCGTTGTTAAGACAGAGAAGTCTGACAGCATGGATGACAGCATGGAGGCGCTGTTTGAACAAATGGCGCAAGTTAATATGCAACATAAGACTGCTGTGATTGAGACAGATGAGTCCGGCAGTATGGAGGAGCTCATTGAGTACCAGGCCCAGCGAAGCATGCAGCAGAGCATGGAGCAGCAGCGCCTGCAGCACCAGCAGCGCATGCAGCAGGCCCAGCAGCAATTCCTGCAGCAGCAGCAGGAGAATAACCGGTTATTTGTTGAGCAGATGACAGCACCAAAAAAGGATTTCGGTGCCGCGTCCCGAAGTAATGTTGTGAAGGCACCGGCGTTGTCCGCTATAAAGAAGGCGGTAAGACGGTCCTTGAGAAAAATGACACCTCGTGATGATGTGGAGGTATATCTTAGTAGGTTTGAGAGACTGGCAGAGAAGGAGAATCTACCACTATCTGAATGGGCCATGGCGGTCGTACCCTATCTGACTGGGGAACCCCAAAAAGTCTGGGCTGACCTGAGCAAGCAGGACAGCGAAGACTATGCCAAGTTGAAAGCGGCGATTCTTACCCGGCTGGGTGTTACGGTGACAGCCCGTGCCAGGGGAGTTCATGACTGGAGATGCAGTTGGGAGTCTGCAGTAAGCAAACCTGATTATGGAGTTGAAAAGGTGATAGTGAACCGCAACACCCGAGCACGTCCTCCTGAGGTACAGCCGTCTGAGAGGTCGTCACTTCAGAGTTCCCGGACGCTGAACTCTCGCGGTAAGAGCGTTCCAGCTGTAGGGGACATATGGGAGGGTGATTGTGGTGGACAGTGTTGGAGATGTCGTGAAATTGCAGCCGGCTGTTCACTAGAGGGGGAGCCTATGTGCCGTGATGTTGGCAGGTCCCTCTCTCTCTGCGCAGAACCGGTGTGTGTGACCACTGCAGCCGAAGAGACTGGACCACAGGTGTCCCCGGTGGTTGTAAATGATTGCCCAGCACAGGCCCTCTTAGACTCAGAGAGTCCAGTGACTTCCGTATGTGACAGCCTGATTGATAGGGACTTCATCCCTGATAAGCACCTGAGTGTGGTGTGCATCCATGGAGACACCAAAGTCTACCCAGAGACTGCCGTGGACTTGGTCCCCAAACTCGGGGAGGTTTCATATGAAGTGGGGGTAGTGAAGAACCTGGTGCACCCCGTCATATTGGGTAATGACTTTCCCCGATCTAAGGGTCTCTGGGGGAGAAATGTTTCTGATGGACAGTGTGATGAAGCTCCTACTGAGGGTGCGCAGTCCCGAGGGGCGGAACACAATGCTAGTGGGCCGTTAAACTTATGTGATAATGATAATGATGATGATGATCATGATAATGATGATGACCATGATAATGATGCTGATGCTGATAATGATGATGATCATGATAGTGATGATGATACTGATCATAGTCATGATAATGATGTTGATAATAATGATGACTGTGATGGTGATGAAATTCCTTTACAGGTGATGTTGGGAGACGAGGATGGTGGTTCTCGGGAACCGAGTGTCCCTGACTTGCCTGTGTCCTGTGACAATTTTGAGAGTGAGCAGTGGCGAGACCCCACTCTTAGGACCGCACAGGAAAATATGATTGTTCTAAATGAGGTTTCCCAGGAGCCTGGCCCTGAGGAGAGGTTTCCTCATGCTGCCATGGACAATAGCCTATTGTATAGGGACACTGAAGTCCAGGGAGAGGTCGTGAGTCAGCTCCTAGTACCTGAACTATATAGAAGTATAGTGCTGGGGTTGTCACATAGTCACATACTTGAGGGACCAGATGGTGCAGTTAATGTTGTGGATGACATGTTAACTAAGGTTCCAGATCAAGATGTGAATGAAAATGAATTGTATAACCCTGACAGTGAGCAGGATGTGAATGAAAATGAAGTGTGTAACCCTGAAAGTGACCCGGATGTGGCTGAGAAAAAGAGGTCAGACAGGGATAGTGGGAATGACAGTGAATCATCTGATGACAATAAAGCAACCAGTGCAAATGAGGAAGGCATGGTAGCAGAGGAGGTTGAGAGTCCTGAGAAGAAAGCTGATGCTGACCTTACAGCCAGACAGAAGATGGCATCTGAAGATGTTTTACAGTTGGCCGGTTCCCTGGCGAAGACTAAGGTGAAAGGAGGAGAGCTGAGCTTTAAAGGCAGGACTCTGAACCTGAACACAGCACAAGTGGATGCTGTTGAAGATGAGAAGTTGTCGGTGTATGGTATGGAGCTGCATCATGCCCAGGACTCTGAAGGTAATGCTGCAGAGGTGGAAAAAGCCATAGAAGTGGTGGTCACCAAGCCAGATGCCTCATCAGAAGCTGAGGTTTCAAGTGAAGCTGTGAGGAACAAGACTGAAGATATGGGGACTGACTCTGTCCAGGAATCTGTTTCTGCCGAAGACAGCGGAGTGGACGGGTTACGGTCCGGATCAGTAGCTGGCATTGGTGAGCTCAAGCGCACTTTCATGGAGTCTACATCGGAGCCACGTCCCAACAAATGGGAAAAGCGATGTGTCACTCCGTTGCCGCTGCAGACACACGGGAGCCCAGATGGGATGCAGAACATGGTGGAAGAGAAGAATCAGGCGGGTTCTGAGTGTACAGATGCAGCTGTCAAGGAGAATTTGAGAGCTGGAATGGATGGAGATATTGGAGACCATAGTGATGTGAATGAAGAAGTAGAATGTAAGACTGACGGTGGGGCTTCTGAGCATGTCCTACCAGAAGAGCCTGAAGAAGGGGCTGAGGACATGAAGGACGTCCAACGGGTACAAGATGAATTGATTGCTTCTCGAAGAAAACTCCAAACTGTGATGAAGGAGCGTGATGAGAGCCATAAGCATCTTCTGGAGAAGCTCAATGAAGTAAAGAGGGTTCAAGGGGAACTGGAGAAAAGTGAAAAACCCCCTATACCTTCTGTGATAGTTGGTGACACATGGTCAGTGCACCAGGAACAGGAGGTACGTGAGTTTCTGAGGAAGAGTCAGCAGAAGTGTTCTGATGTGCCGGGTCGTACTTCTCTGGCAAGGCTCTATATCGAAACTGAGCCCGGGCCCTAAGGTCAAGATGAAACAGTGCGGATAACCGAGGCCCGCAGAGAGCATAGGCCTGGGCAGGTACAGGGTAGTACGGATGCTTCAGATGAAGAGAAAGCTGATGTTGGCTATGACAGGTGAAGATACAAATGACAGTGGTGAGATGAAGCTGATGGGGCCATGACTGGTCCAGAGTTCACTGTCTCTGTTGGATTGTTTAACAGCCTCGGTCTGGATGACCAGCCCTGGTCTGGAGAAGAGGGGGGATATGTGAGACAGTGAGAGTATGGTATTGAATGGGGTGTATATTTCACCTAGCTACTTTACTGACTGGTATAAGGAGGTGTGTGGCTTTGTAGACCTAGTGGTAGAGAAAGGTCACACCCCTCTTCAGTACACACTTGAGCTCAGGCCTGAAACTCTCAGGTCTTAATAGGAGACCAGAAGTAGTGTCTGGCAAAAGCACTCAGGAGAGGCTAGCTTAGCCTGGAACACAGGAAGGTGTCTCGGCACAAGAAGCAGACTCCAGGAGTGGAGCACTTAGATCTGGAGGTGTCAGGCACAGAAGGTCCCCAGGAAGGAGCTATCTCAGGTGCAGGAAGTACCCGGACCGGATATCGCATGGACTGCGAAAGCGTGAATAGGAGTGGATCTCTCTCAAGTCTGGACGTTGGAGGTGCCTTCAGACATAAAGAGGAGTATCTGTGAAACTCCATACTGGTAACATATAACATATGTGTTGTTTTGGGCACAGCCTGGTAGAGGCTGGACCCGGATAGAGAGGGAAATCTATCTATGTGTAATTAGTGGCTAGACAAGCCCAGGTTTTCTGTTTATGCTTTATTTTTATCTGTTTGCTGTGGACTTTAATAAAACTGGTTGCGGCCAGTTTTACACCAGAACTGCTGTCTGAATGAACTGTTTTCGTGCCATTCTGTCTACCCAGACAGCGATCCTAGAGCTATATCCCCTGAAATGCTACAATTGGTGGGGAATGCTGGGGCAGCGCAGTGGCTGATACAGTTAGTGCTGGAGTGTGCATGCAGCACAGAGGCTTAGAGACAGCAATAAAGGTGAAGTCTGTTGAAATAGCAGCAGAGAAAAAAAAAAGTGTGTCAGCAGAAACGTCTGTTTGGAGCAGTCTTGGAGAGACAGTGGCCCTGATAGGGTCTGCAGAGAGAAAATGTATGCACAGCAAAGCTGAACTTGTTGTGAAAATTACTGTGGAATGTGCAGCAGCAAAAGAAAAGTCTGTGGAGCAGTCTTAAAGAGACAGTAGCCCTAATAGACTTTGCAAAGAAAAAAAAAAAAAAGTGTCTGCACAGCAGAGCTGAATTTTTCTATGGAAAAGACTGTAGAGTGTGTATGTCTTGAGTGAAGACTGCCGTTGTTAAGACAGAGAAGTCTGACAGCATGGATGACAGCATGGAGGCGCTGTTTGAACAAATGGCGCAAGTTAATATGCAACATAAGACTGCTGTGATTGAGACAGATGAGTCCGGCAGTATGGAGGAGCTCATTGAGTACCAGGCCCAGCGAAGCATGCAGCAGAGCATGGAGCAGCAGCGCCTGCAGCACCAGCAGCGCATGCAGCAGGCCCAGCAGCAATTCCTGCAGCAGCAGCAGGAGAATAACCGGTTATTTGTTGAGCAGATGACAGCACCAAAAAAGGATTTCGGTGCCGCGTCCCGAAGTAATGTTGTGAAGGCACCGGCGTTGTCCGCTATAAAGAAGGCGGTAAGACGGTCCTTGAGAAAAATGACACCTCGTGATGATGTGGAGGTATATCTTAGTAGGTTTGAGAGACTGGCAGAGAAGGAGAATCTACCACTATCTGAATGGGCCATGGCGGTCGTACCCTATCTGACTGGGGAACCCCAAAAAGTCTGGGCTGACCTGAGCAAGCAGGACAGCGAAGACTATGCCAAGTTGAAAGCGGCGATTCTTACCCGGCTGGGTGTTACGGTGACAGCCCGTGCCAGGGGAGTTCATGACTGGAGATGCAGTTGGGAGTCTGCAGTAAGCAAACCTGATTATGGAGTTGAAAAGGTGATAGTGAACCGCAACACCCGAGCACGTCCTCCTGAGGTACAGCCGTCTGAGAGGTCGTCACTTCAGAGTTCCCGGACGCTGAACTCTCGCGGTAAGAGCGTTCCAGCTGTAGGGGACATATGGGAGGGTGATTGTGGTGGACAGTGTTGGAGATGTCGTGAAATTGCAGCCGGCTGTTCACTAGAGGGGG
Organism: Oophaga sylvatica; assembly: GCA_033576555.1. Lineage (NCBI taxonomy): Eukaryota > Metazoa > Chordata > Amphibia > Anura > Dendrobatidae > Oophaga > Oophaga sylvatica. The sequence goes on from JARQOD010000003.1 coordinate 20,398,777, forward strand.
AGCCTATGTGCCGTGATGTTGGCAGGTCCCTCTCTCTCTGCGCAGAACCGGTGTGTGTGACCACTGCAGCCGAAGAGACTGGACCACAGGTGTCCCCGGTGGTTGTAAATGATTGCCCAGCACAGGCCCTCTTAGACTCAGAGAGTCCAGTGACTTCCGTATGTGACAGCCTGATTGATAGGGACTTCATCCCTGATAAGCACCTGAGTGTGGTGTGCATCCATGGAGACACCAAAGTCTACCCAGAGACTGCCGTGGACTTGGTCCCCAAACTCGGGGAGGTTTCATATGAAGTGGGGGTAGTGAAGAACCTGGTGCACCCCGTCATATTGGGTAATGACTTTCCCCGATCTAAGGGTCTCTGGGGGAGAAATGTTTCTGATGGACAGTGTGATGAAGCTCCTACTGAGGGTGCGCAGTCCCGAGGGGCGGAACACAATGCTAGTGGGCCGTTAAACTTATGTGATAATGATAATGATGATGATGATGATGATCATGATAATGATGATGACCATGATAATGATGCTGATGCTGATAATGATGATGATCATGATAGTGATGATGATACTGATCATAGTCATGATAATGATGTTGATAATAATGATGACTGTGATGGTGATGAAATTCCTTTACAGGTGATGTTGGGAGACGAGGATGGTGGTTCTCGGGAACCGAGTGTCCCTGACTTGCCTGTGTCCTGTGACAATTTTGAGAGTGAGCAGTGGCGAGACCCCACTCTTAGGACCGCACAGGAAAATATGATTGTTCTAAATGAGGTTTCCCAGGAGCCTGGCCCTGAGGAGAGGTTTCCTCATGCTGCCATGGACAATAGCCTATTGTATAGGGACACTGAAGTCCAGGGAGAGGTCGTGAGTCAGCTCCTAGTACCTGAACTATATAGAAGTATAGTGCTGGGGTTGTCACATAGTCACATACTTGAGGGACCAGATGGTGCAGTTAATGTTGTGGATGACATGTTAACTAAGGTTCCAGATCAAGATGTGAATGAAAATGAATTGTATAACCCTGACAGTGAGCAGGATGTGAATGAAAATGAAGTGTGTAACCCTGAAAGTGACCCGGATGTGGCTGAGAAAAAGAGGTCAGACAGGGATAGTGGGAATGACAGTGAATCATCTGATGACAATAAAGCAACCAGTGCAAATGAGGAAGGCATGGTAGCAGAGGAGGTTGAGAGTCCTGAGAAGAAAGCTGATGCTGACCTTACAGCCAGACAGAAGATGGCATCTGAAGATGTTTTACAGTTGGCCGGTTCCCTGGCGAAGACTAAGGTGAAAGGAGGAGAGCTGAGCTTTAAAGGCAGGACTCTGAACCTGAACACAGCACAAGTGGATGCTGTTGAAGATGAGAAGTTGTCGGTGTATGGTATGGAGCTGCATCATGCCCAGGACTCTGAAGGTAATGCTGCAGAGGTGGAAAAAGCCATAGAAGTGGTGGTCACCAAGCCAGATGCCTCATCAGAAGCTGAGGTTTCAAGTGAAGCTGTGAGGAACAAGACTGAAGATATGGGGACTGACTCTGTCCAGGAATCTGTTTCTGCCGAACACAGCGGAGTGGACGGGTTACGGTCCGGATCAGTAGCTGGCATTGGTGAGCTCAAGCGCACTTTCATGGAGTCTACATCGGAGCCACGTCCCAACAAATGGGAAAAGCGATGTGTCACTCCGTTGCCGCTGCAGACACACGGGAGCCCAGATGGGATGCAGAACATGGTGGAAGAGAAGAATCAGGCGGGTTCTGAGTGTACAGATGCAGCTGTCAAGGAGAATTTGAGAGCTGGAATGGATGGAGATATTGGAGACCATAGTGATGTGAATGAAGAAGTAGAATGTAAGACTGACGGTGGGGCTTCTGAGCATGTCCTACCAGAAGAGCCTGAAGAAGGGGCTGAGGACATGAAGGACGTCCAACGGGTACAAGATGAATTGATTGCTTCTCGAAGAAAACTCCAAACTGTGATGAAGGAGCGTGATGAGAGCCATAAGCATCTTCTGGAGAAGCTCAATGAAGTAAAGAGGGTTCAAGGGGAACTGGAGAAAAGTGAAAAACCCCCTATACCTTCTGTGATAGTTGGTGACACATGGTCAGTGCACCAGGAACAGGAGGTACGTGAGTTTCTGAGGAAGAGTCAGCAGAAGTGTTCTGATGTGCCGGGTCGTACTTCTCTGGCAAGGCTCTATATCGAAACTGAGCCCGGCCCTAAGGTCAAGATGAAACAGTGCAGGATACCCGAGGCCCGCAGAGAGCATAGGCCTGGGAGGGTACAGGGTAGTACGGATGCTTCAGATGAAGAGAAAGCTGATGTTGGCTATGACTCAGGTGAAGATACAAATGACAGTGGTGAAGATGAAGCTGATGAGGGCCATGACTGGTCCAGAGTTCACTGTCTCTGTTGGATTGTTAACCAGCCCTCCGGTCTGGATGACCAGCCCTCCGGTCTGGAGAAGAGGGGGGGGATATGTGAGACAGTGAGAGTATGTGTATTGAATGGGTGTATATTTCACCTAGCTACTTTACTGACTGGTATAAGGGAGGTGTGTGGCTTTGTAGACCTAGTGGTAGAGAAAGGTCACTACACCTTACATTCATTACACACTTGCAGCTCAGGCCTGAAACTACTCAGGTCTTAATTAGGAGACCAGAAGTAGGTGTCTGCAAACACAGTCAGAGAGCTAGCTTAGCCTGGACACAGAGAAGGTGTCTCGGCACAAGAAGCAGACTCCAGGAGTGGAGCACGTTTAATCTGGACAAGGGGTCCAGGCACAGAAGGTGTCTCCAGGAGTGTGAGCTATCTCAGACGGGGTGCAGGAAGTACCCCGGACACAGGAGTAGTCGCAGTGAGAATCCGTGCGAATAGCGGCTGAATAGGAGTGGATCTCTCTCAAGTCTGGACGTTGGAGGTGCCTTCAGACATAAAGAGGAGTATCTGTGAAACTCCATACTGGTAACATATAACATATGTGTTGTTTTGGGCACAGCCTGGTAGAGGCTGGACCCGGATAGAGAGGGAAATCTATCTATGTGTAATTAGTGGCTAGACAAGCCCAGGTTTTCTGTTTATGCTTTATTTTTATCTGTTTGCTGTGGACTTTAATAAAACTGGTTGCGGCCAGTTTTACACCAGAACTGCTGTCTGAATGAACTGTTTTCGTGCCATTCTGTCTACCCAGACAGCGATCCTAGAGCTATATCCCCTGAAATGCTACAATATATTGACAATATTTTTAACATCTGGTCAGGGATGAGTGAACAATTTCTTGAATTTGTCAGGGAATTCAACATTAATAGAGTGGACCTGGGATTTATATTGGAGTTTAACTATTACAGTTGCCTTTCCTGGATGTATTAATCAAGAAAGAACAGTATGGGACCCTCTTCTACCAAAAACTTACAAGCACTAATTAAAAAAAAAGGAATACCCAAAGGCCAATTCTTATGTTCACAGATTCTAATATACAGGCAATAGTCATGAACACCAGTTTTAGGGTAAAAGGGTACCCACAGTACATTTTGGATTCTGCACGATCGGTTGCAGGAAAGCAGGAGAGACAGACGCTCCTCCATACCTAACCAAGAGACAAAGAAAAAGATGGCATAACACGAGTATTAGGAACTTACAGTACGACAGTCAGAGTGACTGTATATTTACTATCCTCAGAAAACACTGAGATATACTTGTGGTTGACCAGGACTTCAGGGAAAAGGAAAGTGAGTGGATTTTTAGACTGGATTCAATAGCTCCTAAGGGACACAATGAGCAAATTTCCTACTCCTGTTTTGTGTGAATACAGCCCCATTCTGGATGACATTTTTGGATTTTATACTCTACCCATTACTACTCAGTTCCCTGTGAATGGGGTTCACGTATTGTTGTACTTCATCGAGATAGCTGAGCTTCTGAATCGGAATTATGTAACACTAGAGAGAAAGGCACTACTGTAAAGTATGCACACCACAAAAGGGATCAAATTATAACAAACAGGTTTATTGGCACACAAGTGAAATAAAACACCATTAAAAACATGACACAATGGAACTAAGCACCCTAAATACACACAGTAAAAGGCTAAATGCACAGACCATGTATAATAAAAAGTAATAACCCAAAACCTATTGGCTCATGAGGCTACAACTATATATATATATATATGTCAAAACCTCTATATACGGGGTATAAAACCCCATTAACCCTAAAAAGAAATTATAGACAGAAGATGGCAGATGGATAGGGCAGTGAAATAAGGGGAACTGACCAAAAATCAGCAAAATAACCAATGGTCAGAGACCCCTCAATAGGACATATATGTGTCAGGGAAACAACCCATAGGAGCCAAAAGGGATTACCCCAAAAGAATCATGTGCTAATCCAGACCTGAAGACCGAATACCAGGTCCCGGGTGGATAGACCAATGCGCGGCCCCACGCGTATCGCCCCAACTAGTGAGGCTTCGTCAGGGGAAGTGAAGAAGTGTAGCACACCTGAAAATAAATAGCAGCATGAGTGGAATCCAATTGCTAACCGATGTGTGCCAGCAACCAAAACCGGAAAAGACGCTAGATGCCGAGAGGCTGCGCTCGTGGCCGACGTCACATACAGGACATATAGTGCGCACGCGCCCGTTGGTAAGCCACCCGCGCTTGTGCGCGCTCGCGCAGTGGGATGCAAGCATCGCAACACACCAGCCTGCATACAATCACAGCGCTGAACACACAAGCCATACATGACACATGCAGCCCCCGGGAGATGATCAAATGCAAAAAAAACACATGCAAACAATTGCAAGCAATAGAACAATAAAGCAGGAACACCTATAAAGTAAATTATTAGTATCATAAGGACTCTAATATAGACATATGTATACAAAGCCATGGTTTACATAAAGCTTTATTAGAATAATATTTATAAATACATAATAACCAGTATGAAAGCATACCCTATTAAATACAGAATATGGCATAAATAGCATAAAAGGGATAATACCAACCGGTAGAAAAAGGGGGTATCAGTGTATAATATCCCCTTAAAATTGGCAAATCTATACTAACATTAAAGCCAGAAGGCAGACCAAGGATGATTTGGTGACAAGAATAGAAGGTCAAATTATTCAAACCCAAACGGATACAAAAGCCGTCAAGTTAGAAATCTTCAATATAGAGAATATGGCCGACCGAAACCGGAGAATGTATCCACATAATATAAAGATATGGAATTCCAATTATATATATGTATATACATAATCCCCTACAAAAAAAGAAAGGGGGAGAGAGAAAGAGGAGGGGATTTGAACAACAAAATTCTGAAGCCTCATGAGCCACCTAATCGGAACCGCTAATATCAGATGTCCTACCCCATGAGCCAAAAATATCCTCAAAATGAATAGATCAATACCCATGATCAAACAAGACCACCAAGACCAAATTAATGGTGTTTTATTTCACTTGTGTGCCAATACACCTGTTTGTTATAATTTGATCCCTTTTGTGGTGTGCATACTTTACAGTAGTGCCTTTCTCTCTAGTGTTGCTATATTATTTACTACTGGTTTCTGCACCCCTTTTTTGTTTATATTCTTGTATGGTGGTGCGCCTGTTCTCTAAAATTTATCTCTGAATCAGAATTATGTCACGCTGTGACGGTCTTCATTAAGGAAGAGGGGCCTCAAACTGTCCCTGGAGCTGGGACCCTAACTATCCCTGTCCCAGGGGTACTCTTAAAGGTAGAAAGGACCGAATGTCCGACTTAACTATGTTCCTGTAAAAACCCTAATCTGTCCCTTCCCCCACCCCATGAAGCATGGGACAGAAATGAACGGTAAACCAGACACAAAGACAAAACATGGATGACAGGAAACCTCTATCATACAAAAGCACTTACTATCAATAGGGAGGATAAGGACTGGTAAGAAATAAACTAAATGGGAAAGGGGACCAGCAGATGACCAGCATAGAAAGGGTTGTTAACCTCTTTAGCACCAATGGAAACCAAATTCCTTTACCGTATTTTTCAGACTATAAGACCCACTTTTTCCCAAAAAAATTGTGGGGAAAGTGTGGAAAATTGCGACAGTGGAACCGGCGGCAGAGGTGCGGCGATGCTGAGGCTCATGTCGGCGGTGGGCAGTGCAGAGTGCACCTGAGCAGGGTCCCTTCCTCAGGATGCCGGTGGCAGAAATGTGGCGATACCGCGGCCCGATGTTCACGGTGGACAGCCGAGTGCGTCATCCGGTTCACTGCGGCCATCTTCCTGAAGCCGTGGGCCGCCGGAGGCGGCGCGTGCGCAGATTGAGATTTCGGAGGCCCAGGGCTTCAAGAAAATCTAGCACTGTACAACGTGTCTCATCCATTGCCTATGGTTTACAAACTTGTCTCTTAAACGGTCACTTTTTCTAAAGACTACATTGCTGAGGTGGTCAGACTAGGGAGGAATTGGCCGCCATATAGCGAAATTAATCCTGGCTCTGGTAAACAGCAGAGGCAACAATTTGTTAGTCTCTCAGACGAGACCGGAGAAAATAAATTGTTGGGCTGTAGAGAACAGCAACTCTCAAGTCAAGGACTAATATTCCTGTTTGAATACCTGCAGCTAGCTGAAAGCAAGCCTATTTTTCTGTTTTAACTGTTAAGATCACCGTGTTCTGGATTTTCCGTGCTGCGCTTTGCCCGACAGTACCATTTATAAACAATACAAAATATTTCAAGAGGAAAAAAAGTGGTGCTACTCTGCCCCACGTCTTTTCGTACATAGTTGATGAATGGTATAAAAATCCTGCATTATTAAAATCCTATATCTATGTAATTAATTCTGATATATTCTTAACAATGTGAATCAGAAGCACTTACCAGACGTTCTGCTATAAAGCTTTGAATCCCAGATGAGACGGACATCTTAAGGTACTGCCACACTAAACAATCCCGCTAGCGATCACAATAACGACGCATACTAATGCGATCGCTAGCGGGATTGTTTCTATATCGCTAAATGCGGCCACATTTAGCGATATAGTTAACGACGCTATCGCCGTTAGCGATCTTCTTAACGACTTTAGCGGTACAAAAGTACCGCTAAATCGCTAAGAAAAGGTGCCACACTAGCGATATATACTTACCCAGCGGGAGCGCCGACGAGAAAATAGGGTCCAGAACGATTCCAGCGACGAGCGAGATCACAGCAGGAAGCTCGTCGCTGGAAGCTGCCGCACTGAACAACATCGCTAACGGGATCGCTAAATAGTGACGTTTTTTAGCGATCCCGTTAGCGATATTGTTCAGTGTGGCATACCCTTTAGAGATTAACATTATCTCAATCTGCGCACGCACAGCCTCAGGAAGATGACCACATTTCTGCCGCCGGCATCCTAACCCCGCTGTACCACCGCTGACCCTCAGTTAAGAGACCTTAAATTTGGACAATAAGACGGACCCCCACCTTATAAAAATCTTTTTTCTGCTATTTTCCACCCCAAAATTTGAGGTGCATCTTATGGTCCGGTGCGTCTTACAGTCCGAAAAATATGGTAATATGGGATCCAAATACACAGGCTAAATGGAAGATCTGTGATTCACAATACGCAGTGATCTTCTACCCCCAGATCTCCCAGGTTGGTGTGACACACTCGTGAGAAATTATTTCTTCTCAGTTATATCGCACATATACTATTTAGTAATTAACAAGTGTGGTGATCCTTGTGTCTCTCTAATTATACAATAGGGGTCACATTTGACCATTTAGGAATATACTGTGGGACATCATCCCATATTTCATGTAGTGATAAAGTAGATATTCATGCCTATTCAATGATGGGAGTATGTGCAATACTTGTTTCAAGTCTCCCATGCCACTGATCTCAGACACAGCACTTTTCTATATTGGTGATGTACAATAACAAATTATATTGTGGTACCGTGTTAGCCAGAAAAATCCATGTAAACACTTTTATGCCCAATGTTGACAAAAGTATTCTGGGAGTGATAACTTAATTGGCTAACCAGAAAAAAATATATGTTTGCAGCTTTCAGAGAAACTCGTTGAGGCGGATTATTGAAACATTCTCTGATGAGTACCATACCTTTTCCTTTACGTATACCTTGAGACAAAACTGGTCCTATTTAATGTATCAGTGTATTTTTTTAATATATATATATACAGTGTATATCAGAATTAACTAGGGCTTTTGAAGGACACCCACTAGTGAACGGAGGCGCTAATTGTCGTTCCTTAGGGTGCAAACCTCAGCGGCTGGGATGTATCAGCTTTATTTAGGTACATGGTAAGGTAGTGTCACGGGAATACAGTGACAGAGAGGCACCTAATGATCGCGGCATCTGGTTTTACGAACTCCACTGGTTAGACGTACGTCACCATTGTATTAAACAGTGTAGATTGTTTTCATTTCTAGCAGTGCAAGGGTTAATGTGTTCACTTAAGTTCCTGCAGCTTTCCTTATTGGATTATCTCAGCTGTTCAATGCTGGCACTCACCTCTGCTATGTATGCCTGCCTTTGGCACTTGGGAGTTGCCAGTCTTAGATGTTACTGCCTGGTTCTGGAAGTGAAGTTTGTGGTTGGAGTTAGAGTTTGGAGATTAGTCTGGAGATTATTGTTTGGAGTTTCTGTCTGTGTGCTTATCCTCTTCCTCTCCTATTTTGGTTTCTCCTTCCTTTAACTCCCCTGTGTCCCACTCTGTTGTTTGGTTTGTGTATTATTTATGGTTGGTATTTTCATTTATCCATGTCTGTCCTCCGTTGTTGTCTGGTTATTGTGTTCTTATACTCTTCACCTTCCCAATACCCTGGGTGTGGGGGGGGAACTGATCTGGGTAGATCTAGGAGCATAGCAAGGAACGAGATCCCAGCTTCTCCACCTTCAGGAGTAATCCTGGTGACAGGGATAGTTCTAGGGACCTGGTTAGCGTGACAGGTAGTGACTGTATCAATTATTCAGCAGCATAATTATTTAGATCTGATTACATACATCCACAAGAAGCCATTGAGCTTTTAATTTTGCTAGCTTTAAGTATATGTATGTTGGTAGTCCAGTTTTTAATGCATATGTTTAATAAAGGTTTAAAATTTTACTTTAGCGGGATTTTCCCTCAGTACTGCCCCTTACACACACAATATGGTTCCAGCCACCCAACCGACTACCCCACTGCTAATTAATAAATACTCACTTAGCCTCATTCTTGGTGCAGATACTAATGAACCCAAGTCCTATGAGATATTTACTACATAGTAGTTGTATAGACAGGGGCATATCATCCATAGAAGCAGCTCACGCGGCCACTATAATAGCCAAGAATTCAGAGGGTTCGGTGCGGCTCGCCACCAGGCACCTTTTCCTTACCCAACATCACAATTTCTGTGACATCCACATTCCTATGACATTGATACCATTGAATAAAATAGTGAATGATGGAGTTGAAAGCTCCTGATCGACCATTCAGCCTTGGCTTCTGAGTCTGAGACTCTGAGCACTACAGGCATAATGACCAGGGACGGACCTACCGCTTGTACTGCCGATGCAGCTGCACTGGGGCATGGAGGTGGAGGGGGCCCCTTGTTGGCAGGAGCGTACTGCCAGGAGCCTGGTTTTCTGCTGCTTCATTAGACCGGTGCCAGCACTGCATTAGATATGTACAAGTGCCCACCGGTATCGCCATATTGCAGACTTCAGGCTGTGTGTCTGCTGATCTGATGTCACCTACACGCCTGTTTCACTCTGCTGGAGACAAGAGAAGAGGTCATCAGAGCCAGGGGGACGGGGTAGCTGGTATGTGACTGCTTCATCAGATTCCGGCTTTCTTGTCTACTTTCTTCAGAGGCTCTATCTGCACTGTGAGATTTATTACACCATCTTAGGGTATGTGCACACGTTGCGGATTTTGATGCAGATCCGCAGCATTTTTGGAAGCGCGGAATTGCATCAAATCTGCACTGTAGTGCACTGTCAATGTTAGTCAATGGTAAAATAAGAATTGCCGTGCACACGCTGCGGAAAAATTCGCGCCGATTTGCAGCAGTTTATTTTCCGCAGCATGTCAATTCTTTTTGCGGATCCGCAGCAGCGTTTTCTGGTCTGGCACATTCATTTTTTCTCTCTCTCTCCAGAGTAGCGAAGGACAAAATTGACCACATTTACAAATCCGCACACCAAAAACGCATCACAATCCGCAAGGAATCCGCATCAATTCCGCATGAAATCCGCAAGCGTTTTTTCATGCGTTTTCTGCTGAGATGCGGATTCTTTGCAGAAAATTCCGCAGGCTAATCTGCAACGTGTGCACATGCCATTACACTTACATACAGATCAGGTCGCGCTGTCTGTGGGGTCATCGCTCTAGCGTACCCGATCTGTATGTAAGGGGGCTCTGTTAGGGCTCCTGCTGTATATAGGGGGTTCTGTGAGGTCTCCTGCTGTATATATGGGGCTCTGTGAGGGCTCCTGCTGTATATTGTGCTCTATGAGGGCTAATGCTGTATATAGGGGTTTTGTGAGGGCTGCTGCTGTATATAGGGGGCTTTGTGAGGGCTGATGCTGTATATAGGAGGTTCTGTGAGAGCTCATGCTGTATATAGGAGGCTATGTGCGTGCTCATGCTGTACATAGGGGGCTCTGTGAGGGCTCATGCTGTATATATGAGGCTATTTGGGGGCTCATACTGTATATAGGAGGCAATGTGGAGGTTCTTCCTCTAGTACGTTTCTTACAGGATACTGATATATGGAATATTGCAGTCTACTACACTATTCCATACTTTCACTTGTAATATACTACTATATACCAGACAGATAATGTAATATAATGTAATATAATATATACAGGTCCTTCTCAAAAAATTAGCATATAGTGCTAAATTTCATTATTTTCCATAATGTAATGATTACAATTAAACTTTCATATATTTTAGATTCATTACACACCAACTGAAATTTGTCAGGTCTTTTATTGTTTTAATACTGATGATTTTGGCATACAACTCCTGATAACCCAAAAAACCTGTCTCAAAAAATTAGCATATCAAGAAAAGGTTCTCTAAACGACCTATTACCCTAATCTTCTGAATCAACTAATTAACTCTAAACACATGCAAAAGATTCCTGAGGCTTTTAAAAACTCCCTGCCTGGTTAATTACTCAAAACCCCCATCATGGGTAAGACTAGCGACCTGACTGATGTCAAGAAGGCCATCATTGACACCCTCAAGCAAGAGGGTAAGACCCAGAAAGAAATTTCTCAACAAATAGGCTGTTCCCAGAGTGCTGTATCAAGGCACCTCAATGGGAAGTCTGTTGGAAGGAAACAATGTGGCAGAAAACGCTGTACAACGAGAAGAGGTGACCGGACCCTGAGGAAGATTGTGGAGAAGGACCGATTCCAGACCTTGGGGGACCTGAGGAAGCAGTGGACTGAGTCTGGTGTAGAAACATCCAGAGCCACCGTGCACAGGCGTGTGCAGGAAATGGGCTACAGGTGCCGCATTCCCCAGGTAAAGCCACTTTTGAACCATAAACAGCGGCAGAAGCGCCTGACCTGGGCTACAGAGAAGCAGCACTGGACTGTTGCTAAGTGGTCCCAAGTACTTTTTTCTGATGAAAGCAAATTTTGCATGTCATTCGGAAATCAAGGTGCCAGAGTCTGGAGGAAGACTGGGGAGAAGGAAATGACAAAATGCCTGAAGTCCAGTGTCAAGTACCCACAGTCAGTGATGGTGTGGGGTGCCATGTCAGCTGCTGGTGTTGGTCCACTGTGTTTCATCAAGGGCAGGGTCAATGCAGCTAGCTATCAGGAGATTTTGGAGCACTTCATGCTTCCATCGGCTGAAATGCTTTATGGAGATGAAGATTTCATTTTTCAGCACGACCTGGCACCTGCTCACAGTGCCAAAACCACTCGTAAATGGTTTACTGACCATGGTATTACTGTGCTCAATTGGCCTGCCAACTCTCCTGACCTGAACCCCATAGAGAATCTGTGGGATATTGTGAAGAGAAAGTTGAGAGACGCAAGACCCAACACTCTGGATGAGCTTAAGGCCGCTATCGAAGCATCCTGGGCCTCCATAACACCTCAGCAGTGTCACAGGCTGATTGCCTCCATGCCACGCCGCATTGAAGCAGTCATTTCTGCAAAAGGATTCCCGACCAAGTATTGAGTGCATAATGGAACATTATTATTTGATGTTTTTTTTGTTTGTTTTGAAAAAACACTTTTATTTTATTGGACGGTTGAAATATGTTAATTTTTTCAGACAGGTTTTTTGGGTTATCAGGAGTTGTATGCCAAAATCATCAGTATTAAAACAATAAAAGACCTGACAAATTTCAGTTGGTGTGTAATGAATCTAAAATATATGAAAGTTTAATTGTAATCATTACATTATGAAAAATAATGAAATTTAGCACTATATGCTAATTTTTTGAGAAGGACCTGTATATGGTCGGGCTCTGCTGGTTGCAGCAGTAATCACGCAAACACAAGGATGCGCTTTACACATTTGCTGACATATGCCAACTAGAATGTCAGCCATGTCTTGCAATGTTCTTCTATTCACTGACATAGCTGACTTTTGAGTTTTCACCTAACTGTAAGTATAACTGTGCTGGAACTAACAGAACCAAATGTTAACAGAGATTATACACTGCTCAAAAATATAAAAGGGAACACTCAAATAACACATCCTGGATCTGAATGAATGCAATATTCTCTGTTGTGAATGTGTTGGAGACGAGCTGAGGCTCCCTCCGGTGGTTGCTGAGGGTATTGAACCAATTAAGGAATGGGTGTCAGGTGGGGCTGACTGGCTTGATATAAGTGAGCTGACTTCCCATGATCCTCGCCGGTAATCAATTGTTGCTTCCAGGTCTTTGTTGGAATTTCAGCTTGCTTTTCTGCTATCATTCAGATAAGTGACTTTCTGGTTTTTTTTCTGTGTTTGGATTTTCCTTGCTTTTTGCAGTCTTGCCTTGGACTTCAGCCGGGTCCTGTTGTGAATGTGCTAAAAATGGTTTCTGAGCAGATGCTCCCTCTGGTGGTTACTGACAGTACTGAACCTTTCAGCGAGGAGTGGCAATCTGGGATCACGGATTGGTCTGATATAAGGGAGGTTCTCTCCCATGATGGTTGCCGGTGATCAATTGTTCTTGTCTCAATTGTGGTTCCTGGTTCATTTGGAAGCTTGCTGATTCTTGCCTGCATCTTCTGCTATCAGATAAGATATTTTCTGCTTTTATTTTTGTGCTTGCTTTTTGCATTGTTTCCTGCACTTCTGTGGAGGTCAGCCAGGTCCCCTCCGGGGGGCTTGTGCTCCTCAGTTTATCTGGAGCCACTGTTGTTTGTTCATTTGCTTTTTCCTGTTTTTTTCAGTGGCTGCGGCTTAGTTTTGTTACACCAGAAAACTGATTTAGGTGGTAGAGGTCGTGTGATCTCAGGTGTTTTTGCAATCAGTAGTGTTGTTTTTTTTTTAGGGTTTTTTTTGGATTGCAATGAGTATCCTTTCCTGTACTTTTCTGTCTAGACAGATTGGGCCCCAGCGTTTGCTCATTCTATTTTCTGTCTGTGTCTGTGCTTTCTCTTGTCTAACCGCCATTACATGTTTGGGGGCTTCCTATTTTCTTTAGGGATCTGCTCCGGGGCAGATAACTACACCTAAAGGCAGAAAGATGAAAGCTATCTCTCAGGCTGTGACGAGGCGTCTAGGATCAACGTAGGAACGCTCCACGGCTACCTCTAGTTGTGTGGTTAGTTCAGGTTACTGCAATCCAATAGGTTCCAGCCTTTCTGGTGTATTGCCGTTTTTGCTTACTCTCCTCAGCTACCAAAACATAACAGGGTCCCCATTTTGTATTTGCTCTTGTTCTCTGTTTCATTGATATTTTTTATTGCTGGGTAGCTGTGTGTCACACCAGAGATCTGATATAGGTGGTCGAGATCGTGTGGTCTCAGGTTTTTTGTAATCAGAAGTGCTGGTATTTTTATTAGGGTTTTGCTGGGTTGCAGACAGAAATTCTCTCCTGTACTTTTCTTTCTAGACAGATTTGGGTCCCAACATTTGCTCATTCTATTTTCTGTCTGTGTTCGTGTTTTCCTCTTGTCTAACCGCCATTACATGTTTGGGGGCTTCTTATTTCTTTGGGGGCTTTACTCCGGGCAGTTAGCTTTCCTCTTTCTATCTTCAGGTGTAGCTAACTCTCCGGCTGTGCCGAGGCGTCTAGGATCACCGTAGGTACGCTCCACGGCTACTTCTAGTTGTGCAGTTAGTTTAGGGATCTGCAACCTATTAGGTCCCAGCCTCTCTGGTGTCTTGCTGCTTTGGCAGTTTTTTGCTCCTGTGCTCCTCAGCTACCAAATCATAACAATTCTCTTTGAATACTTTGTTCTGTACAAAGTTGAATGTGCTGTCAACAAAATCACACAAAAGTCATCAATGGAAATCAAATTTATTAACCAATGGAGGCCTGGATTTGGAGTCACCCACAAAATTAAAGTGGAATGTAATGTACTTAAAACAAGTCAAAATGATGCTCAGTAGTGTGTGGCCTCCACGTGTCTGTATGACCTCCCTGTGCCTGTATGACCTCCCTACAACGCCGGGGCATACTCCTGATGAGGCGACGGATGGTCTCCTGAGGGATCTCCTCCCAGACCTGGACTAAAGCATCAGCCAACTTCTGGACAGCCTGTGGTGCAACGTGACGTTGGTGGATCGAGCAAGACATGATGTCCCAGATATGCTCAATCGGATTCAGGTCTGGGGAACGGGTGGGCCAGTCCATAGCTTCAATGCCTTCATCTTGCAGGAACTAATGACACACTCCAGCAACATGAGGTCTGGCAATGTCCTGCATTAGGAGGAGCCCAGGGCCAAATCACCAGCGTATTGTCTCACAAGGGGTCTCAGGATCTGATCTCGATACCTAATGGCAGCCAAGCTACCTCTGGCGATCACATAGAAGGCTGTGCGGCCCTCCACAAAGAAATGCCACCCCACACCATTACTGACCCACTGCCAAACCGGTCATTGTTGTGAACGCTCTGGATCTGACTTTGGAGTTTGGGCTCCCTCTGGTGGCTGCTGATAGTAATGAAGCTGCTTTGGCTGAGAGAGGTTCATCAGCTGGGAGTGATGATTGGCAATCTGGGGTTGATGACAGGGGAGATTTAAGTGAGATACCTTCCCATGATCCTCACCGGTGATTTGTTCTTCCTGGTCCCATTTGGAAGTCAGCTCGCTTCCTGCTTGTCCTGCAACTTTCAGATAAGTTATTTGCTGTTTATTTCTGAGGCATTTGCTGTTTATTTCTGAGGCGGCCCCCGCCGCCCCTGGCTGTTAACCCCCTGACTGCTGCGATAGAGCGCGATCGCAGCGCTCAGGGGGGGAGGCAGAGGGTCGGGAGCTCCCTCTGCCTCAGATTGGCACCCTGCAATGTATTTGCAGGGCCCGATCTCTGCCTTGATGACCCGGAGGTTGTCATGACAACCTCCGGGTCATCTAGCTACGGAAAGCCGCTATGACCATGGTCACAGCAGCTCTCACCATAGGTACAATGCATTGCAATGCTGGAGCATTGCAATGCATTGTAACTGCAATCAAAAGTAAAAAAGTGAAAGTCCCATAAAGGGACAAGTTAAAAAAAAAAGCATTTTTTAAAAAAAATTGTAAAAAAAAAATTAAAAAAATAATTTAACCCCTTCACCCCCAAGGGTGGTTTGCACGTTAATGACCGGGCCAATTTTTACAATTCTGACCACTGTCTCTTTATGAGGTTATAACTCTGGAACGCTTCAACGGATCTTCGCGATTCTGAGATTGTTTTCTCGTGACATATTGTACTTCATGTTAGTGGTAAAATTTCTTCGATATACCTTGCATTTATTTTTGAAAAAAACGCAAATATGGCGAAAATTTTGAAAATTTTGCAATTTTCAAACTTTGAATTTTTTTTCCCTTAAAACAGAGAGATATGTCACACAAAATAGTTAAGAAATAACATTTCCCACATGTCTACTTTACATCAGCACAATTTTGGAACCAAAATCTTTTTTTGTTAGGAAATTATAAGGGTTAAAAGTTGACCAGTGATTTCTCATTTTTACAACAAAATTTACAAAGCCATTTTTTTAGGGACCACCTCACATTTGAAGTCACTTTGAGGGGTCTATATGGCAGAAAATACCCAAAAGTGACACTATTCTAAAAACTGCACCCCTCAAGGTACTCAAAACCACATTCAAGAAGTTTAATAACCCTTCAGGTGCTTCACAGGAGCTGAAGCAACGTGGAAGGAAAAAATTAATATTTAACTTTTTAGCCACAAAAATGATCTTTTACAAACTTTTTTTTATTTTCACAAGGGTAAAAGGAGAAAATGGACAGATAAAGTTGTTGTGCAATTTCTCCTGAGTACGCCAATACCCCATATGAGGGGGAAAACCACTGTTTGGGCACACGACAGAGCTCGTAAGGGAAGGAGCGCCGTTTGACTTTTTCAAACTAAAATTGGC
Source organism: Oophaga sylvatica (assembly GCA_033576555.1). NCBI lineage: Eukaryota > Metazoa > Chordata > Amphibia > Anura > Dendrobatidae > Oophaga > Oophaga sylvatica. Next base: position 20,415,298 of record JARQOD010000003.1, read on the forward strand.
TGGAATTGAGATTGGACGCCATGTCGTGTTTGGAGAGCCCCTGATATGCCTAAACAGTGGAAACCCCCCACAAGTGACACCATTTTGGAAACTAGACCCCCTAAGGAACTTATCTAGATCTGTTGTGAGCACTTTGAACCCCAAAGTGTTTCACAAAAGTTTATAATGCCTGGGTGTGAAAAAAAAACAAACAATTTTCCACAAAAATTATTTTTTAGTCCCAAATTTTTGAATTTTCCCAAGGAAATTGGACCCCAAAAGTAGTTGTCCAATTTGTCCTGAGTATGCTGATACCCCATATGTGGGGGGGGGAACTGTTTGGGCGCACGGCAGGGCTTGCAAAGGAAGCAGTAACGTTTTGGAATGCAAACATTGATGGGGGTCATGTTCCGTTTGTAGTTCCCCAGATGAGCCTAAACAGTGGAAACCCCCCACAAGTGACCCCATTTTGGAAGCTAGACCCCCTAAGGAACTTATCTAGATCTTTGGTGAGCACTTTGAACCCCCAAGTGCTTCACACAAGTTTATAATGCCCGGGCATGAAAAAAAAAATCCTATTTTTTTCCCACAAAAATTATCTCTTAGTCACTATTTTTTTTTTTCCCAAGGGTAACAGGAGAAATTGGACCACAAAATTTGTTGTCCAATTTGTCCTGAGTACGCTGATACCCCATATGTGGGGGGGAACCACTGTTTGGGCGCATGGCAGAGCTCGGAATGGAAGGAGCACCATTTGACTTTTTCCAACCAAAATTGGCTGGAATTGAGATTGGACGCCATGTTGCATTTGGAGAGCCCCTGCTGTGCCTAAACAGTGGAAACCCCCCACAAGTGACCCCATTTTGGAAACTAGACCCCTCAAGGAACTTATCTAGATGTGTGGTGAGCACTTTGAACCCCAAAGTGCTTCACAGAAGTTTATAACGTACAGCCGTAAAATAAAAAATCTCTTTTTTTTTTACAAAAATGATTTTTTTCGCCCCCAATATTTTATTTTCACAAGGGTAACAGGAGAAATTGGACCCCAAAAGTTGTTGTCCAATTTGTCCTGAGTATGCTGATACCCAATATGTGGGAGTAAACTACTGTAAGGGCGCACGTCGAGGCTCGGAAGGGAAGTAGTGACGTTTTGGATTGCAGACTTTGATGGAATGGTCTGGGGGCGTCATGTCGCATTTGGAGAGCCCCTGATGCGCCTAAACAGTGTAAACCCCCCACAAGTGACCCCATTTTGGAAAATAGACCCCACATGGAACTTATCTAGAAGTGTGGTGAGCGCTATGAACATACAGCCGTAAAAACAAAAAAAATCTTTTTTTTTTTACAAAAATGATTTTGTCGCCCCCAGGGTAACAGGAGAAATAGGACAAATTGCACAATAACTCTTGTGGTCCAGAGTACGCTGATACCCCATATGCGGGAGTAAACTACTGTTTGGGCGCATGGCAGAGCTCAGAAGTGAAGGAGCACCGTTTGACTTTTTCAACGCAGAATTGGCTGGAATTAAGATCAGACGCCATGTCACATTTGGAGAGCCCCTGATGTGCCTAAACAGCAGAAACCCTCCAATTCTAACTCCAACCCTAACCCCAACACACCCCTAACCCTAGTCCCAACCCTAACCACAAACCTAACCCTAACACACCCCTAACCGTAATCCCAACCCTAATCCTAATCCTAACGTTAGCGCCAACCCTAACCCTAACTTTAGCCGCAACCCTAACCCTAACGGGAAAATGGAAATAAATACATTTTTTTAATTTTATTTTTTTTCCCTAACTAAGGCTACTTTCGCACTTGCGTTTTTTTGCGCATGCGCAATGTTCCCCTATCTTTAACATGGCGGGCGCAGGGTCTAGCGCTTGCACGCGTTCATGTGCGTTTGTCGTGCGCTGCGCATTTTCCCGGTGTGCGCCCATACGCGCTAGACGCTACATGTTGCATTTTTTTTTCCGGTCAACCGCTTTAAAAAAACGCGTGCGTACGTGTGCGCATGCTATGCGCAAAAAATAACATTGCAGTCTATGGGGGCGCTGGCGTGCGCATGGCTTTGCGCTCGTCAGCGCTTTTGCACGCACGCGATTTTTCTGTAAATGATGGAGACAGAGATGATGGAGACAGAGATGATTGAGACAGAGATGATGGAGACAGAGATGATGGAGACAGAGATGATGGAGACAGAGATGATTGAGACAGAGATGATGGAGACAGATGATAGAGCCAGAGATGATGGAGACAGAGATAATTGAGACAGAGATGATTGAGACAGAGATGATGGAGACAGATGATAGAGCCAGAGATGATGGAGCCAGAGATGATGGAGACAGAGATGATGGAGACAGATGATAGAGCCAGAGATGATGGAGACAGAGATGATGGAGCCAGAGATGATGGAGACAGATGATAGAGCCAGAGATGATGGAGACAGAGATGATGGAGACAGAGATGATGGAGACAGAGATGATGGAGACAGATGATAGAGCCAGAGATGATGGAGACAGAGATGATGGAGACAGAGATAATTGAGACAGAGATGATGGAGCCAGAGATGATGGAGACAGAGATGATGGAGACAGAGATGATGGAGACAGAGATGATGGAGACAGATGATAGAGCCAGAGATGATGGAGACAGATGATAGAGCCAGAGATGATTGAGACAGAGATGATTGAGACAGAGATGATGGAGACAGATGATAGAGCCAGAGATGATGGAGCCAGAGATGATGGAGCCAGAGATGATGGAGACAGAGATGATGGAGACAGAGATGATGGAGACAGATGATAGAGACAGAGATGATGGAGACAGATGATAGAGCCAGAGATGATGGAGACAGAGATGATGGAGACAGAGATAATTGAGACAGAGATGATTGAGACAGAGATGATGGAGACAGATGATAGAGCCAGAGATGATGGAGCCAGAGATGATGGAGCCAGAGATGATGGAGCCAGATGATAGAGCCAGAGATGATGGAGCCAGAGATGATGGAGCCAGAGATGATGGAGCCAGAGATGATGGAGCCAGATGATAGAGCCAGAGATGATGGAGACAGAGATGATGGAGACAGAGATGATTGAGACAGAGATGATGGAGCCAGAGATGATGGAGCCAGAGATGATGGAGCCAGAGATGATGGAGACAGATGATGGAGACAGAGATGATAGAAATGTGACACATAGACAACGCATGCGCCAAAAAACCGCAAACGCATGCAAAAACGCATGAAATCGCAAACGCTGCGTTTTTTTGTCAAAATGCGCATGCTGATGCGACTAAATATCGCAGCGTTTACAAGCGTTTGCATGCGTTTTTTTAATGCGCTTCATGTGCGCTCGAAACAAAGCGCAAAAAAACGCAAGTGTGAAAGTAGCCTTAGGGGGTGATAAAGGGGGGTTTGATTTACTATTTATAGCGGGTTTTTATGATTGGCAGCTATCACTCTAAAAGATGCTTTTTATTGCAAAAAATTGTTTTTTGCATCACCACATTTTGAGAGCTATAATTTTTGCATATTTTGGCCCACAGAGTCATGTGAGGTCTTATTTTTTGCGGGACGAGTTGACGTTTTTATTGGTACCATTTTTGAGCACGTGACGTTTTTTTGATCGCTTTTTATTTCGATTTTTGGGAGGTTAGAATGAACAAAAATCAGCAATTCATGAATTTCTTTTGGGGAGGCGTTTGTACCGTTCCGCGTGTGGTAAAATTGATAAAGCAGTTTTATTCTTCGGGTCAGTACGATTACGGCGATATCTTATTTATATCATTTTTTTATGTTTTGGCGCTTTTATAGAATGAAAACAATTTTATATAAAAATTATTATTTTTGCATCGCTTTATTCTGCGAGCTATAACTTTTTTATTTTTTCACTGATGATGCTGTATGATGGCTCTTTTTTTGCGGGACAAGATGACGTTTTCAGCGGTACCATGTTTATTTATATCTGTCTTTTTGATTGCGTGTTATTCCACTTTTTGTTCAGCGGTATGATGATAAAGCATTGATTTTTTGCTTTGTTTTCTTTTTTTTTTTTAAGGGTTCACTAAAGGGGTTAACTAGTGGGACAGTTTTATAGGGGGGTTGTTACGGACGCGGCGATACCAAATATGTGTACTTTTATTGTTTTGTTTTTTTTATTTACAGGAAAGAATGAATTTATTGGGGAATATTTTTTTTTTTTTATGATTTTTTTTTACCACTTTTTATTTTTATTTTTTTTAACTTTTTTACTTTGTCCCAGGGTGGGACATCACTGTATTTTATCAGATCGCTGGTGTGACAGTGTGCACAGCACTCTGTCACACCAGCGATCGCTCTGGCAGTGCTGCAGGCTTCCTTAGCGCCTGCTCTCAGCAGGCACTGAGGAAGCCGCCTCCCTGCAGGACCCCGGCGCCATCTTGGATCCGGGGACCTGGAGGGAGGACGGACCCTCGGAACAGCGCGACACATCGCGCTGCTCTGAGGGTCTCAGGGGGGCGCGCAGGGAGCCCCCACCCTGCGCGATCCTCCCCTGTGCCCCGGGTACACCGCGATCATGTTTGATCGCGGTGTGCCAGGGGTTAATGTGCCGGGAGCGGTCCGTGACCGCTCCTGACACACAGTCACGGGTGTCAGCTGTGATAATCAGCTGACACCCGGCGGCGATCAGCTGCGCTCCCCCGGGAGCGCAGCTGATCGCCCATGACGTACTATTCCGTCGATGGGAATTAGGTCCAGGGTCACATGGACAGAATAGTACGTCTGATGGCAGAGAGGGGTTAAAAAATTCCCCTAAAAAATACACATTTTATGTAATAAAAAAAACAAAAAAAATACACGTTTGGTATCGCCGCGTCCATAAAAATCCCATCTATAAAAGCGTAACCTTAGTTAACCCCTTCAGTGAAAGCCGTTAAAAAAAAAAACACAAAAAAGTAGTAAATTATACTTTTTCCAAGCGGTATCATCATACCGCTTGGAAAAAGTGCAATAACACGCGATCAAAAAGTCGGATATAAATAAACATGGTACCGCTGAAAACGTCATCTTGTCCCGCAAAAAAAAAGCCGCTATACAGCATCATCAGGGAAAAAATAAAAAAGTTATAGCTCGCGGAATAAACTGATGCAAAAATAATTATTTTTTCTATAAAATTTTTTATTGTGTAAAAAAACGCCAAAACATAAAAAAAAATATAAATGAGGTATCGCTGTAATCGCAGTGACCCGAAGAATAAAGCTGCTTTATCAATTTTACCACACGCGGAACGGAGGAAAAAAAAAAAACAATTCCTGAATTGCTGGTTTTTGTTCATTCTGCTTCCACAAAAATCGGAATAGGAAGCGATCAAAAAACGTTATGTGCCCGAATATGGTACCAATAAAAACGTCAACTCGTCCCGCAAAAAACAAGACCTTACATGACTCTGTCGGACGAAATATGGAAAAATTATAGCTCTCAAAATACGGTGATGCAAAAATTTCTTACAAAAAATTCTTCCAAAAAAAAGCGTCTTTTAGAGTGTGACAGAAGCTAAACAAAGAAAAAAGGGTGTAAATCTGGTATCGCTGTAATCGCACCGATCCGAGGAATAAAGTCGCCTAATCACTAATACCGCACGAGGAACGGCGTAAAAAAGAAAACCAATTCTTCACCTTTTGTGGATTTGTTCATTCTGCCTCCCAAAGATAGCAGTAAGGCGATCACAGTGGTTCCCCCCCACATATGGGGTATCAGCGTGCTCAGGACAAATTGCACATCAACTTTTGGGGTCCTATTTCTCCTGTTACCCTTATAAAAATAAAAATTTGGGTGCAAAAAGGTCATTTTTGTGGAAAAAAAATATGATTTTATTTTCACGGCTCTACGTTATAAACTTTTGTGAAGCACTTGGGGGTTCAAAGTGCTGACCACACATCTAGATAAGTTCCTTGGGGGGTTTATTTTCCAAAATGGGGTCACTTGTGGGGGTTTCCACTGTTTAGGCACATCAGGGGCTCTCCAAATGCAACATGGCGTCCAATCTCAATTTCAGCCAAAAAAGTCAAATGGCGCTGCTTCCCTTCCGAGCTCTGCCATGCGCCCAAATAGTGGTTTACCCCCACATATGGGCAGCGTCGGACTGGAGCACCTTGGGCCCACCAGAGAAAATCATTCTTGGGGCCCGCTATGTAGCTACATAGAAATAAATACAAGACCACCAATTGTGCGGTAAAACGCGCTAATATCAGGGTATAATATAGGGTAGTAATTATGTAGCAGGGTTGGGGTAGCCCCTCTCATAGAATATAAAGTAGCCAACTCATAGAATATAAAGTAGCCCCCTCATATAGTATAATGTAGCCCCCTCATAAAGTATAATATAGCCCTCCTCATAGAATATAATGTAGCAAGCATCATAGAGTATAATGCAGCCCCCTTCATATAGTATAATACATCCCCCCCACAGAATATAATGCAGCCCTCCTCATAGAGTTACATGCCCCCCCCTCATACAGGGTATCATGCAACCAGGATATATATATATATATATATATATATATATATATATATATATCTATACTCACCTCTCCTCATCGCTCCCACGCTGATTCAGGCGGTGGATGATATCTGCAGATTAACATTATTTGGTGATATGAGAAGTTCCCTTTAAAATATAAGTCAATGGGAAAGCTAAAAAGATGTCAAGATCATGAAGTCTTTTCAAGCATATGTCAGTGCTTTCGTTTAAAAAAAAAAGCTACTGTTTTCTTATTCGTTATAAAGATTTTTTTCAAAGTCATTGACTGTCAGTAAGACGCTCCCCCACAAAGAAAAAGCTCCAGCAAGAATAAAGTGTTGAAAAAGAGCTGAAGTAAGGTCCAGAAAATACTAATATAAAGGAGATTTTAGGTTTACAAAACCCAAGAGAAAAGTAATAATTCCTGAAGAGTTTTCTTCTTGAAAAACAGATTGTTTTTCCTCTCGTAGAACATGTTCACACAGAGGGTTTTTTGGCAGTGTTTTACAACACAAACTCTAAAACTGGTGTTTTTTTTAAAGATTTTCTACTGCAAAAACTGAGAAAAAACACCTCAGTATGAGCCTACCTTAGGCTGCTTTCACACATCAGTCTTTTGACGTCAGGCGCGATCCGGCGTGTTTTTAAAAAAACGCATCCGGTACCGGATACGTTTTTTTACCATTGACTTTCATTAGCGCCGGATCGCGCCTGATGTCATTGTGTTGCATCCGTTTTTGCCCGGATCCGTCGGAAATGTACATTCCGGCGGCCGAGAAGACGCTGGCTGCAAGTTTTTTTTTTCCGGAGCCGCCTGATAGTGCCTGAAGCGGCGCATCAGGCAGCCGGAAACAATACAAGTCTATGGAACCGGATCAGTGTTTTGTCAAATCCGTCAAAAAAAACTGATCCGGAATCCAAGGTCTCTCTCTCTCTCACACAAAAAGACTGATGTGTGAAAGTAGCCTTAAGGGTATGCCACACTAAGCGAGATCGCTAACGACATCGCTAACGACATCGCTAAAACGTCACTATTTAGCGATCTCGTTAGCGACCTCGTTGTGTGTGGCATGTAGCAACGATGTGGCCCCTGCTGTGATGTCGCTGATCGTTCACTAGCGTTCTGGACCGTTTTTTGATCGTTGGCGTCCCGCTGGTGAGACGTTATATCGCTGTGTTTGGCACCTTTTGCGAACGACGAGCGACCTCGTTTGTGACTCATATGACAGCGGCGCAGGCGGGACTAGGGTTTTTAGCGTCATGGAGTGGATCGCAATATCTGTAGAAGCAGGCAGGTGGGACTAGGTTCTCTTTTGCGTCACAGAGAGGATCGCAGTAGCTGTAAAGCAGTCTAGCAGGACGCAGAGAGCAGGAGCGATGCTGGAAATTCCTATGAATGAGAAGCGCTCGAGAACAATGAAAGGGAGCGCTATACGCCGTCTTTCATGACGCGGTCAAAACATAAATTGTTGCACATATATAATATATATCTATGCTGAGGGGCGTGGAAAAGGTTGCGCTCAGTACATGCTAATGACAGATGCTAACGACCGCCAAAGTCGTTAAAGAGATCGCTGACCGCTGATGTGTCGTTTATGAGATCTCCTGTTTGGCAGCTACTAGCGACCTAAAAGAGATCACACCAACGATCTCGTTAGCTTGCGTCGTTATTGTGATCGCTAGCGAGATCGCTAAGTGTGGCAGTACCTTTAGTCTCCACAGAGCAGATTAACATATGAACTACCCACAAATCGCCCCCATAAACTCCAATGGGTAATCTGCACTGTTGGTCATTCCAGTGGATTTCTTTTAACCTGTGACATGTCACCTAGTGAACAATCTTCCTGGACACCGCAGTGGGTGGCCTTACACAATGGGATGGGGTATTCCACGCGCAGACCCCACAGCGAGCACCACAGGGTCAGCCCCAGACTTTTTTGCTTCAGATTCTGGAGCACTTACACCTCAGTGTGAACATGGCCTTAGGTAAACTAAGATGTGTCATATAATAACTCCACTTCTCAGAACAATGGAAACAGATGATATATGTCACAATAATACTAGAATGTCTCAAAATAATACAATTTAGTATATATAAATAAAATAGTGACAATACCACCAAACGTATGGATGGCAGACCATCCGGAAATGTGAAAGGAAATTCCAGGAAGGGGGAGAGGACACCAGTGACAGAACAGTAACGAAAAATCCAAGGTGACACAGTGTAACTGATAAAATAGAATTTTTTATTAAATCAAAATATAAAATATATGCATAACATTACACCATTATATATTTAAAAAATTATTTTATTTTTAATCATACTCTATTAAAATGAGTGTATTATACAATAACCAGAGGTAAAATCCACTGTAATATGGAAAGCTACATAGAATGAAGTGAGCAAATCAGTGTATACATATATGTTAGACTGTACTTATATGAAATAACATAAATATGTAACTGTATACAAAAACTGAAAAATAATATGCTCAGTCCAAAAAACCAGGTAATGCCCCTATAGAAATGCACTGGAAGTGAAAAAACAATAGTGCTGGAGTGCAAAAAAACATCAACTAAACTTGCAAAAAATATGTGTATATATAAATAGGTATCCACAAAAAAATGTTTATATATATGCGGATCAGCAATGATGAAAGGAAAGAAAAATGGTGAACATATACAATCACACTAGAAATTAAATGTGCCCTGTGCAACAACCAATGAGTGCGAAACTACCAGCAGAAGAATACCATGCGCCACTAAAAGTGAATGAAAAATAGTAATAAAAGTGCCACCAGATAGGGGGCAAATACCTGGAGCTTAATACCACGGGTGGAAACCTCGGAAGAACGCGCCCCGACGCGCGTTTCGGAAATCTATTTCCTTCGTCAGGGGAAGTAGTTAATCCCAGCAATTTAATGGCTATTTATAGGACAATGAAGTCAGGTAAGTGTATATACGGCGCATGCGCGGGTTACGTGACCGGAAGTGATCATTGTGGCCCGCGTCATGTGATGCATCGCTTCCAGGATGCGATGCACACATATAGACGCCGTCACCATGACACTCACGGCACTAAAACCCCGCGCATGCGCACCACTTACTTGCAGGTGAGGTAATGGTAATCCATAATATAACCCACGGATGTTAATAAATATAAACCAAGGAGCAACTATAATACAAAAAATAGATAGTCAATGTACGCCATCACCCTAGCACTAGTGGCATGAAACCACCTCGCAGGCGTACTGCCAAGACGGCCACAAAAAGAGAGATAGGAAAACATATTAATATCCTAAATATAAATTGCTCTATATGTAAGAACAGCTATTCTATATACACCTAAGCAAAATTAATGTACAGAGAATTTCAAACAACTATATACACACATGAAATCATCAATACACTGTGACATACAGATATAAAATATAGTCACTATGTATCCATATATAGAACATTCATATGACATTCCTATCTCATAGAAAATAATAAAAAGGACATCCATGTGTTGGTTCTCAAATGGGAACTCCTTCATATACAAATTATACAAATTATATTTGTTCGCACAGTCAGCAGTGAACTCAATAATATTCCTCTTTATCCTTATATAAGTAATTTCAGTCATGAGGAAAAGTTAGGACTTAAAAGATTGACTAACATGAATGATGTGGTTTTCAAACCAGCAGATAAGGGTGGGAACATTGTGGTTTGGCCTAAGGACATGTACGAAACAGAGGTTTTCAGACAATTAGATGATGGAGAATGCTATAAAAGGTTGACTTTTAACCCATCATCCAAATTTCAATTATTACTCAGAACCCTTTTACAAGATGCAAAAGATGAAGGCATCATTACCAATGAATTGTACATGTCCCTTCAGGTTCACGAACCCACTGTTCCCACCCTTTATCTATTACCTAAGATCCACAAAGATCCAGTAGTTCCCCCAGGTAGACCTATCGTATCAGGCAGAGGCAATTATCTGGAGAATGTGAATAAATACGTAGATTCCATTCTTCAACCTTTCGTTACAGCACTCCCTTCATATACAGGAGACACGAATGATTTCCTAAAAAAAATCGATGGTCTATACATTGATTCTAATTCATTATTGGTGACTTGTGACATTGAGTCACTCTACACTAGCATACGCCATAATGATGGATTAGCAGCAGTTTCTTATTTTTTGCAGCATTCTTCCTTTTCTCGGGCTTTCATTGTATTTTTCATCAATCTTTTGGAATTTACGTTATCACACAACTTTTTTATTTTTAAGGGTCCTTCTTCCTCCAAACCCAGGGGACAGCGATGGGAGCATCTTTTGCTCCATCGTACGCCAACCTGTTCCTTGGGTTTTGGGAGAGGGACCTCTTTATTTCAGACAATATATGTTCTATGGAGCGTGTCCCATTTTGGACACGCTACATAGATGATGTCTTTTTTATATGGCAAGAATCTGCTGAAGCTTTATCTGATTTTATCAGCACCCTAAACAACAACTCGATCAATATACGGCTAACCTTTTGTCATCATGCTAATTCCATCGATTTTTTGGACGTTCGTGTCAACAGGGATCCAGATGATTGCCTCCAGACTGATTTGTTTAGAAAACAAACAGCAGCCAATGCCCTAGTTCATGCTACGTCCTCACATCCCAGGGCACTCATTAACTCTATTCCATTTGGGCAGTTTTTACGTCTTAGACGCATTTGCTCCACTGAGAGTAATTTTGAGGAACAATCCAAGTTAATGAGTGCCAGATTTCTTGAACGCGGCTATAGCCGCAGGTCTATCAAGCGAGCATACAACAGAGCCAGACATATCACCAGACATGATGCCTTATATGGGAATAATGATAAACCTTTAAAGAATAACACCTGTATTCGGTTTATCACACAATTTAATGGCCATAGTGATTTGTTAAGAAATCTTCTTACCAAACATTGGCCTATCTTAAAATCAGATCCATTATTTCCAAATATGTTGGTGATAGGCCTTCTATGGCGTTCAGAAGATCTAGGAACCTGGGTGATCAACTGGTCAAGAGTCTTTATGTTGGTATACCGGCGTTAGATATCCACAACAACTTTTTATCTTCTGTTGTGCATTTAAATGGTTGCAGACCATGTGGGTCTTGCATAGCATGTCCCAATGTTATGAAAACACAAAGTTTTTCTAATTCTGATAAATCTCGGTCTTTTGATATTAAACATCGAATTACCTGTACAACATCGGCCGTTATTTATTATGCCATTTGCCCTTGTCCACTTATTTATGTAGGTCTTACTACAAGGCAGTTTAAGATCAGGGTACGCGAACATGTTTTGGGCATAAAAGCAGCCAAGGATGTGACGGATGTCACTTCCTTGAAAACTTTGCCCAGGCATTTCAAATTGCATCACAACTGCGACTCTACTTTGTTGAAGATTTTTGGCATTGATGTATTGGATAGTGGTGTTCGTGGCGGTAATATTAGTAAACGCCTTGCCCAATTGGAAACGAAGTGGATATGGACGTTACAAACTGTTTCTCCACTTGGCTTGAATGAGAATCTCTCTTTTGTTCCGTTTTTATAAACCCCCCTTTTTTATGTTTATGCTTTTACTAATTTTATACCTTTTTATTTTTATTTCTTTCCAGCAATTCATAATTTGTATATGAAGGAGTTCCCATTTGAGAACCAACACATGGATGTCCTTTTTATTATTTTCTATGAGATAGGAATGTCATATGAATGTTCTATATATGGATACATAGTGACTATATTTTATATCTGTATGTCACAGTGTATTGATGATTTCATGTGTGTATATAGTTGTTTGAAATTCTCTGTACATTAATTTTGCTTAGGTGTATATAGAATAGCTGTTCTTACATATAGAGCAATTTATATTTAGGATATTAATATGTTTTCCTATCTCTCTTTTTGTGGCCGTCTTGGCAGTACGCCTGCGAGGTGGTTTCATGCCACTAGTGCTAGGGTGATGGCGTACATTGACTATCTATTTTTTGTATTATAGTTGCTCCTTGGTTTATATTTATTAACATCCGTGGGTTATATTATGGATTACCATTACCTCACCTGCAAGTAAGTGGTGCGCATGCGCGGGGTTTTAGTGCCGTGAGTGTCATGGTGACGGCGTCTATATGTGTGCATCGCATCCTGGAAGCGATGCATCACATGACGCGGGCCACAATGATCACTTCCGGTCACGTAACCCGCGCATGCGCCGTATATACACTTACCTGACTTCATTGTCCTATAAATAGCCATTAAATTGCTGGGATTAACTACTTCCCCCCGACGAAGGAAATAGATTTCCGAAACGCGCGTCGGGGCGCGTTCTTCCGAGGTTTCCACCCGTGGTATTAAGCTCCCAGGTATTTGCCCCCTATCTGGTGGCACTTTTATTACTATTTTTCATTCACTTTTAGTGGCGCATGGTATTCTTCTGCTGGTAGTTTCGCACTCATTGGTTGTTGCACAGGGCACATTTAATTTCTAGTGTGATTGTATATGTTCACCATTTTTCTTTCCTTTCATCATTGCTGATCCGCATATATATAAACATTTTTTTGTGGATACCTATTTATATATACACATATTTTTTGCAAGTTTAGTTGATGTTTTTTTGCACTCCAGCACTATTGTTTTTTCACTTCCAGTGCATTTCTATAGGGGCATTACCTGGTTTTTTGGACTGAGCATATTATTTTTCAGTTTTTGTATACAGTTACATATTTATGTTATTTCATATAAGTACAGTCTAACATATATGTATACACTGATTTGCTCACTTCATTCTATGTAGCTTTCCATATTACAGTGGATTTTACCTCTGGTTATTGTATAATACACTCATTTTAATAGAGTATGATTAAAAATAAAATAATTTTTTAAATATATAATGGTGTAATGTTATGCATATATTTTATATTTTGATTTAATAAAAAATTCTATTTTATCAGTTACACTGTGTCACCTTGGATTTTTCGTTACTGTTCTGTCACTGGTGTCCTCTCCCCCTTCCTGGAATTTCCTTTCTCAGAACAATGGCAGCAGTGCCCTGAGGACTCACCCTGCCAGCAGATTCCCCCTGCTGTACCCAGGAAAGGTGGGCAGCACAGGGGCAAGGAGGGACATGTGCTGTACCGGAGCAGAATGAGTGGAGCCCCTGTGCCCCCAGGGCCCGGAGGGTGGCATCATCAGTGGGCACAAGGGCTCTCAGCCCAGCCTCCTGCACTCACAGGGGGATAAGTGAACCCTGCAGCCAACTATTGAGGAGTAAGTTTTAAAGTTGTGCCCCCCGTACCTGCTGATATAGCCATCGACGTCCCCATCACAGGTCTGGAAGAGGCGCCTCATCCTCTCCTCACCGGGGCTGGAGGTGTCGCTGCTCCCGTTGCAGCTGCTGGTCCCGGTGACTTCCACAGCCGCCATAGTGCACGGCTGGCAGTCCACAGACTGCCTACTGCTGGATGAGGAACAGCCTAGAGCCAGCTGCGGACACAGTCACCAGTTCGTTGCCCAGCTCTCCTCTCTCCCGATGCCTGTTCCTTCACTGCTCCCCTCCCATACACACATGGCTCCACTCAGTAAACTTCGTACACACATGGCTCTGCTCTGTACACACGGCTCAGCTCCGTACACACGGCTCAGCTCCGTACACTTCGTACACACAGGGTGAACACACTTCAAAGAACATATGCCCATAGCAATAATGGATGCTGAATACTTGGTACTTAAAGGAATACAATCATATTATTGACGTCTATACAGGCATAAATGGAAATCTAAGGGACAGTCGCTGAAGCAATATAATGAACAAAAGAACAAAGAAACGACCAAACAGTCCCAAATAATGGCATATAAAAAAAGATTTTATTAATGAAAAAACAGGTGAGGAAACAAGGGGGGGGGTTATGGCACCCCAACCAATTAACACATGTGGGACAACAGGACGCACATGGGATAAACCATAGATAATTATGTCAAAGTAGATGTTAATAACATCTCCACACTATAAACAGCAGGGTCATTGGTATAAACAAGATGGTAAAACTGACTGCACAACATTGTGTCATGTCAAATAAATTGTAGTGGATTCACATGAGTCCATTGAAAGTGCAAAACAATACCAATACATAGGGCTAATGCCAATAGAAATAAGAGGTCAGTGCCAAGATGATAGTTACCTGGTGTGAATAGGCTGAGAACACCCTGTGCGTCCACCCCGACGCGCGTTTCGGCGTGTGCCTTTCTCAAGGGGTGATGGGAAAGGGAAGAGTGAGGGGTTTAAAAAGCTACCAACCACCAATGTATGACAAGAAAATGGATCACATGGGCTGTTTTGTACACCCCGTACACATGTTGCTCCGCTCCGTAACCCCATACACGCTGGGCTCTGCTCCGTACACCAAGTACACACATGGCTCTGCTCCGTACACCCTATACACACGTGGCTCTGCTCCGTACACCTCGTACACACATGGCTCTGCTCTGTACACCAAGTACACACGTGGCTCTGCTCCGTACATCAAGTACACACATGGCTCTGCTCCGTACACCCCGTACACACGTGGCTCTGCTCCGTACACCTCGTACACACATGGCTCCGCTCCGTACACCCAATACACACGTGGCTCCGCTCCGTACACCCTATACACACGCGGCTCTGCATCGTACACCCTATACACACGCGGCTCTGCTCCGTACACCCTATATACACGCGGCTCTGCATCGTACACCCTATACACACATGGCTCTGCTCCGTACACCTCGTACACACATGGCTCTGCTCTGTACACCCCATACACACGTGGCTCTGCGCCGTACACACTATACACACGCGGCTCTGCTCCGTACACCCTATACACACGCGGCTCTGCTCCGTACACCCCATACACATGTGGCTCCGCTCCGTACACCCCATACACACAGCTCCGCTACGTACACCCAATACACACGTGGCTCTGCTCTGTACACCCTATACACACGCGGCTCTGCTTCGTACACCCCATACACACGTGGCTCCGCTCCGTACACCCCATACACACACAGCTCTGCTCTGTACACCCTATACACACGCGGCTCTGCTCCGTACACCCCATACACACGTGGCTCCGCTCCGTACACCCCATACACACGCGGCTCTGCTCCGTACACCCCATACACACGTGGCTCTGCTCCGTACACCTCGTACACAAACAGCTCTGCTACATCCACCCTGTAAACCCCTCCTGACTCCACATAAACTTCCCCTCATCTAGCACCATGACAACCAGCACAGCAGAGTCCTCCATACACTGAGGCCCCTGATCATGTGACCCCTGACTCCTCCCCTCCCGTGACCTCATCACAGGTCCTGTGCGCACAGAGCAGCCTAGTAGCGATGTGATTGCTGGGAATGATTTAGGATGATGTGGAAATGGCTGGCGCAGTGCTCTCAGCTGGATGAGGGGAGTTTGCGCCTGACATCTGCACACAGCATGGCCGGTCAGTTGTGTAGGCACTATCGACATGCAGGGCAGGGACTAATGAGGAGGCAGGGGCTGGGGGCCGAGGCCCACCGGAGATTTCTCCGATGTCCCGGTGCCTCAGTCTGACCCTGCATATGGGGTATCAGCATACTCAGGACAAATTGCACAATAACTTTTGGGATCCTTTTATCCTTTGAAAAATAAAAATTGGGGGTGAAAAGATCATTTTTGTGGAAAAAATATGATTTTTAAATTTTACGGCTCTACGTTATAACCTTCTGTGAATCCCTTGGGGGTTCAAAGTGCTCACCACAGAGCTAGATAAGTTCCTTGGGGGTCTAGTTTCCAAAATGGGGTCACTTATGGGGGGTTTTCAACTGTTTAGGCACATCAAGGACTCTCCAAACGCGACATAGTGTCCGCTCTCGATTCCAGCCAATTTGACATTCAAAATTTCAAATGATGCTCCTTCCCTTCTGAGCACTGTCGTGCGCCTAAAGATTGGTTTTCCCCTACACATGGTGTATAGGTGTACTCAGGAGAAATTGTACAACAAATATTGTGGTTCATTTTCTCCTGATACCCTTGACAAAATTTAAAAAAATTGTGTCGAAAGAAAAATTTGGGGAAAAAAAGTTAAATGTTCATTTTTTTCCTTCCACATTGCTTCAATTCCTGTGAAGCACCTGAAGGTTAATAAACTTCTTGAATGTGGTTTTGAACACCTTGAGGGTGCAGTTTTTATAATGGTGTCACTTTTGGGTATTTTCTGCCATATAGACCCCTCAAATTCACTTCAAATGTGAGGTGGCCCCTAAAAAAAATGGTTTTGTAAATTTTGTTGGAAAAATGAGAAATTGCTGGTCAACTTTTAACCCTTATAATTTCCTAACAAAAAAAAATTTTGGTTCCAAAATTGTGCTGATGTAAAGTAGACATGTGGGAAATGTTATTTATTAACTATTTTTTGTGACATATCTCTCTGATTTAAGGGCATAAAAATTAAAAGTTTGAAAATTGCAAAATTTTCCAAATTTTTGCCATATTTCCGTTTTTTTCATAAATAAACGCAAGTTATATTGAAGAAATTTTGCCACTATCATGAAGTACAATATGTTACGAGAAAACATCTCAGAATCGCGAAGATCCGTTGAAGCGTTCCAGAGTTATAACCTCATAAAGAGACAGTGGTCAGAACTGTAAAAATTGGCCTGGTCTTTAACCTACAAAATGGCTTGGTCGTTAAGAAGTTAATTAATTGGTGTGTTGAAACCATTTAAAATAACTTACTACAGGGGATAGTGTACTGTAAGCTTTTCAGGGGATATAGCTCCGGGATCGCCGTCCGGGTAGACGGAGTGGCACGGAAACAGTTCATTCACAGACAGCAGTTCTGGTAAAAACTGGCCGCAACCAGTTTTATTAAAGTTCACAGCAAACAGAACATAATCAAAACCAAATCATAAACATAAGCCCTGGGCTTGTCCAGCCACTTACTACACTTAGATAGATTTCCCTCTCTATCCGGGACCAGACTCTAACAGCCTGTCCCCAAAACAACACATATGTTCGGCATTTACCAGCATGGAGTTTCACAGAGTCTCCTCCTTGTGTCTGAAGGCATATCCAACGTCCAGACTTGAGAGAGCTCCCCTCCTATTCAGCAGCTATCCGCATGGATTCTCACAGAGACTACTCCTGTGTCCGGGGTACATCGAGCACCCAGACTGAGACAGCTCATACTCCTGGAGACTCCTTCTTGTGCCTGGACTCCTTGTCCAGACTAAGCGAGCTCTCTGTCTGTGTTCGCAGACACCTACTTCTGGTCTCCTAATTAACAGCTGAGTGGTTTCAGGCCTGAGCTGCAAGTGTGTACTGAATGTAAGGTGTAGTGACCTTTCTCTACCACTAGGTTTACAAAGCCATACATTTCCCTTATACCAGTCAGCAAAGTATCTAGGTGAAATGTACACCCCATTCAACACACATACTCTCACTGTCTCACAGTACCAATAGACTCAATTACATTACATAATGTAGCTAGTGTATAATCTTGTAGGACATAACTCGATACAGAAATCTATCATTACAGGTAAAGATGTAATTGTAGTAAACAAGTGATATAAGTCTTGAAGGGTAGATCATAATAGCTATCATTTTTATGTTGATTTAGTCACGGATAAATGAAGTGCAGAGCACTTAAGGTTGCTGTGTAAGGTAGAGCTCCTTAATAGGTAGATGTAATCAAACATAATGAAGTCCACGTGCAGCAATACATTTCACCAAGGAGAATCAATCATATGGATTGTATAAAGGTATTAGAGCACCCAAAGTGTATATATACACCAGAAGAAAAACTTGATGTTTCTTAATCCATTAGTGACAGAGCCAATTTGCAGCTTAATGACCAGGCCAATTTTTACAATTCTGACCACTGTCACTTTATGAGGTTATGACTCTGGAACACTTTAACGGATCCCGCTGATTCTGAGGTTGTTTTTTCGTGACATATTGTACTTCATGTTAGTGGTAAAATTTCTTCGATTAGATTGCGTTATTTGTGGAAAAAACAGAAATATGGCGAAAATTTTGCAATTTTCAAACTTTTCATTTTTATGCCCTTAAATCAGAGAGATATGTCACACAAAATACTTAATAAATAACATTTCCCACATGTCTACTTTACATCAGCACTATTTTGGAAACTTTTTTTTTTTTTGTTAGGAAGTTATAAGGCTTAAAAGTTGACCAGCGATTTCTGATTGTTACAACAATATTTTCAAAACCATATTTTTTAGTGACCACATCACATTTAAAGTCACTTTGAGGGGTGTTGATTAAAGAAAATACCCCAGTGACACCATTCTAAAAACTTCACCCCTCAAGGAGCTCAAAACCACATTCAAGAAGTTTATTAACCCTTTACGTGCTTCACAGGAACTGAAGCAATGTGGAAGGAAAAAATTAACATTTAACTTTTTTTTACAAACATTTTACTTCAGAATCATTTTTTTTTCACAAGTGTAAAAAGAGAAAATGAGTCACAAAATTTGTTGTGAAATTTCTCCTGAATGCGCCGATACCCCATATGTGGGGTAAACCACTGTTTGGGCGCACGGCAGAGCTTGGAAGGGAAGGAGCGCCGTTTGACTTTTTCAATGCAGAATTGGCTGGAATTGAGATTGGACCCCATGTCGCATTTGGAGAGCCCCTGATGTGTCTAAACAGTGGAAACCCCCCACAAGTGACACCATTTTGGAAACTAGACCCCTTAAGGAACTTATCTAGATGTGTGGTGAGCACTTTGAACCCCCAAGTGCTTCACAGAAGTTTATAAAGTAGAGCTGTGAAAATAAAAAATCATATTTTTTTTTTACACATAAATTATCTTTTCGCCTCCAAATTTTTATTTTTACAAGGGTAACAGGAGACATTAGACCCCCAAAGTTGTTTTACAATTTGTCCTGAGTACGCCGATACCCCATATGTGGGGGTAAACCACTGTTTGGGCTCACGGTACAGCTCGAAAGGGAAGGAGCGCTGTTTGACTTTTTCAATGCAGAATTGGCTGGAATTAAGATCGGACGTCATGTCACGTTTGGAGAGCCCCTGATGTGCCTAAACAGTGGAAACCCCCACAAGTTACACCATTTTGGAAATTAGATCCCTTAAGGAACTTATCTAGATGAGTGGTGAAAACTTTGAACCCTCAAGTGCTTTACAGAAGTGTGTAATGCAGAGCCGTTACAAAAATGATCTTTTCACCCCAAAATTTTTACTTTCACAAGGGTAACAGGAGAAATTGGACCTCAAAAGTTGTACAGTTTGTCCTGAGTACGCAGGTATCCCATATGTGGAGGGAAACCACTGTTTGGGCAAACATTGGGGCTCGGAAGGGAAATAGCGCCGTTTTGGAATGCACACAAGTGACCCCATTTTGGAAACTAGACCCCCCCCCACGGGGCTTATCTAGATGTGTGGTGAACAGCCCCCAAGTGCTTCACGGAAGTTTATAATGCAGAGCCGTGAAAAAAAAATAATTTTTTTTTCCACAAAAATCATTTTTTAGCTGCCATTTTTTTAATTTCCCAAATGTAACAGGAGAAATTAGACCCTCAAAGTTGTTGTGCAATTTGTCCTGAGTACGCTAATGCCCCATATGTGGGGGTAAACCACTGTTTGGGCGCATGGCTGTCACGGGTGTGTCGCTGCGAAGATCGTCGCGATTGCACACCCTTACTTCTCACAGCTGAGTTTCTGCTGCTGGGTGTTTTTCGGCAGTGAGAGAGTTAATTCTCCCTCTCTCTGTGCTGGACAAGACCAGCCTCACTCAGCTGCAATTAATGTTGCGATAATTGGTTTCCTTCAAATACCTGCCTGTCTGCTAGGGAAGTGTCGGTGAAAGCATTCATGCAGACTTATTGAGAAGTCTAAAGCTAAGAGTACCTTTTGTGGTTTCCTCCTCTCCTCGCTTTATTATTTATCTCCCTACCTGTTGGTGTTCCCTCTGTAGTGGTAGTTTTGTATGCAAGGTGTCTTTTGTTTTACCCCTTGTACTGTCTCGTTCGTCTTATACTGTGTGTAGGCAGTTACCTTCCCGTTTCCCTGTGGTGGTAATCAGGGTCCTTCTCAGGACTAGATTACAGTGGTCAGGGATTCACAGGATATAGGGTTACGCTGGCGGCCTGGACCTCTGTACCATCAACAGTACCTCCAGGTAGAGGGATTAGTCAGGACCCCAGCTTAGGGTCAGCATAGACCCCGGTCCTCCTGTATGCAGAGACAGCGTGACATTTTCACCGACCACTAAATATTTTCTTCAGTCTCCATGGATCCAGTAGTCAGTTTAGCTCGGCAGTTGCAGAGTTTGTCCATGGAGCTGGCGGACGTTAAGTCCAAGGTTTTGCACCCCCCGGAGCAGGCCGGACCTGAACCTAAAGTAGCTCTCCCTGACAGATTCACTGGGGGGCGGGACAAGTTTTTTGCTTTCCGGGAGGCATGTAAATTGTACTTTCGGCTGCGACCTCGGTCATCTGGGAGTGAAGAACAAAGGGTGGGGATTGTCATCTCGCTCCTACAAGGAGACCCCCAATCCTGGGCGTTCGCTCTCCCCCCGGGCTCCCCAGCTCTCCAGTCAGTGGATAAGTTTTTTGCAGCTCTGGGTCTTGTATATGATGACCCGGATCGGGTCTCCCTTGCTGAATCTAAGTTACGTAGGATACAGCAGGGAGATCGTCCGGCGGAGGAATTCTGTTCGGAGTTCCGTAGGTGGACAACGGACACCCAGTGGAATGACCCGGCTCTTAGGAGCCAGTTTTGTCAAGGTTTATCTGACAAATTAAAGGATGTGCTGGCACAGTATGACCCTCCCACGTCACTGGAAGCAGCTATGGCCCTTGCTATTCGTATTGACAGACGTCTTCGGGAGAGGTGCGGGGTAACTTCGCCCCCTGTGATGACTCCACCTTCCTCAAGGGTCCCTTATACGGAGGTTCCCCTGGTCACTCCAGAGGAGCCGATGCAATTAGGAGGGACATCATTCCGGGGGAGGGGATCGGTGGGGCACCACAAAACAAGAAGTTGTTTCTTCTGTGGGAAAAAGGGACATTTTATTGGGGGGTGTCCATCCCGTCCTTTGCAGAGTGAGAAGTCGCCGGAAAACTATTGATCCCAGATTGTGTGGTGGACGGCAATCTGGGAGTAAGAATTTCGTCCCTAAATTCGTCTCAGTTTCTCGTACCGGCGGAGGTGGTGGTGGGTGCGAGAACTGAGAGGATATCTGTTCTTCTGGATAGTGGGGCCGGGGCTAATCTGGTGGATGCTCGCTTTGCCTGGGTTCAAGGTATGCGATTGAGTGTGTTGGCTAAACCCGTCCCCATATTCTCGATCGATGCCAGACCTCTCGTCAGGGAAGTTTTTTGCAAGCAGTGCATAACATAGATCTTCAAGTGGGGGCGTTATATAAAGAACTGTTGTCTTGTTATGTGTTGGAGGGTCTTCCTACTCCTATAGTGCTGGGCCTTCCTTGGTTAACTAAGCATAACCCGGTTATTAATTGGCAATCCAGAGAGATAAGCCAATGGAGTGAATTCTGTAATAAAAACTGCATGAATACGGTCATTGGTGCGGTCGCTCCTAGGGCCTTACCTCCATTTCTTGTGGACTTTGAGGATGTATTCTCGGAGAAAGGGTGTCAAGAACTACCTCCTCATCGCGAATATGACTGTTCTGTTAACTTGCTCCCTGGGGCCAAATTACCGAAATCTAGGTTGTATAACCTTTCTGGTCCTGAGAGACAGGCCATGAAGGATTATATTTCAGAGAGTCTGGCTAAGGGGCATATTAGACCTTCATCTTCCCCGGTGGCTGCAGGGTTCTTCTTTGTGAAGAAAAAAGATGGAGGCCTACGCCCTTGCCTGGATTTCCGTGAGCTTAATCGGATTACGGTCCGAGATCCGTATCCGCTCCCACTTATTCCCGATCTCTTCAATCAGATCGTGGGTGCCAAATGGTTCTCTAAGTTGGATCTCAGGGGGGCGTACAATCTGATTAGGATGAAGGAGGGGGATGAGTGGAAGACGGCGTTTAACACTCCGGAGGGGCATTATGAGAACCTTGTCATGCCATTTGGTCTGAGTATTGCCCCGGCGGTGTTTCAACACTTTGTAAATGACATCTTTCGCCACCTAATGGGACAGTTTGTGGTCATATATCTGGATGATATCTTAATTTACTCGCCGGATCTTGTGTCTCATCAGGAGCATGTTAGGCAGGTGTTACAGATCTTGCGGGATAATAAACTGTACGCCAAATGGGAGAAGTGTGTGTTCGCCGTACAGGAACTTCAGTTTTTAGGATTCCTGGTGTCAGCATCCGGTTTTCGTATGGACCCTGGGAAAGTGCGGGCAGTTCTTGAGTGGGATCTGCCAGAGGATCTTAAGGCATTACAACGTTTCTTGGGGTTTGCTAACTACTACCGGAAATTCATTCGTAATTTTTCGTCCATAGTTAAACCTCTCACAGACATGACTAAAAAAGGGACGGATTTTTCAAAGTGGTCTGACAAGGCTTGTCAAGCGTTTTCTTCTTTGAAAAAATGTTTTGCTTCAGCACCCATACTTATTCAGCCTGATGCGTCACAGCCGTTCATTGTTGAGGTGGACGCTTCCGAGGTAGGGGTGGGAGCAGTATTGTCACAAGGTTCGTCCCCTGGTAAATGGCATCCGTGCGCCTTCTTCTCTAAAAAATTGTCGTCCGCGGAGAGGAATTATGATCTCGGCAATAGGGAACTCTTGGCCATTAAGTTAGCTTTTGAGGAGTGGCGTCATTTTTTGGAGGGGGCAGTCCACCCGGTCACCATCATTACCGATCACAAAAACCTGCTATATTTAGAGTCCGCTAAACGTCTGAATCCCAGACAAGCTAGGTGGTCGTTGTTTTTTACCAGGTTTAATTTTGTCGTCACATATCGTCCTGGGTCAAAAAATGTTAAGGCGGATGCCTTATCTCGCTGTTTCCCAGGGGCTGGGAACACGGAGGACCCGGTTCCGGTCCTTCAGGAGGGGGTGGTGGTGTCGGCAGTATGCTCTAAGCTTGAGGAGGAGGTATTGGAGGCTCAGTGGGACGCCCCTGTAGGACCTCCAGGGAGACTGTTTGTTCCAAATCAGTTGCGACAAAAGGTGATCGAGGCACATCATAATTCAGCTTTGGCAGGACACCCAGGGAGTAAAGCAACTGAGGATCTCCTCTCGCGCCGGTTTTGGTGACCTAACTTACATAGGGAGGTGGTAACTTTTGTCGCCTCCTGCGAGGTTTGTGCGCGCTCTAAGACCCCACATACCCGTCCGTCTGGGACCCTCTTACCTTTGAAGATCCCGGAGCGTCCGTGGACTCATCTGTCTATGGACTTCATTACGGACCTCCCGCCATCTTCGGGTAAAACAGTCATACTCGTTGTAGTGGACAGGTTCAGCAAGATGGCACATTTTATCGCTCTTCCTGCTCTTCCTAATGCTAAAACTCTTGCGCAGGTGTTTATTGGGGAGATTGTAAGACTTCACGGGTTACCCTCCGATGTGGTGTCGGATCGGGGGTCTCAGTTTGTGTCCAAATTCTGGAAAGCATTTTGTACACGGCGGGGGATGCAGTTGTCATTTTCATCGGCTTTTCACCCGCAGACCAATGGTCAGACAGAGCGTCTGAACCAGAGCTTGGAGACATATCTCCGGTGTTTTGTGTCAGAGAACCAGGAGGACTGGGCTTCTTTCTTGCCTCTGGCGGAGTTTGCTCTAAATAATAGGCGGAGCGAGTCCACTGGTAAGTCCCCGTTTTTTGGGGCATATGGTTTTCACCCCCAGTTTTGTACCTTCAATAGGGGGGGCTCTTCTGGGGTTCCTGAGGAGGAACGATTTTTGTCGTCACTTGCTTCAGTGTGGAGAGGAGTGCTGAATAATCTGAGTACTATGGGGAACCGATACAAACGTATGGCTGATAGGAGGAGAGTGTCTGGTCCGGATCTAAGTGTGAACGATCTGGTATGGTTGTCTACCAAGAATATAAAACTTAAGGTTCCCTCCTGGAAACTGGGTCCCAGGTTCATCGGGCCATACAAGATCAGTTCTATAATTAATCCGGTTGCATTCCGTCTTGACCTCCCTCCCACATTTAAAATTCATAATGTGTTCCACAGATCGTTGCTTAAGAGGTATGTGGCGCCGGTGATACCTTCACCTTTACCTCCTCCTCCTGTGGTGGTCAATGGTAACTTGGAGTTCCAGGTGTCGAGAGTCATCGATTCACGTCTGAATCGCCGGTCCCTTCAGTACCTTGTTCATTGGAGGGGGTATGGTCCTGAGGAGAGGACGTGGGTTCCTGCGTCGGATATTAACGCAGACCGATTGGTTCGGGCCTTCCACACTACTCACCCAGATAAACCCGGCCCTGAGGGTCCGGAGGCCCCTCGTAGAAGGGGGGGTACTGTCACGGGTGTGTCACTGCGAAGATCGTCGCGATTGCACACCCTGACTTCTCACAGCTGAGTTTCTGCTGCTGGGTGTTTTTCGGCAGTGAGAGAGTTAATTTCTCCCTCTCTCTGTGCTGGACAAGACCAGCCTCGCTCAGCTGCAATTAATGTTGCAATAATTGGTTTCCTTCAAATACCTGCCTGTCTGCTAGGGAAGTGTCGGTGAAAGCATTCATGCAGACCAGCTGAGGCGATCTTATTGAGAAGTCTAAAGCTAAGAGTACCTGTTGTGGTTTCCTCCTCTCCTCGCTTTATTATTTATCTCCCTACCTGTTGGTGTTCCCTCTGTAGTGGTAGTTTTGTATGCAAGGTGTCTTTTGTTTTACCCCTTGTACTGTCTCGTTCGTCTTATACTGTGTGTAGGCAGTTACCTTCCCGTTTCCCTGTGGTGGTAATCAGGGTCCTTCTCAGGACTAGATTACAGTGGTCAGGGATTCACAGGAGATAGGGTTACGCTGGCGGCCTGGACCTCTGTACCATCAACAGTACCTCCAGGTAGAGGGATTAGTCAGGACCCCAGCTTAGGGTCAGCATAGACCCCGGTCCTCCTGTATGCAGAGACAGCGTGACATTGGCAGAGCTCAGAAGGGAGGAAGCACCGTTTGACTTTTTGAACGCAAAATTGGCTGGAATCAATGGTGGCACCATGCCTCATTTGGAGACCCCCCTGATGTACCTAAACAGTGGAAACCCCCATAAACATAAACATGTCTATATTCTTTTTCATTTAAGTGGAGACCCGTAGCATCTCCATTTTTCGTGAACTCGGGTTGGGTGAGGGCTTATTTTTTGCGCACCGAGCTGACATTTTTAATTACAACATTTGGGTGGGGATACGATCTTTTGATTGCCCGTTATTGACGTTTTTACTTTTTTTTTCTCGTCACACCATTTAGCGATTGGGTTAATTTTTTTTTTTATATTGATAGATCGGGTGATTCTGAACGCAGCGATATGAAATATGTGTATGTTTGATTTTTTTTTTATTGTTTTATTTTGAATGGGGCGAAAGGGGGGTGATTTAAAAAAAAATTTATATTTTTGAAAACTTTTTTTTTTACTTTTGGCATGCTTTAATAGTCTCCATGGGAGACAAGAAGCTGGCATTACCTGATTGGCTCTGCTACATACAGGCGATGATCAGATCGCCTGTATGTAGCAGAATTGCTGACTTGCTATGAGCGCCGACCACCGGGCAGCGCTCATAACAATCTGGCAGTGACAACTATAGAGGTCTGCAGGAGACCTCTGGTTGTCATGCCGACCCACTGTCTATACTAGAGAAGAAGCCGCAGTGTCGCTAAACTGGGACATGATTTCTCCTACACTCGAGATGCAGTGCCACAGGAAAGAATGCGTGGCCCTCATCAAATGGACTTTGAGAATACTAGTGAAGAGTTGTACCAATGCACCTCAGCCAGTGAGGTTTTCACAAATCAGCTGAGAGCTTTGAATTGCTCTGAAGGGCCGTAGCGACACATCTCGCTCCATATGGTCCCCATAAGGGATGATGGGCCTTCCCCAAATTATTTTGCTGGCTGTCATAGCTTGTTAAAAAGTTATATAACACTGCATGTAACTGGAAAGTTCCTGACTCTGCATAATGCAGGAGAAGCATTCATAAAGTGTTGTACCTGCTATCTGATTTATGTACTTCTCATTATTTTCTTGTTAAGTAAAAAAAAGTTTATTTTTGGACTTTGGTCTCCCTCATTCATCTATATGCTATCTGGGCTGGGCCTGACAAGTACGTCAGCGTGCGGTCTGCAGAGTCTGAGGATATGACTCCACCAAATATATATTATATATATATTATTTTAATTTTTTTTTAGGTTGAGGGCCCAGTTATAGCTATTGCTGTGGGACCTGTGATTTATATCTACTCCACTGTGTATAGGATAATAGAGTATAATAAAGATGTTACCGATGTGACTTAACTAACATTGTGCAGTAACTCTGTTTTCTCTATAGTGATGGATATTTCTTGTTGCTAACACTTTTATATATTTTTTTTCATGTTAAGCGTTTTTTAAATACCGTATATACTCATGTATAAGCCGACCCGTGTATAAACTGACCACCCTAATTTTGCCACAAAAAAATGGGAAAACTTATTGACTAGCGTATAAGCCTAGGGTGAAAAATGATTATGCCCCCATATGCTGCACAGATTATGCCCAATATGCTCCACAGATTATGCCCCTCATATGCTCCAGATTATGCCCCCCATATGCTCCAGATTATGCCCCCCATATGCTCCAGATTATGCCCCATATGCTCCAGATTATGCCCAATATGCTCCACAGATTATGCCCCCATATGCTCCAGATTATGCCCCCATATATTCCACAGATTATGCCCCCGTATGATCCACAGATTATGCCCCATATGCTCCAGATTATGCCCCATATGTTCCACAGATTATGCCCCCATATGCTCCAGATTATGCCCCATATGTTCCACAGATTATGCCCCCATATGCTCCAGATTATGCCCCATATGTTCCACATGTTATGCCCCATATGCTCCAGATTATGCCCCATATGTTCCACAGTTTATGCCCCCATATGCTCCATATTATGCCCCCATATGCTCCAGATTATGCCCCCATATGTTCCACAGATTATGCCCCCATATGCTCCAGTTTATGCCCCATATGTTCCACAGATTATGCCCCCATATGCTCCAGATTATGCCCCATATGTTCCACAGATTATGCCCCCAAATGCTCCAGATTATGCCCATATGTTCCACAGATTATGCCCCATATGCTCCATATTATGCCCCCATATGTTCCACAGATTATGCCCCCATATGCTCCAGATTATGCCCCATATGTTCCACAGCTTATGCCCCCATATGCTCCATATTATGCCCCCATATGTTCCACAGATCATGCCCCCATATGCTCCAGATTATGCCCCATATGTTCCACAGCTTATGCCCCCATATGCTGCACAATTATTCCCCATATGCTCCATAGTATAGGCCTCATATGCTGCAAAAAAAAAAAAAAATGACATACTCACCTCTCGTCACTGGGGGCCAGGTGCCGGTGTCCTGAGCAGGCGGTGACACGGCGCGCTATGGGGGACAGGTGCCGGTGTCACCGCTCGCTCAGGACCCCGGCACCTGAGATATTTACCTGTCCCGTTCCACCGCTGCACGCTGCGTCCTCATCTGACTCCTCTGGCTGTGAATGATCTGGCAGGGGGCGTTGCGCGCACTAAAGACGTCATCGCGCCCTCTGCCTGATCATTCACAGCCAAAGGAGTCAGACGAGGACGCAGCGGTGGAACGGGAAAGGTAAATATCGCTATACTCACCCCTCCGCCGGCGCGTCTCTGCAGCCTCTCCTCTTCTCCCGGCGCTCTCTGCAGCGCTTCCTTCCTACAGCGGTCACATGGTACCGCTCATTAAAGTCATGAATATGTGCATATTCATGACTTTAATGAGCGGTACCATGTGACCGCTGCAGGAAGGAGCCGGAGATCGTGGGAGAAGCAGGGGAGCTGCAGAGACCGCGCCGGCGGAGGGGTGAGTATGATCCGACACCCCCACTCCCCCTCCCCCGCCGACCCCCGTATATGACCCGCATATAAGCCGAGAGGGGGACTTTCAGCCCTAAAACATGGGCTGAAAATCTCGGCTTATACACGAGTATATACGGTACAGTGCGATCATCCAACATACAAACCTCTGATGGCTCCGGTGATGCACTGTACTACTGTAGTGCTGTGTATCATCACTGCCTGTCAGTGTAATACTGATGGCCCCATACACATGAGATAAGTGTTGGCTGAACGGTCATTTGGCAGACGGCTATCTCTCCCAACTCCCCCATACACACAAATATTCCAGCTTTCCTGTGGTCTGTATGAGAGAGTCGCCTCCAGACTCCTCTAGAGGAGGATTATCTACAGGAAGAACAAACGGATTATCCTCTGAAATTCTGGATGCCATATCCTTCTCTGCCCTGACATCATCTGTCGGGAGACCCCCAAATACATTATATAGTCACCCAAACCCCCCGAAATCAGTGCTTTCATGTAACTTTAGTCTAATGTGTATGGGGGCGTTAAAAGGTAACTTATTGGACGCTGCCTCTGTCCCGGCCTAATAGACTTTCATACATTGCAGCCCAGACACCATTATTAGACATGTAAGTATCGTAGTAACTAGGCTGCCCCATACTATCGAGTAATTGGGGGTGGAGGGCATTCAGCTGAATTCACCTTCTTAGATGCCATGTTTGCTTGTGACAGCAGCAAGTGGTTAAACTGCCAGGGTTTTTGTTGCACCCTATGTTCTGGGGCCCAAATGGTTTTTTTTTTTTTTTAATAAATGTTTATTTTTTTAAAAAATAACAAAATGTGTCTTCTGCTGTTTGCATATTTTTTTTCTTTTTACATGAATTGTTGGTGCCAATTTTCTTTATAAACATTTTCATATCTGCATTTTATGGTGTTTTTCTCATAGTATAGAAAATCCTGAGGCCAGAAATAAAACCCATAAAACACTGTACATGGAGACTTTGCGATAAAATTATTTCTGTCCGTAGTGTTTGTGCAAACATAAAAAAAGCCTCAAACTTCTGTGTGTGAATCAGAGCTGAGATCTAACGTGATAGAAGATTACAGTGCGGGGAAGACGGGAAACATTCATATAGACGCCGGTGGTGATGGAGTCAGTGACGACTCTGGACAAATATGTTTCTAGAGCCGTAGTAGAAGATGAAGATGTCGTCCTCATCATGAAGTAGTTATTTCTCCTGTCACGTGTAATGAATATCTCCTGCAGTATTGCTAATGCCGATTCCAGGGTCGGTAAATGAGAGGAGAATTAGCGTTATGGAAGATGAGTCTATGAGAAACGTGTTCAGCTGCCGACTCCGAGGAAGAAACTGCTTGTTGTCTGTGGACTAAATATATAGGTTTTATTAGTAGATGTAAAGAAGAAAACTAAATACTGTAAAATGATTAATCTCCTCATATGTTTCCCTTATCTCCAGTAATTGTATTATTACACATAATTCTTTGATGTTACATCGGCTCATCTTCTCATTCAGGTCTCTACAATATCGGATCCTCTCAGTGAAGATCATCTATATAAGAGAATCTTCCTTATTTACCCATCAAAGATGGATATGGACAGAAACAAGATGGTGGAGAGGATATTACACCTCACCCTAGAGATCATCTTCTGGCTTACTGGAGAGGTGAGAGATTCTGATGACGTCACATTACATCATTCTTATCTATGGGAATAACAGATGGACAGAACTGGAGAGGTGAGGACTCTGGAAATGCCTATAGTGAGATTTATTAATGTGTCTCTCCATAACCAGGATTACACAGTAGTGAAGAAGACCTCTAGTGAGCACTGTCAGGACCCTGTGTCTGAGGGATGGAGAAGACCCCTGAGCCCAATCACGGGGCTTCCACCTCACCCCCCGATACACGAGGAAATCAATGACCAGAAGATTCTAGAACTCACCTACAAGATGACTGTGCTGCTAACTGGAGAGGTGACACTGCTGGGAATGCTGGGACATTATACAGTAATGCTATGAAGGGTTTGGGGATGACGGTATCATTGTATGTGTCAGGTTCCTATAAGGTGTCAGGATGTCGCTGTCTATTTCTCCACTGAGGAGTGGGAATATTTAGAAGGACACAAAGAAGTGTACAAGGACGTCATGATGGAGGTTCCCCAGCCCCTCACATCACCAGGTAATAGACAGGACTAAATACACATTGCCTATAATTATCTGTATGTAAAGAATGAATTCAGTCCCTTTATGTGTTTCTTCCAGATCTATCCAGTAAGAGGACAACACCAGAGAGATGTCCCCTTTCTCTTCTCCCACAGGACTGTAAACAAGAAGATCACAATGTTCCTCAGGATCATCAGGTAGATGGAGAGAAGGTGTCATGAGATTTCCCCTATGATATGTAGACGGCTGTGAAGGTCTTGTGCTCAGTCTTGTTTTATCCACCAGTATTATATGATTTATACTTGTGTAATGAGAGCGGTGGAGATGTCAGGATTAGAGCTGATTATAGATGTGACTTCTCCATCTGTCGTTGACTTTTACAATATTTGTTTCAGGGTGAAGATCTGACCCATATTAGTACTACAGAGACATATGTGAGGGGTGATGAGTGGTGTAAAGAGGAGATTCCTACATATGACTACCCAGGTGAGTAGTAACCATTAAATGCAGAGAAGAGAAGTCACAGATTATTCTCAATCACCGTCTGTGGCTGCTTTATCGGGTAATATCATTGGGTAATAAAATAGTATATTTGTGCTCATTTCCAGAAAGTGGCTGTGGAGTAAAAAATAATACTTCTATAGATTAATTCACTGAGTCACAGATAATTCTCAATCACCGGCTGTGGCTGCTTTATCAGTGGTGTAGTCCAGCCGTATCACAATCGTATGATCAAGATTTTGCCCTACAGCATAACATTCTCCACTAGTTAATTATTTTTTACTGATGAAGACTGTTGAGTTTGATCATTTCAGTAGATGTTCTTGTCTATACCCATAGGTTTTTACTAATGTATTTAGTGCCCCAAATATTCCGATTTAACCACTTACCGCACCCAAATTTGTGTTCCTAACCAGGTTCAGTTTTTCAAATCAGACATGTGTCACTTTATGAGGTAATAACTTTGGAATTCTTCACAAAGGATAATCGGAAACAAATGGACCCTTATTTTCCTCCTTGTCTTGAATCCGACAATACCCTATATATGGTTGCTTACTACTGTCTGGGCATATGGCAGGGTTAAGGAGGGAAGGAACGCCATATAGCTATTTGAATGCAGATATTGCTGGAATAGTTTGCAGACACAATGTATTGTGGGCACTGTTCATGGTCACTTGGCAGCTCAAAAGATGGCTACCATGAACAGGTTTGGCACTATCTACTCCATTTTATAGATCCCAGGGATTACCTTGCTCATCACCATTTAACCTCTTTACATGGATCTGGACTTACACAGAGACCCCTAGGATTAGGCCACGGTGTTACCTGCTGTTCTATGGTGTGAGATGGCAAGAAGAATAGTTAGGTAGTTGGGTCAGAACCAGGAGGGCAGAGAAAACACAAAATCAGAAGACACAAGAGTAGCCCGTAAATGGGCCAGGCGTCTCCAATTGGCTGAAGCAGGGAGCAGATTACTTCAGCTGAACACACCTATACTGCCAGACAGGATGGTACTACTAGTACCAGGCACCCTAATCTTAGTGGCTGCATAGAGCCTGTTCCACCCAGAGTTTCTGGTTTCAACGTCTCCTCCATTACCAACGCCGCCTGTAGAATGAATAAGGCGGTGAGTGTTGACAGGACCAGACGTTGCAGGATCACATCTCAGAGAAGATGGGAGACACTATTTGCAGATGCCCTAATATGACAAAATTGCAGAAAACCAGAGCAGTAGAAATCCCCATTAAGTGACTCCATTTTAGACATTATAACCCTCAGTGAATTAATCTATAAGAGTAGAAAAATATTTAGACTTGAGAGTCCTCAGTGGTTGATACCTTTTAATGGCTAACTGAAAAGATGGTAACAAATTGCAAGCTTTCGAGACTACTCAGGTCTCTTCATCAGGCAAAGACTAATACAACATCTGAAGAATCACATATTTATACACAAGAGGACACAGGAATAATGCAATAGGTAAGACAAGTGACGTGAAGCAGAACTGTCATTATGGCAGTTAAATATTGAACTGTTCCAATATTTATGTTCATCCCTCTGCCATAATGACAGTTCTGCTTCACGTCACTTGTCTTACCTATTGCATTATTCCTGTGTCCTCTTGTGTATAAATATGTGATTCTTCAGATGTTGTATTAGTCTTTGCCTGATGAAGAGACCTGAGTAGTCTCGAAAGCTTGCAATTTGTTACCATCTTTTCAGTTAGCCATTAAAAGGTATCAACCACTGAGGACTCTCAAGTCTAAATATTTTTCTATCTACTGGCTAACACGGTATGAAGATACACATCTTTTCTATATCTATAAGAGTATTATTTTTTACTCCACAGCCACTTTCTGGAAATGAGCACACAGTCGATGTTACAGACTAAAAATTGCAAATATACTATTTTATTACCCAACACATAGTGCCCAGATTGTGCTCCAGGAGACACACACATACTTAATAAATCGAGTTCTTCTCACTATAAATGTCAGGCTGCCGCAGCGCAGTATTGTGCAACCTTCAGCAGGGGGTGCTGGTGAGGTAAGAAAGGTTGCACTCACAGCGTAGCACCACAGTGCGGCAGAGCAGGCGTCACTAGGTGGCGATAGAGTGGTCAGATGAGCTGGGTCAGCAACTGTCAGGAAATGTAGTACCAGAGGAAACAGCAATAAACGTGGTCAGATACAAGCCAGAGAAGTCATAGCCAGTCGGGAGCAGAGGAGCCAGAGACGTGAGACAGTCAAACAGGTCAGAGGACAAGCCGGGTCAAATACCAAGAGGTCAAAGCACGGGGAGCAAACACTAAGACAAGCGGAGCAGCAGGAAGTAAACAGGCAGAGGACAAATCAGGGAGTAACGGGGTCAGCCGCTCAAGCCTGGGGCAGGAACTATAACTGACGCTGCTTGCAGGCAGCAGCGGACTGAAATAGCCAAACAGATCCCAAAACGAGGCAGAGAAAGTTAACCCCCGCATGACTAGACCAGGTAGAGAATAACAAGAAACAAACCCTGGCCTAGATCATGACAATAGTAATGCCAAACACATGAATGCTAAATGTGGTTTGGGCACACTGCAAGACTCAGAAGCAAGGGGGAAATTTGACTTTGGGAGAGCGGATATTGCTGGATCAGTTTATGGAAGCCATGTTGATTCTCAAGAGCTTTTGAGCTACTAATAATGTGAATACCTCTGTTTTTCCAATGATAGATGATGGAACTGAGTGGCGGCTTGTTTTTTGTGAGATGAGTAGAAATTTAAATTGGTATTATTTTCACCTACATAATATTGTTTGGTAGCTTTTTATTCCATATTTGGGATCCAGAATGAACAGTTGAACACCACGCTCCACTGGTTCATTCTATGAGTTCTCTGATTAGACTGTGAACTGTAGTTGTCTTAGTGAATAATTCAATATTTTTACATAACTTGCCATTTTTACTGACAGTTTAGGTAGAAATACTTAAAAATATAAAATTCAAGGATATTTTTTTGTTTAAAACTGATAATTGGTTTTATTCTTGGCAGATGACTGTCCCCGGAGATCAGAGAGATCAGAGGGACAGCTGACATCTTCAGTTTTTAAATCAGATGATTTTGAGGTACCACAGGATATATCAGAAGTGAATACCATTACTCCAGATATACCATCAGCCCTTCACAGCAAAGATCTATCATCTGATCCTTTGAAGCAGGTCCTGTCTTCTTATTCATTACTGACTACTAAGGAAAATCAAAGTCACAAAATAAGCATTAAAAAACGAAATGCTTCTAACACAAATAAAGCATTTTCACTTTCAGAATATGGAAATAGTTTTCCCTGGAAAAGTATTTTCTTAAACATCAAAAAATTCACACAGCAGAGAATGAATTTTCTTGTTCCAAGTGTGATAAATGTTTTAACCAAAAATCAAATCTGGTTAGGCATGAGAGAATCCACACAGGGGAGAAGCCATTTTCCTGTTCAGAATGTGGAAAATGTTTTAGCCATAAATCAGATTTTGTTAAGCACCAGAGAACACACACAGGGGAGAAGCCTTTTCTTGTTTAGAATGTGGAAAATGTTTTAACCAGAAAGTACTTCTTGATAGCCACCAGAGAACCCACACAGGGGAGAAACCATTTTCATGTTTAGAATGTGGGAAATGTTTTAACCAGAAAAGGAATCTTGTTATACACCAGAGAACCCACACAGGTGAGAAGCCTTTTTCATGTCCAGAATGTGGGAAGTGCTTTAACCAGAAATCAAATTTAGTTAGTCACCAGAGAACTCACACCGGGGAGAAGCCTTTCTCATGTTCAGAGTGTGAGAAATGTTTTAACAGTAAATCAGATTTTGTTAAGCACCAGATAACTCACACAGGAAAGAAGCCTTTTTCATGTTCAGAATGTGGGAAATGTTTTAACCAGAAATCAAACTTTGTTAAGCACCAAAGAACCCACACAGGGGAGAAGTCTTTTTCCTGTTCAGAATGTGGGAAATGTTTTAACCAGAAAGCACATCTTGTTAGGCATCAGAGAATTCACACAGGGGAGAAGCCTTTTTCCTGTTCAGAATGTGGGAAATGTTTTAGCCAGAAATCAAATTTTGTTAAGCACCATAGAATCCACACAGGGGGGAAGCCTTTTTCATGTTCAAAATGTGAGAAATGTTTTGTAGAGAAATCACAGCTTGTTAAACACCAGAACACCCACACAGGGGAGAAGCCTTTTTCCTGTTCAGAATGTGGAAAATGTTTTGTGAAGAAATCATCTCTTTTTAGTCACCATAGAACTCACACAGCGGAGAAACCTTTTTCATCTTCTTAATCTGGGAAATCAACTCTTAATAAACATCAGAGTAGTTACTTGAAAACTCCGTCTGATACACATTTTAACCTATTAAAGGACGCGGAAAAAAGATCAGCCCAACATAAGCTTTCAAACGCTGCAGATAAACAATATTTTTGGCGACAGGTTTATTTCGGGGAGGGAGAGGGAACTGGACATTTGCTAGCTACCCTGATCAAGACTCAATCTGGCCCTGCAATGGTGGCGGAGATAAAAAAATAAAAACGGGGAGCTAGAAAGATCTTCTGGGGCAATTCTAGCAACTTTTAGTGAGTTTTTTGAGACATTATATAATTAGCAAGGGAGGTTCTTTGATGAGTTGCTCAGTAGCTTTTTGGGGACTACTAGTCTGCCTACTCTGCCGGAATCGGAAGCTGTTGGGCTGGAGGCACCAATTAGTCTGGAGGAATTAGAGGAGGCTCTAGATTCTATGGCAGGGAATAAGACACCAGGGTCTGATGGGCTGCCTGTGGAGGTGTATAAACAGTGCTCAAATATAATACTTCCACAGCTGCTGAAGGTGTTTGAAGCGGCTAGGGAAGATGGGCACTTGCCCCGGTCCTTGAATGAAGCAATCATAGTGGTGATCCCCAAGGCTGATAAGGATCCTTGTCTTCCAGAGTCATACCGACCTATCTCCCTTTTAAATGTTGATGTCAAGATTTTGGCAAAAATTCTGGCAATGCGGCTGTCTAGAGTAATATCTAGTATTATTCATCCAGATCAAACTGGTTTTATGCCGGAGAAATCGACTGCAATTAATATCCGTCAGTTGTATTTAAATCTATAGATGCCATCAAATGAAAAGGAACCTAGAGCAGTTGCATCTTTGGATGCTGCCAAAGCATTTGACAGCGTCGAATGGCCATACCTGTGGGCTATATTAGCCAAGATGGGCTTCTGTAAAAATTTATTGCTTGGATACAGCTGCTGTATTCGAATCCAGAGGCCAAAATTAGAGTAAATGGGGAGATTTCAAATACAATTAACTTACACAGAGGTACCAGACAGGGGTGCCCCTTGTCTCCCCTACTGTTTGCTGTGGCAATTGAGCCCTTGGCAGTAGTAATTCGGGCGACACCTGAAATTAAAGGGTTTGAATATGAGTCTTTGCAAGAAAAAAATAGCGTTGTATGCTGATGATATGCTTTTGTTTTTGGGAGATTGGCCGTCCTCTTTGAGGGTGGCAATGGAAGTCTTTGGATCCTTCACAGCGATCTCTGGTCTACGTATTAACTGGGAGAAATCTTCAATTATGCCGGTGGGAGAGGCCCCCGAAAACTCCCCGGGATAGCCCGGACGCTTAACACTAGAACTACTGATGGAGTCATTTTGACTCCTTTCGTTTTTTATTTCTCTTCTGTGACTACATTTTTCAGAATTCCGGCTTGAAACTCGGTGACTTTTCCTCAAATATGATATGAAAAAAGATTTTGTGAGAATAAATAATTTTGGTGAAAAATTTGCGCGTTTTTTCAAAATTTACCAAGAACTACTGAAGGGAGTCATTTTGACTCCCTACTATATTTTGAGGTCCTTTTGTCACTAAATGTTGCTATAAAGTTTTGTGCATAATTTTTTCACCGGAGGATGAATCGGAATCTGAATTGCAGGAACATGTATTTGATTCTGACAGTGATGAAGATTTCATTCCTCAGAACATATCAAGTGAATCTGAAGACTCAGAAGGAACAAATCCAGAAGGTAAGTAGTTATGTGTATTTATTTGTTCTTCCACACACTGAGTTAGGGCCTGTGCACACTAGCAGAATTCTGGCTGAATAGCCATCTGGATATTCTTGCCGCAATACAGGCCGTACCTGCCCGCTCATGCCTGAAGCTCCGCTCCGAACCCCGGGATGGAGCCGCTGTCAGGGACAGAGCAGCGCTTGCTTACGCGCGAGCACGGCTCCGTCCCAGACAGCGGCTCCAGCCCGGGGTTCGGAGCGGAGGTTCAGGTATGAAACTCCGCTCTGTACCTGAGCGGGCATGTACGGGCCGGATTGTGGTGAGAATATCCGGTCGGATATTCCGCCGCTAATCCAGCCAGTGTGCATGGACCCTTACAAAACAAAAATTCTAAATATTCATCAACTTTTTTCCAGATATTCCAAGCACATCAACTGGGGATCGGGCTCATGCAGTTATGTTGCCTCGTGACCATCCTCCTGGTCGTGGACAGAAAAAATCAGCAAAACGTCCCAGAAATGAAAGAACAACAGATAACGATGGCGGCGAAGGTAATGCAACAACAAACACCAGAGAAGGCGAATCTGAAGGAATACTAGTTTCAGCGGATGGTATTCAATGGAAACCTGTTGAAATTGGAGAACACTTGCCTGGTAGGCGTGACAGCCAAAATATTCGAGAAGCACCTGGCCCTACAGGATACGCCAGAAGAAATATCATTATCGATAGTCCTTTGAGCGCATGGCGTTTATTTTTTGATTCATATATATTGACACATATAAAGAACTGTACGCTTGCAGAAGTCTTTGTGTGGGCAATGTACTGCCATAAATCAAAGGCAATGCCTAAAATGCGAAACACCAAATGTTTAGAAGGTGAATTCTGCGCCATATTTTCATTTTTATGCTCCTCCACCTACATTTTCTCTGCTTTTTGTTCTTCAGTTGTTGTTTATATGTGTGCACTTGAATAAAAAAAAAGTTTGAAAAACGTCTATTATAATTATTGTTATTTTCTGTAGAAAAATAAGAAAAGCAGAAAAAAAACAATCAAAAGCATTACTGTTGGATCTCACAATAATAATACATTACAAAAAATATAATTATTAATAAATAACCACAAATGAAACTCTAAAAATAAACGAAAACAAGCAAGGAGTCAAAATGACTCCTTTCAGTAGTTCTAGGCGAGGTCACGAGTCCAGTAGTCCTAGTGTTAAATGTAGTCAAAGAGTTTAAATACTTGGGAATCCATATTGGGCATAATATACAAGATTTTGAGCATTTAAACATTACCCCGCTACTTGCTAAATTTCAGCAAAAAGTAAAGGACTGGTGCAGGCTACCACTGAGTATGGTGGGAAGGGCAAACCTAGTTAAAATGGTTCTCATGCCACAAGCTTTGTATGTCCTCCACAGTGCGCCCATTTGGATTCCTGGTTGAGTCTTTTATAAGATAAATAGAATATTTAGAGAGCTTATCTGGAAGAGGAGTGTTCCTAGAATTCGGTTGGAGGTTTTGCGTAGATCTAAAGAACTGTGGGGCTTAGCGGTTCCTGACCCGTTTCTGTATTATCTTGAAGCGCAGTTGCAGCATTTTAGAGGATGGGGGGAGGAGGATTCTTTTATGCGAAGTTCCTCGGGATGTATGCTTACATGTGTAGTGGGAAAGGACTTACTGGTGCAGGCGCTAGACTCCGGGCGGTTCCGTCAGGGTCGAGCTATTAATAGTCCAACAATGAAGTGCATGGACAATGTATGGAACACGGCCAAAGAAATATTGGGTATACAGGGAGTCACAGGGCATTCCCTGATTTGGAGAAACTTGACATGTACAGAGCTAAATAAATTGGAGGGTTTTGAGCTATGGGAGAGGAGAGGGATTAAACTAATATCACAGCTTTATTCAGAAGGTGAGTTTAGATCTTTTGAGGATCTTAAACAGATGTTTTCCATTCCCAATGCAAGATTTTTTTCAATATCTCCAGCTGAGACATGCTTGTGAAACACAACAGCGACTCACTCCACTAGGTAACCCAGCCAAAACTCCGCTGTTGGATAGAGTAGTGGGGGGAGGAGGATCAAGAGGTATAATATCCATGATATATGTAACAATGTTGGAAAAGAAAGTGGCAAGCTTGGAGGCATTGAAGAATAAGTGGCAAGTTGATGTAGGTGATTTAACAGATGATGAATGGGAAGATACATTGCAAGAAGTCACTAAAATCTCAGTTAGCGAGGCGCAGAGAGTGTCACATCTTTTTTTGCTTCATCGAGTTTATCGAACTCCTGTACGGCTGTTGAAAATGGGATATGCTAGAGAGGCTAATTGTTGGAAGTGTAGAATGCCCAATGCGGATCTGATACACATGACCTGGAACTGTCCCCGGCTACGTAGGTTTTGGGGACATGTGACTGATTTACTTAATACTGTCTATCAATGTCAAATGGTACTAGGCCCCAAAATGGCTCTCCTGAGTCGAGTGGAGAATTTGCCGCTCTCCTAGGGACACTAGCTGGCAGTCTCACGAATATTATATCAAGCTCGTAAGAGAGTGGCGGCTCACTGGAAGGGGATCTTCTGTACCCACAATCACGAAAGTTACTGATGCAGTTAATAATAACATAGATATGGAGAAATATGTGTACCAAAAGAGAAGAACAATTAAGAAATGGGAGGATATATGGGCACCTTGGTTGGTCACACCAGGCTTGGCTCCTTCTAGATTAACATGGATGAGAGCGTTGGGGAGGATATAACTAGAGAACTCTGGCTGTGAGAGACCAAATGCATCGAGAGAGAAGAGAGTTTTTCTTTGTCGGGTGAGGGTGGGGGGTAAGATGGGAGGGATTTTTGTGGGTCCTATTGTGTTTATGTAATACACTATTTTGGAATTATTCTGTATGTGATTACCTGTTTTTCCAGTTTTTGAAAATGTTTAATAAAAAATTACCTGATAAAAAAAAAACATCAGAGTAGTCACACAGGGGAGAAGCCTTTTTCATGTTCAGTATGTTGTAAATGTTTTAACTGAAAATTGTATCTTCTTAAAGAAGTTTTCACTACTAGGAGAACCCCTTGTTATTCCTAATGTTTGGGCTCGTTAAAATAAAAACCCTAATATGTCCTGAGTGAGCATCTGAAGAACCTTCCACCAGACTAGCGTAAGGACCTTTCAGATCATGTAATCAATCACATGAAGGAACTACAAAATGGAGTTATGTATATACAGTGTATGTGTATGCAAATATACATATTTAGTAGAGCTGTGTGTGTGTATACACTGGAATCTAAAAATTTGGGCACTCCTGGTCAAAATGACTGTTATTGAGAACTCTTAAGCAAGTTGAAGATGAAATGATCTCTAAAAGACCTAAAGTTAAAGATGACACATTACCTTTGTATTTTAGCAAAAGAAAAATATACACTGTAATTTTTACCTTTTAAAATTTACAAAAAGGAAAATGGGCCAATGCAATAGTTTGGGCTTCCTTGGAGATTTGTATGCTCCGATAACTTTAATTAAGATTTCAGACCTTAATTAACCTGTTAGGGTTATGGCTTGTTCATTATCATCGTTAAGAAAAGCTAGGTGATACAAATTTCCCAGCTTTATAAAAATCCTGCATCCTCTAACCTTGTGTCAAAAAACAGCTGGTTCTATTAAGCAGCTGCCTAGCAATCTGAAAATTATATTGTGATACTTGCAAAAGGGGGTGAAAACATTTTCATTGGACCATTTTCCTTTTGTAATTTTTAAAATGTGTATTTTTGTTTGCCTAAAATACAAAGGAAATGTAGTCCTTTTAGAGTTCATTTCATCTGCAACTTGCTTAACTGTTCACAATAACAGTAATTTTGACCGGGGGTGCACAATCTTTTATATGCCACTTTATGTAGCAGAGTTGTGTGTATATGGAACAAGGAAAGATCTTTGAACAAATTATTAAAGAACATGTATGTAAGTACCTGGATAAGAATGAAGTGATTAAACAGAGTCAGCATGGGTTTGTAACTAATAAGTCATGTCAGACTAACTTAATTTCCTTCTATGACAGAATCACTGACTGGGTGGATCAGGGAAATGCTGTAGATATAGTATATCTTGACTTCAGCAAAGCATTTGACAAAGTATCTCACACAATCCTTATTGAAAAAATGACTAAGTATGGAATGGACAAGGCAACTGTTAGGTGGATTCATAACTGGGTTAGTGATCGGACCCAAAGAGTGGTCGTAAATGGCTGCACATTCAGTTGGAAGAATGTCTCAAGTGGGGTACCACAAGGCTCTGTTTTGGGCCCTGTATTGTTCAACATCTTTATCAATGTCTTAGATGAAGGAGGGTAAACTGATCAAATTTGCTGATGACACAAAGCTAGGAGGGGTAGCTAATACTAGAGAAGAGAGAGAGAGGATTCAAAAAGATATAAATAAACTGGAGCAGTGGGCAGCAACTAACAGAATGGTTTTTAACAGGGAAAAATGCAAAGTACTACATCTGGGCAATAAAAATTAAAAAAGCATATACAAAATGGGAGGAATAGGGCTAAGTAACAGCACGTGAAAAAGACTTTGGTATACTAATAGATCACAGACTGAACATGAGTTAACAGTGTGATGCAGCAGCAAAAAAGGCAAATACAATTCTAGGATGTATCAACAGAAGCATACAGTCTAAATCACGTGAGGTCATTATTGCCCTCTACTCCTCTTTGGTCAGACCTCATATGGAATACTGTGTCCAGTTTTGGGCACCACATTTTAAAAAAGACATCAACAAACTGGAGCAAGTTCAGAGAAGAGCCACCAGAATGGTAACCGGTCTGCAAACCATGTCCTATGAGGAACGGTTGCAGGATTTGGGAATATTTAGCTTGCAAAAAAGAAGACTGAGAGGAGACTTAATAGCTGTCTACAAATATCTCAAGGGCTGTCACATTGTAGAAGGATCATCTTTATTCTCA
The DNA here is from genome assembly GCA_033576555.1 of Oophaga sylvatica. Lineage (NCBI taxonomy): Eukaryota > Metazoa > Chordata > Amphibia > Anura > Dendrobatidae > Oophaga > Oophaga sylvatica. Next base: position 20,457,488 of record JARQOD010000003.1, read on the forward strand.
TTTGCACAAGGAAAGACTAGAAGCAATGGGATGAAACTGAATGGGAGGAGACACAGATTAGATATTAGAAAAAACTTTTTGACAGTTGGATGATCAATGAGTGGAACAGGCTGCCACGAGAGGTGGTGAGTTCTCCTTCAATAGAAGTCTTCAAACAGAGACTGGACAGACATCTGTCTGGGATGATTTAGAGAATCCTGCTTTGAGCAGGGGGTTGGACCAGATGGCCCAGGAGGTCCCTTCTAACTCTACCATTCTATGATTCTATATGTAAAAGTTAATGTGCAGCAGAGCTGTGTATCTGTAAATGTGCATATGTAGCAGAGCTTTTTGCATGTGTGTGCGAATGTATCAAGGCTGTGTGTGTGTATGTAAATGCGTATGTACCAAATCTGTGTGTGTATATAAATGTACGTATAGCAAAGCTGTGTGTGTGCACTGTCCAAGCGGCAGTGTTGTGTATATTTTTGTGCCCTGTAGAGTTTTCATTAATATTCGTGCTGTGAAGGTGAAGCTATATATGAATAAAACACATGTGCAGAGAAACACTAACAAAACATTTTACTTTGCTATTTTACACTAGTGCATTAGAGTCACGAGGATCATTGGGTGCTGTCATCCACTGGCCTGGATTTCATTCACAATGTGACACTACCCAACGGGTGGACGGTCAGTGGACGGCGCAACACACACACACAACAGGATGGTATTGGGGAGTGGAAGGCCCTACTGATAGGGAAATGGGTGATGGTCACCCACTTGAGCTCAAACCTGAGCCTGTCCCTGCATTCCCGTAACGCCCTAAGTGGGTCCTTCCCCCCACTGCCGTCAGGATACCTTGTCCCTCACTGTTGCCTAACACTGCCCTGGCTAGTGCACTGGCCAGCGAGAGGCGCATACCTCACCACTGCAGATGGTACCACACAGGGGATAATGGCAAACACAAAAGGGACAAAGAGAAAACACAGCACTTAGCTTCCAGACACCGCTGCCAAGCTCCACACCGCAGATAGCACAGCAACAGAACTCCAAACAGCAGAAGTGGGTGACACCAGAGAGCTGTTCCTGCAAGGCTGGACTCAAAAGAGAAACTCTATCACCAACAGTCAGCTAATGCATCAGGTGACCTTTTAAAAGATAGTGGGAGTGGTCACCACCCACATCAGCTGACCCAGCAGCACTGCAGTTACACCAGATTGCCAGCGTGGAAAAACTGACATTAACCCCGATGGTCCTGAAAGTTAAAAAGCTACTATTAAACAAAGGGGAACCAGAGCTGCCACAAATCCAAAAATGGATTTTGACAATTTCTTTAGAAAGACCACACAGGCCAGGGCTGATCCCACGGAAAGCCTGTACTTTTTCCCTGTGGACAGAACTCTACTTAGACAACACAGGGTTGAGGGTGCCACACTCCGATAAGACTTTATTGGGTCACCAACATTTAACAGCATGTATTACATAGAAGTAGTACACAAGATAGTGCAAGTGACAGAGTCTCCCTCTTCCATTGACTCGCCATGGATTTTCAACCTTCGTGACTTTGGGAAATTTAGGGCCAAGTACCACAACTAGCAGCATCCCTCTTTTGACAGATACCCACAGAGAGGAGGTAGTGGCAAGCTTAGGAAGCTGACCAAGCACAGTGGGGTATGTGGCCATGTGACCGAGTTGTCCTAACCCCGGTTATCCAAACAAATTCATAGGCTCAGTTTTGGGCAGGGGAACAGTTCTGTAATCCACCAACTGGAACCATGGTCTCTAGGCTAAAGTGCTGTGGAATCACACTGTTGACAGGAGTACGCCCCTTTTTATAACCCTCAGCCCCCATTTCAGGGCATTGTCCCACAGGATTGGGGGAAATGTCTGCTGTTCCCTCATTGTTCCATTGCTCAATTAGATTGCATACTTGTACACTGCAGGGGGCTAATGCAATCTGTAATCAGCAGACATTTCACAAATTAGCATACTAATAGGTGCACCAGACAATCTCACATAAAACAATGGCTCTTTTCCATTCACTTACTAAACAAAGGAATAATGCCAAAGCAGAGGTGGTCTATATTAATAGCACTTCCAAAAATTGCAGAAAACTGAAAAAAAAGTATTGCGCTAAATACTAAAAAACATGATTTTTATTATAACATTGATAACATTGTTAAAAGGTAATACACAAATGAAAAGGAGGGCAAAGTAGCAAAGCACCTTCAAATCTCAAGGTTTCCTGTCTTCAGCACCCAGGTCAAGAGATGAGTATATTTGCTTCCATTCTTTATGCCTGATCATCTCCTGGTTGCATGAAGGCGCTTTGCTACTTTGCCCTCCATTTTCATGTGTGTGTAAACAGGTGCGAGGATGCAGTATGCAGGGAATGCAGAGCAAGGGTTAACAATACAGTTTAATTTGTAACAATAATGAACTCCTGGCAGGGAGAAACCGGTGGTTAACAAAAGAATGACAATATAACACAAAAGTTTTTGCTATTAAACTTCACTTATCGTGATTTCTCTGCTCATCGGTCGCATGCAGTCTGATGAGGGTCAAATGACCTTCAACGGTCGGCACTGTGTTTTCAGGTGTAAACCAATAGCACACGTTCCAGCTTCTGGCGGCAATGGGCGGTCACTAGTTTTGCCCGTTGAGCTCTTAGTCCATCAATCTGTAAAGCAGAAGTTGGAAGTGCCGTGGAAGTCTCTATATGGTGTGTGCACGCCTTTCACAGAGGTCCTACACCTGGGACTCGCTTCTCAATGTGAACTGTTGTGAATAGGCTGGAAATGATGTTCTGAGCAGAAGCTCCCTCTGGTGGTTACAAACGGTACTGGACTGTCCAGTGAAGATTGTGAGGAGTGGGAATCAGGTGTTACTGACTGGTCTTATATAAGGGAGTCACCTTCCCATCAGGGTTGCCGGTGATCAATTGTTCTGCTCTCAATCCTTGATTCCTGTTTCCTTTGAAGCCTGCTGTGTTGTTCTGAATCTCCTGCTAACAGATAAGACCTTTTCTTCTTTTTGTTTTTTGTGCTTGATTTTTGCATTTTGTCCTGCACTTCTGTGGGGGCCTTCAGGGTCCCCTCTGGGGGCTTTTGCCTCTCAGTTCAGTTCAGCCATTGATGTTTTTTCATCAGTACATTTGCTTTTTCCAGTTTTCTCAGTGGCTGCTGTTTTGTTTTTGGTTACACCAGAGAACTAATTTAGGTGGTAGAGGTCGTGTGATCTCAGGTGTTTTTGAAATTAGTAGAGTTGGTGCTTTTCAGGGTTTTTTGGGATTGCAGTAAGTGCCCTTCCTATCCTTTTCTATTTAGTAAGTTTGGGCCCCAACGTTTGCTCATGTTATTTTCTGTCTGTGTCAGTATTTCTTCTTGTCTAACCGCCATTACATGTTTGGGGGCTTTCTATGTTCTTTGGGGATCTGCTCCGGGGCAGATATGCTTTCCTCTTTCTATCTTTAGGTGTAGTTAGTTTTCTTAGGCTGTGACGAGGCGTCTAGGACCAACGTAGGAACGCTCCACGGCTGCCTCTAGTTGTGGTGGTTAGTCAGGGTACTGCAATCTCATAGTTTCCAACTGCTCTGGTGTATTTCCTTTTTGCCTGCTCTCCTCAGCTACCAAATCATAACAGTATCACCGGCCTAAACTGAAAATTATATGGTACTCACAGAAGGGAAAAATATTGTGAAAGAAAAAAGTTGTCAGAGTTGTCAGAGATTTTTTTTTTTTTTTTGCATTTTTTTTCCCTCTGTATCTCTGGGTGCTGAGGAGGATTTTTTTTTTTTCTCTCATGGAGTTTGCACAGTTGTCTGGCCGTGTGGATCAGCTTGCCACTGAAGTTCGGAGTATTGCTACCTATCTTGCTAGGTTGCCTGTTGTGGAACCTAGGATTCCCATGCCAGATTTGTTTTTAGGGGATCGAGCTAAGTTTCTGAATTTCAAAAATAACTGTAAATTGTTTTTTGCCTTAAAATCTAAGTCCTCAGGGAACGCAGCGCAGCAGGTTCAAATTGTCATCTCTCTCCTGCGCGGCGACCCTCAGGATTGGGCTTTTTCCCTGACACCTGGGGATCCTGTTTTGAGTGATGTTGATGCGTTTTTTTCAGGCTTTGGGGTTATTGTACGATGAGCCTAATGTCACTGATCAAGCTGAAAAAACTTTGTTGGCATTAAGTCAGGGGCTTGAGGACGCTGAGTTATACTGTCAGAGATTCCGTAGGTGGGCAGTCCTGACCAAATGGAATGACGACGCTTTGGCAGCTCTTTTTCGGAAGGGACTGTCAGATAATGTAAAGGATTTTATGGTGGGATTCCCTGTTCCCTCTGGTCTCAATGATTCTATGTCATTAGCGATTCAAATTGACAGACGTTTGCGTGAGCGGAAAGGTATGCGTGGAATAATGTTGCCTTGTGAACCTGCTTCTGAATCCATGCAGTGTGATAGAGTGGTTTTCTGGGGCACAGCGTCATGAATTTCGAAAGCGCAATGGGTTATGTTTCTACTGTGGTGATGCCTCTCATGCTATTTCTGTCTGCCCTAAGCGGGGAAGACGTTTTGCTCGCTCAGTTGTCTTGGGTAGTGTTCAGACTAAGTTTTTGTTAACTGTTACCCTGATGTGCTCTCTGTCTTCATTTTCTGCTCAGGCTTTCGTTGATTCTGGAGCAGCTATTAACCTGATGGATTTTGATTTTGCTAAACGTTGTGGGTTTCCCTTGATACCCCTACGGAAGTCTATTCCCCTACTGGGGATCGATTCTACCCCTTTGGCTGAGAATAAACCTCAGTTCTCTACTCAGGTGATAATGAGGGTAGAACCTGATCATCAGGAGAGTTGCAAATTTTGGGTTCTGTATAATCTGCATGACATTATCGTACTGGGTTTCCCTTGGTTACAGTCTCATAATCCTGTTTTGGATTGGAAATCTGTGTCTGTTACCAGTTGGGGCTGTCAATGTGTTAATGCCAACACTCCTGTTTTTTCTGCCTCCCCCAGGCTCAGGATGTTCCTGACTTTTTGATTGATTTTTCTGATGTGTTTAGCGAAAGTAAATCTGCATCCTTACCTCCCCATAGGAGCTATGACTGCGCTATTGAATTAGTGCCTGGTAGTAAATTCCCTAAAGGTCGCCTTTTTAACTTGTCTGTACCTGAACATGACGCTATGCGGTCTTATATCAAGGAGTCATTGGAGAAGGGTCATATCAGACCATCCTCTTCACCCTTAGGTGCCATTTTTTCTTTGTGGCCAAAAAGGATGGTTCATTAAGGCCGTGTATTGATTATCGTCTCTTGAACAATATTACTGTGAAATATCAATATCCGTTACCCTTGATCTCTGATCTGTTGTCCAGGGTGAAAAACGCTACTTGGTTTACCAAGCTTGACCTCAGGGGGGCATATAACCTTAATCGCATTAAGCACGGGGATGAATGGAAGACGGCATTTAATACCCCTGAAGGGCATTTTGAGTACTTTGTGATGCCCTTTGGGCTCACTAATGCTCCTTCTGTCTTCCAGTCCTTCATGAATGACATTTTCAGGGATTTTGTGGATAAATTTCTGATTGTTTATTTGGATGATATCTTGATTTTTCCAATGACTGGGACTCTCATGTAAAACATGTTCGGACTGTGTTCCAGATTTTGAGAGAGAATGCCCTGTATGTGAAAGGGATCAAAGTGTCTTTTTTGGCGTTCAGAGGATCTCATTTCTGGGTTTCATTTTGTCCCCTCTGTTATTGAAATGGACCCGGTCAAAGTTCAGGCTATCTGTGATTGGGTCCAACCTACTTCTTTAAAGGCTCTTCAAAGATTCTTGGGTTTTGCCAATTTTTTATCGTAAATTTATTGGTAATTTCTCTGTTATTGTTAAACCATTAACTGATTTGACCAAGAAGGGTTCTGATGTGGTGAATTGGCCTCCTGAGGCAGTCTCTGCATTTCAGGAACTTAAGCAGAGATTCACTTCTGCTCCTGTTCTACGGCAGCCTGATGTTTCTCTACAATTTCAGGTGGAGGTTGATGCCTCTGAAATTGGGGCAGGTGCCCGTTTTGTCCCAAAGAGATCCAGAGACCTCTAAAAGTAACCCTTGTGCCTTTTTCTCTCGAAAATTTTCTCCACTGAACGTAATTTATGACGTGGGTAATCGGGAGTTATTAGCCATGAAGTGGGCTTTTGAAGAGTGGAGACATTGGCGGAGGGAGCCAAACATCAGGTGGTGGTCCTTATTGACCATAAGAATCTAGTTTTCTGGAATCTTGCCAAGCGACTTAATCCTAGACAGGCCAGGTGGGCCTTGTTTTTCACACGTTTTAATTTTGTGGTTTCATTTCTTCCTGCACTAAAATGTTAAGGCGGATGCCCCTCGAGGAGTTTCTGGCGGACTCTCCTGAGTTATCTGATCCTCTGTTATTTTGAAGAGGGTGTGTTCTTTCCGCCATCTCGCCCAATTTGAGACTGGCTCTGGAGGGGTGCCAGGAGGATAAGCCGAGCGCTGCCCTGTGGGAAATTGTTTGTCCCAGACCAGTGGAAAAAGAGTGTAATGTCTGAGATTCATTGTTCCCGCGTTGGCCGGTCATTCCGGAATTTTTGGTACCAGGGACTTGGTTGGTCGGTCCTTTTGGTGGCCTACCTTGTCTCGTGATGTCAGGGAGTTTGTGCAGTCCTGCGGGACTTGCTCTCGCTCCAAGCCTTGCTCTCGTTCTAGTGGTTTGTTGATGCCATTACCGGTGCCCAAGAGACCATGGACCCATATCTCTATGGATTTCATTTCGACCTCTCTGTTTCTCAGAGAATGACTGTCATCTGGGTGATTTGCGATAGGTTTTCCAAGATGATGCATCTTGTCCATTACCTAAGTTGCCTTCCTCCTCTGAATTGGTGCCTTTGTCCTTCAGCAACGTGGTTCGTTTACACGGCATTCCTGAGAACATTGTGTCTGACAGAGGAGTCCAGTTTGTTTCCAGATTTTGGAGGAGCTTTTGTTCTAAAAATGGTGTTCAATTGTCTTTCTCCTCTGCGTTTCATCCTCAGCCAATGGTTCAAACTGAGAGAACAAACCAGACATTGGAGACTTATCTAAGATGCTTTTGTGTCTGCTGATCAGGATGACTGGGTCCTTTTTTGCCTTTGGCTGAGTTTGCTCTTAATAATAGGGCTAGCTCTGCCACTTGATGTCTCCATTTTTCTGTAATTCTGGGTTTCACCTCGATTTTCTTCTGGACAGACGGAGGCTTCTGTCTGCCTGGTGTTGACTCTGTTGTGGAGCGTATGAACAGATTTGGGACCAGGTAGTGGAGAGGTTGTCCTTCTCAGGAGAGGGCCCAGCGGTTTGAACCGGCATAGGATGATGGTCCTCGTTTTAAAGTGGGGGACTTGGTCTGGTTGTCCTCAAGAAATATTCCTATGAGAGTGGCATCTCTAATTTAAAGCCTAGGTTCATTGGACCTTATAAGATCATGGAGATTCTTAACCCTGTTTCTTTTCGTTTGCTTCTTCCAGGGACATTTAAGATCCATAACGTGTTCCACAAGTCCTTGTTGAAGAGGTTTGTTGAGCCAGTGGTTCCTACTACTGTGCCTCCTGACCCTGTTTTTGGTTGAGGGCAATCTGGAGTATGTGGTTTGAGAAAATATTGAATTCTCGTTTTTCTAGACGGAAACTCCTGTTTGGTTAAATGGAGAGGTTATGGTCAGGAAGACAATTCTTGGGTGTTTGCTTCGGACATCCATGCTAGGAGACTCATCCGTGCGTATCATATAGAAACTCATCCTGACCGACCTGGTTGCTCAAATGAGGGTTCGGTGACCCCTCCTCAAGGGGGGGGTTATGTTGTAAATAGGCTGGAAATGAGTTCTGAGCAGAAGCTCCTCTGGTGGTTACAAACGGTACTGGACTGTCAGTGAAGATGTGAGGAGTGGGAATCGGTGTTACTGACTGGTCTTATATAAGGGAGTCACCTTCCCATCAGGGTTGCGGTGATCAATTGTTCTGCTCTCAATCCTTGATTCCTGTTTCCTTTGAAGCCTGCTGTGTTGTGTCTGAATCTCTGCTAACAGATAAGACTGTAAGGTTCTTTGTACTGTTCTTGAAACTCAGTTTTCCGTCAGCCATTTTGCTTTCTGTCTTGCTGCAGCTATCTTGCCCTCAGTCAATATGGAGTTTTCAGCTTTCATGTTCCCGACCTGATTCTCTCCCTCTTGCTTCTTAAGCAGCCACAGTGAGCAATCAGTGCTTCAGAATCTAGCCTGCAGTGAACCTGTGACCTGACTCCTGGAAGCCTTGGACTATGTACTCCAGCTTATTCTACTGAGGAACTCTGAACACTTGTGGACTCTGGAACCCTGCTCTTTGAAAGATCACGTTGCATGGACTTACGGTAACAGAGAAGAAGATCCTGAACCTGTTGTGGAGAGTGATTGCTGAGCTTAGTTACTCTGGCCTGCTGTGTCTCCTGCTTCTGTATCTGCAAACTGTGTGACTATTTTGCCACTTGTATGAAGTAATACAAGACCTTCTATATCAAACTGTGTCTCTGTATTTTCATCGCACCCAAGCACAAGACGCTATATGAACTGTACTAACATACATTACAAAGACCTTTTCTTCTTTTTGTTTTTGTGCTTGATTTTTGCATTTTGTCCTGACTTCTGTGGGGGCCTTCAGGGTCCCCTCTGGGGGCTTTTGCCTCTCAGTTCAGTTCAGCCATTGATGTTTGTACATTTGCTTTTTTCCAGTTTTCTCAGTGGCTGCTGTTTTGTTTTTGGTTACACCAGAGAACTAATTTAGGTGGTAGAGGTCGTGTGATCTCAAGGTGTTTTTGAATTTAGTAGAGTTGGTGCTTTTCAGGGTTTTTTTGGGATTGCAGTAAGTGCCCTTCTATCCTTTTCTATTTAGTAAGTTTGGGCCCCAACGTTTGCTCATGTTTTTTCTGTCTGTGTCAGTATTTCTTCTTGTCTAACCGCCATTACATGTTTGGGGGCTTTCTATGTTCTTTGGGGATCTGCTCCGGGGCAGATAGCTTTCCTCTTTTTATCTTTAGGTGTAGTTAGTTTCTCAGGCTGTGACAAGGGTCTAGGACCAACGTAGGAACGCTCCACGGCTGCCTCTAGTTGTGGTGGTTAGTCAGGGTACTGCAATCTCATAGTTTCCAAACTGCTCTGGTGTATTTCCTTTTTGCCTGCTCTCCTCAGCTACCAAATCATAACAGTGAACACTGCATACTGTTCTGCTGAGCGCCTGACGTTCTGCACGCTCATGACTCTCGGGGCCCTCACGTAACCTGCCGGGTCCCAGCTCTGCACTCTCTCACACTGCTACGTGCGGTATCCTGCTCTGTCTGCCGGCGGGAAAAATTCTGCTTTTTCCCATGCTTCCTGCTCTCTCCTCTTTCTGCTAACTACGCCCCCTCCCACCAGGTCATGGGTCCTGTCCGGCTCCTCATTTTTTCCCCAGGCAACATTGGACGCAGCCCTGACAGTTCCGGACCCAGCATCGTACAGGTACCCACAGCCTGGTCTTCCTCCTCACACTCCCGCCCTCCTTGAACTTGCTATTCAACGGTAGAGAGCTCCTTCCCTGGCATTCACATTCTTCCGCTCCTTGAAGGATTTGTTGCCAGTGAATTGGTTTTGTCCATAACAAGTGGGAGGCACTCCAGTTGTCGCTTTTCTCCCAATTGGCGTAACTCAGGTTGACTGATAGGGAGCGAGAGGATATTTTGGTCCGTGAATCTGCCGTTTCTGTTGCTTCTAGCATGGACACTCCCAACGTTCACTTCACTGTAGACAGTAAATTATCCAGATCTGGGGGCAAGGCAAGTGTTTTTCTTCATCGAGTGTTGAAATTGTTGAAGTAGGCATTTCAGTGATGTCTGGGCACTCTTTCTTTTTCCTCAGGAACCTGAGACAGACAAGGTCGCAACATGTTGCGATGAACTATTAGAGTTAGGTGCTCCTTCTCATTCAGGTTGGACTTCATACACTGGCCCATCAGAACCTACTCACGCTTCACCCGATACGGGGGCTTCTCTCATTGATGTTCTAGTTTTTTCCAGGACCACTTGTCCGGACCAACACATCAATCTCCTGCTCTCAGATCTGTCCCTCGAGTAGGCATGGTTTCATGGTGTTGACGTTCGTCTGCACCAGCGGTGAAGGGTTTGCAGCCGGATGTCGATGTTCCCAACCCAGGAAGACACCTCCGTCCCGTGGGTAGTCTTCTTCTGGGTCTAACTCCAGCTCAGTAATCTCTGTCCCTTTCGGCCGAACAGCAAGGTATTCTGTTGTACTGGACTTGATTATTGTACACCCACACGAGTTCAGCCACAAATCGGGCCACCATACCTTCCGATCTTCCTCCATGTTCGGGAGCATCTGGATCAACGTCTGATTGAACCGCTCACAAGTCCATTCCCTTGAGGATGATAGGACTTAGTCCTTGACTTTTCAATTCGGTACAAATGCTGTAACTTCTCCATCACTCGTCCTTGGAAGCAAGCGCCTTGGTCAGAATGGATCCCTTTCGGGAAACCATACACATGGATGAAGTCTCAGCAGATTGGCCTGTGCAGCAGACTCAGCAATCTGGTCCCGGGTCGGAGTCACTACAGCAAACTCGGTGAAGTGATCGGTCATCACCATGTTCATACCCGAGATGTGCCGGAGCCTACGGCCAAGTAGTCAATCATCAAAGCTCTAGGGCGAATGATGTCCGATGGTCTGCATTGGGGTTTGCTGCTTTGGAGGATTGGTTAGTTCACAGCTCCGAAATCTTTTGACAGGCCCCTCTGCTGCAGTTCTCAGTCGAGGGTGTATACACCAGCCTCTCTAACCACTGGAACGTCTTCTCCGGACCAAAGTGAGCCCCTCATGGGCCTCTATGACCACCACACGTATCAACTTTTTTGGGAGCATTACTTGCCACGTGACCACCAATTTTCGTACTAGCTGTACTCTTCTGTATAGAAATCCATCTACCAACTGAAGCCTCTCCCACTGTTCAGAATCTGCAGAGCCCTGGGGACAGAGCATCTCTCTTTTGCGGTGGGAAGTTGCTTCAGGGCCACCCACTGTCTCAATGGGCAAGTTCTTTCTGTGCTTTACTGAAGTTGTATCCAGTCATCCTGAGGTCGTCCCAGCACCCATTCACCATATGCCCCGATCTGTCCCTGCATCACACCACAATGACCTAGCAAGGTCCTGGAAACAAGGAATCTCTCTGCCTCCAACTCTTCATCTCGGTCACGTTCAGACAGCTCATGAGTCACTCTTGAGAGGCAGCAGATGTGTTTTCTCAGCCCCGGCCTGATAAGTGATCTGTGTACCGATACTTCGCCATGTGGGCCACCCATCGCTTCATGGTCCTCAATTTTGCATTTTCCCAGGTGGGCGGGGGGATTATTGGTGGGCACAAATTCGGCCTGACAAATACTCAACGAACTTTTCGGTCATTGCCCACACCAACGCAGCAATCCCAACTTGAAAGAGCTGTTAATTGTCAGGGTTCCGTTCCGATTTTGAAGACTCCGGCTCGCTTTAGGCTTCACTTGTTTTTTCGTCCTGCTTTGTGATAGAGCGACCCCCAGACCATGTAGACTTCATTGTTGGAGGGTGAAGGGCGTGAGAATCTGCATAGGCGGTATGGGGCCTGTGTCAAGGCCATTTTCAAGGCTCTAAAGGGCTTCTTCCGGCTGCTTCCCCATTAAATAGATTGATTCTTCAAACCAGATGGCACCCCCTTTAGTGTTCCAGCAGCGGGTTAGCAAACAGGGAAATTTTTTACGAACCTTCGGTAATGCCCGGTAAAGCCCCAAGGGAAAGGGCCCCAATGCTTTCACTGTTGTCGGGGTGGCTATTCTTGCACAGCAGCAATCTTTTCACGCGCAGGTTTACTCCTCCAGCGGATATGAGTGTCCCAGTTTCCAATTTGTTTGCAGAACAGGGCATTTTTTTAAGCTTTACTTTCCCATGACTCTGCACCCACTCAAACCCCTTTTGCCAACGGAAGGTTTTCTTCAAGGTGGCCGCATGACTTGATATAATCAAGATAGTGGGTGTTGCTTCGAAATTCAAAACCCCTAAGCATCTTCCCATCAATCGCTGAAATGTCCCGGGGAAAACGTTGGTCAGGCCAAAGGGTATCCTATTAAAATTTAAACATTCCCATGGGCATATGAATGCCGTCTTCGGCCGGTGATTTCAGCCTGGGGTACCCGCCAGTACCCGCTGGCCCGATCCATGGACAAAGTAGTTTGCCCTTTCCAAGGGGAGACAGAGATTCCTCATTTCGGGGGCAATGAAGGAGTCCCGCACCGACTCCGTACTCAGTACACCAACGTACATGTACGTATTCGTCGCAGTAAAACAACACAGAAGCGCGGGTTCTGTCCTTTTTCCAGACTAAAACAATGGGAGTGCCCACGGGCTTGACCTCCGTATGACTTCACCTTTGAGCATGTTAGCCACGGACGGCGTTAAAGCAAATGTGGTGCCAATATTCAAAAAGGGGAAAAAATGAACCTGAATTATAGACCAGGAGCTTAAATCTACTGTGGGAAAATCCTGGAGGGGTTTTTAAGGGATAAATTATTGGAGTATCTGAGGCTGAAAACCTCATGACACATATCAGCATGGGTTTACGAGGCCGTTTTTTGTCAGATAATTGATAAGCTTTTATGAAGGGGTAATTTTAGGGGCTGGACCCAAAGGGGAAAGCAGTGGGCGTGGTGTTCTTTGGGTTTTCTCAAAAGCTTTTGATAAGTGCCAAAAACAAAAGGTTAAATAAAATAGAACAATGGGGTTAGGGG